>PVKB01001522.1:0-402695 GCA_004027205.1 Ctenodactylus gundi
GATGGTTCCCCACAACTTCCTATGTAATGGTGAGTAGAAAATGATTTCACTTTCTCAGTGTTTTGTCCGAAAAATCTCTCAATCCATACTCACATCAAGACATAAGCAAATCAATGAAGAGTTTTATGAGCCAGTAATAAAGCCCCTTTTTTCATCTGCATCTTTCCTTCTCAATTATTCTTTCAAAAATGTATTTGTATTCTTTAAATTTAGTCTCAGAAAATGCTTAATAAGTAATTGTTCATTATTTGTTCAAGATACAATAATTTCCTTTGATGGGCTATTTATTTGTGACACATAGAAAACAGACAGAGAAGGTAAAATAATAAAATAGCAAATAATCCTAATTACTACCAGAAAATTAAAAATGGAAGAAGACAATGGGAAATGCAAGCTTTTACAACAGAGAACTAAGGAAGGTCCCTGCAGAACCAGAATCAAGGAAAACATGTTCCAAGATGATGAAACTGCAGCAAAGAAAGGTTTCTATGAAAGAAGCTTTGCAGTCTAGAGAACTATTAGAAAAAGTCTAGTGACAGCGGGGCACGTGTTTTGTGTGAAAAGGAGGCGGATAAAAAAATGGAATTGGAAGAGCAGGGAGTGCCGATGATGGACGACCATGGGGAGTCTGGATTCTGCTTTGACCGTGGTAGATGCCATCACGTTTACAGAATAGGGAGCAATATGAAGATTAAGACGTGCAAAGGATCACTTGGACTTGAGTTGTCCATAACGACAGGACAACTGAATATAGGAGAAACAGACATGGAGCCTATTATAGCTTATGTTGACTTTGATGGGTTTATATCAGTGATCATTGCAATAGTGTTAACTTAGTATTTAGTTTAAGGAAGGGGCAAAATGATTTACTGTAGTTGGTATAGAAGATGTCTAGAAAAAACGTCAAATACTATCCCTAATATTTTGGTTTAAAGTAATTTATTTGGCTAGTACACAAAGCGTTTTGGAAAGAAAAACTGAGTTTTCTATTTTATGAGTGCTAATTTTCACACATCTATTGCAGTTGGATACTAAGTATCTCTCTTGGTTCAGATTTACAATGGCCCCCAAGGTCTCGTGTGTTTGGAACACGTAGAACTTGTAGTCACAAATGGTTTCAACCATTGACCAGATCTGGAGCTGATTGTGCAGTTTAAGTAATGGGTTCCAGTGGATTGTGGGTAACTATGTGTATTCTTTTTCCTGGATGCTGATTTTTCTCTCTCTGTTTGCTGGCGGCCTAGACGTGCACAGCTGTCTTCTGCCAGAGGCCCTTTCCTCATGCCTCTTCTGTCTTGAAGTCAGCTGAGGGTGAACTAATCCTCTAAAACAAAGAGTCAAAATAAATAACTCCTCACTTATGTTGCCCTTTCTGATGTTGTGTTCCCAGGGAAAGGAATGGGACTCGAGTCGTATCCAATAATAAATTTTATATGGGTGGTGGAATCCATGAGTTTGAAATAATGAAAAAAAATAGAATTGGATATATAAGTCTTCAATGATTACTACCATTGTCTTAAAACTATGCATGATTTAATATTGTGGTCTTTTTCCATGGGAATTCATCGAAATTTATTTAGTACAAAGCTGAAAGTTCTGTTTCTATGTGTTTCTTGAAGAGAAAATCAGATTTATAATCAGTTATTTGGTTGAATTTCTTTTATGATATTTTTGTTTTTGTTTTTCCATTTACTATAAACTTTTTTCTTTCTTTCTTTCTTGCTCATTTGCTATTAACTTTTGGTCACAAACGACCTCTCAGATATTTCATATAATTCATATTTGCTATCTTAATAGTGCTATTGGTTTTAAAAGAAAAAAAATTAGTGAATGTCACTTTATTCTTATTTTTACACTCAGCTACAATTTGCTTCCAAATCTCAAAGTTTACAATATAAATACATCGATTGCGAATAATTTTAGAATACAGAATTTGGTTTAGTTGGTGTTTCAAGAGCCAAGAGCCCATGTGAATAGTCCATAAGCCACATTTTGAAAATGAGACATTGTGCAATGATCAGTTTGGATTTATGGAGTTATGTTGCTCACATGTATGCCGACATCTTCAACTGTTATTTTTCACATCCTTCCTGATTGCAGGTGGTTTGGCCAGTTGATCCAAATACCAACTAAGATAATTCATCGCATTTAAATTTTGGATCCTTAATTTTGACAGCTTGTGTATGGATGAGAATTGTTAGACAGAACAGATGAATAGGACCTGGTTTCATTTGACTAAAAACAGGCTTCGTTGGAATCATATCAATTCATCAGAGTGTTTCTAATAACACTGATGATTTCTGAGTCCTCGATCCTTTGGCTCTAAGAACAGAGTATTGAGGAGGGTCACCTCTGATCTAACTTCTAAGAATAGGCAAGTCACACATTTCTTGAGATATCTAAAAGAGTCTTCACTTGGCTGCTAAGCTTACCGCAATATGACAGAGATGATCTTTGATAGCTCAAAGTTTTAGGGCAATTATGTGAAAACAGGCATATAACAATCAGTTATGATACATCTTCTTTTCCTTAATCTTTCCACTTAAACCATACTAAAGATGACACCTTGTCAAGTAATTAGCCATCAACTCTTCAGTTTTATCAGATATACTGCTGACAAGTGTGGCTCTTAATAAAACAAAGTTAGGATTAGCAATAAGACACCAAGTAGTAGCTTTTGCTGATCACTGTATAAAGGTACAGAATTAAAATTTATTATCTGTATGACACTTGCAATGTCACTCTCAAGCTAACAATTCTAACTTCACAGTGTAGACATTTTTTTTTTCTTTGTAAATACCTCTTTGTGATGTGATCGCCTCTGGAGGAAAAGCAAGCTTTACAATGAACAGCCACAAAACCTCTGGATTCCTGAACTTGAATTACATGCAGAGTTACAGATAAAGAAATTGACACAAAAAATCATTTCTGAGCAATATTTTTTATCCTGAGTGTCAAATTTTCTGACATATGTTGGTCATTTAGAATTTTTTAAGAAAGTTAAGTAAAAATTTCTCTAATATACAAGGTAATTTTTTTTCTGCATTATGTCATGGTAGAAATTCTAGCAAGAAAGTCCATAAGAATAAAACAAACAAATAAACAAGGACTTTCCTGAGAATCAACCAGAAGGTGTATGGATATTTCCAGCCTTGTTATTATCCTTTGTTGGGAGAGATGTTTCACAAAGGACTGGGGTCATTTTCTGTGTCTTCCAGTGCTAACAGCAGACAATTCTTAAGAATTAGGAACTGCAGAAAGTAAGGACGAGGTGCACGTATCACTGCGTGCTACAGTGCTACATCTACAGTGGCACTGGAAGACAATATTCAGTGTAAATTTCCACCTATTGTGAAACAGTTTTTACAGTAATTATTTTACCCAGGAATATGAGGCTATCTGTTGTAGTTGAGGTCTGAAGTGACCCTTAAAAGCCTCTAAATTTGGAACCATGTACAGGTAGAAATTGGGTCATGGCTGGAAGAGGTAGATAGTTGGGGCTTGTCCTGAAAGGATTGTGTCAACCTGTTGAAATTGGGGCTGGGCATTCCCAGGGCAGAGCTTTCGGGTGTGTGTTATTGGTTAGTGAGCCAGAAAGTGAGGAAGTGGCACCCACCTTGAGTGTGGGGGTCTACCTGCCTGTTCGAGCTAAATAAAGGAAGGAAGAAGAAATGCTGTTGCAGGTGCTTCTTGGGAAGGCACTGGAAATGCCTGAGACTGCAGACATCAACTTGCTGCTCATTTCACTTTGTTGCGACTTCACTTGGCTTCTGTCAGGAATGGGACGAGCAGCTCTCCAGCCTGTGCCGTCTGTTTCCACCTTGTAGGCGCCCAGAGGTGGACTGTATGAGACCCTCTGAAACTGTGAGCTAAATAAAATTCCTTTCTTTCTTAAGTCAAAACTAACACAATATCTCACTTGAATAGATGTCCACAACTTTTCTCTTTCTGAGCTTTCGATTGATTATTATACAACTTTTGCCAACCCAGCATCAGTTTCTCATTCCTGATTCTAAATCACCCTAGTTTTCTTTTTCAGAATTACTTTTATCCTCATTGTGTGATGTTGTACAAAACGTAAAAACACAGTACATTACACGCTTTTCTTTCAGGGACAGTGTCTTAATAAGATCCTGAACGTTTCCTGATCTCCAGACACCCATCTTGACTTTCCCAAGTCTATTCTTTTATTAGTTGTGTTATTCCAAATCTTACAAATCAAAATTCTATAAACCTTTTCTTTAATCTGTTTATTTAATAGCTTAAAATATATTCTAGAGACAATTTTGGAAATGTGAAGCTTTCTACCGGGTAAAGAATTGTAGGGTCACCCTTTATCACAAAGAGGAGAAGCTATGGTATTATGGAACGATGCCTTCACACACACACACACACACACACACACACACACACATTGCTCACAGAAACAGTTTCTATATAAAAATACATCTTACAAAAGCACCGATTAGTGTAATTGTAGAAAATCTATAAGAAAATAATTGTAAAATAGGTCCACTTATTGTTGACACACTACGAAAGGATGATTTCCACTTGGCTTTTACTGTCTTTTATGAGAAACTTTTCAATAATATAATGTGTTAAGGGAAATTTGCTAACTAAAAATGAATGTGATTAAGATTAATTTTTATGATGTAGGAATGACTAAATGATATAAGATTAATTTCTCTTTGACTCAAATAAAATTTGAAAGTATTTCCTTAGAACAGTGCCTTATAGTAATGATTTTTTTTAGTAGCAGGAAATTTTAAAAATCATGATAATTTCATCCTGTCTGTTCACAACAAACCATAGGGTCTAATTACTTGGTCAAAAGGGATTACAAAGAGAATTTTCAAACAGATTTTTAATAGGGTTGACAGATTTCAAAAGCTATGATAAAAATGCATGTTCCTAATAATCTTATGAAAACCAAAGACACAAAAGCTCTATTCTTTATTGTATGTGATTTGCTTTAATAATAAAATGATACATTTATTATTCTAAGGCAGGACCTCACTAAATGTCTAAACTGTCCAAGCTGAGCTTGTACTTTTTGATCCTCCTGCCTCAGTCACATGGAGCTCAGGGATTACAGGCATGTGCCTCCACATCCAGCTAGTAGATTAATTGAATTCTGTCAGCACATTAAACTCAAACGACATAGGAAAGGCAGTAAAACATGTAAATACAATTGAAGCATTTTTAAGCTGCAATGCATATGCAAAATTCAGAATGAGAATTAGGTTTAAAAGC
Source organism: Ctenodactylus gundi (assembly GCA_004027205.1). NCBI lineage: Eukaryota > Metazoa > Chordata > Mammalia > Rodentia > Ctenodactylidae > Ctenodactylus > Ctenodactylus gundi. The sequence continues at coordinate 5,254 of PVKB01001522.1, forward strand.
ATGACCTATTCCTAACTGTAATATTATTCCCTATTTTTTTAGAAAACGATTTTATTTTCATTGCTCTAAATTATTGCAATGGACATCAGATATCAGAGCATTTCTATTCTCAGGAAAAAAAATTATAAATTATTGCAACATGTTAATATAAAAATTTAAAAGAAATAAAACACCAAAGTTGAATCACAATATTTTCTTCAAATATGGCATTAAAAAGCAGTTATGGTATCATTCTATATAACATAAAATACAATCTTAAAATAATGTCTTTATTTCTCCGTGATTATATATATTATATACATATAATATTATATAACATTATATATAATATTATATGTATATAATATTATATATAATATTATATTATAATATTACTATATTATATTATAATATTATATATAATATTATATATATAATAAAGAAGAGCACAAATATTTCCTTTTATCCTTACTCAGGTTTCCTTTACTCAGTTTGCTAGACAGTGATAGTTTGAAAAATCATAATAAATATTATTACCAGGATATTGATATACTCAAGAGTGAGACAATTTTGATGAGTATGAAGTTTTCTCATTTTGCTCTTTTATAGTTTATATCCTCTTTGGAAATCACTAAATCCATTGTCCAGTTGTATAACATTGGAAACTAGCTCAAACATTTTGTATAAATCCAGCGTTCCTTATGCAACCTGCAAAGCTTTCTTGTTAATAAACTACACTGATTCTCCTACACTATGGTATGCATTAACACTTTTCTTCTCTCTGCTGGCTAGCATTCCCTCTTATGGATATGCATTAGGTTGTATAAATTTTCACAGACAGAAATATATTTAGGTCACTTTCCATTTTCACCATTACAAATAGAAATTAAAAAAAAATCTTTGTAGGTTTTTTCTGTGTAGTGTCTGGAAGACGTGATAGTTGCATATTTACTTTTTAAGGAAATTGACAAATGCTTTTTAACATAATGACCATATCATTTTTCACTAGCACCTGTAATATATGTGTAATTCGGTTTTCCAGACCCTTGAGTATATTTGGTGTCTTCCTTATTTTAATCTAACTGATAGATATGTGATGGGCACTTGCATCTTTAATAAAGTTTAAAAACATTGAACTTTCCACAGATTTGTTTTCTGTAGAATATGTTCAGAGAATTATTTGATTTTATCTTTTCACCATTTTAAATTTTTATTGATTTTTTCACTCACTGTTGGTTATGTGAGGTCTTTATTTATTCTAGATATTAATCCTAATCTTCTGTCAGATAAGTGGATCACAAATATTTTCCCTTAGACTTGTCTTTTTATTTTTAATGTGATCTTTGTTCACAGCTAAAGCTGTCAAATTTCTAGTACACTTTATCATTCTTTCTTTTTGGATGCTATTTATAGTTTCTATTTTTTTAAAAATGTCTTTCTAACTTTAGGTCCAGGAGATATTTTCTGTATTATTTTTTGAACAGTGCTATGCTTTTACATATATGTCAGTGATTTGTAAAGTTTTATTAAAATAAATGGCAAAACTTAGGCCTGGTTTATAAGTTTAGTTTTAGGATTTTTGTTCTTTGTATTTATTTATGTCTTCATTTTCACTGCTAAAAACTCAGCTTTGCCTATTGTAGATGAATGAGTAAAGCGATATTCTCTTTTTTCAGATTTTTCAAAGTAAGCTTAATTTTTATACTTTCGTTACCTTTCCATATACCTTTTGGTATCATGTTTTTATCTATATTAAACTTCTTGAGACTTGAAAGAAATTACATTAATCTGAAGCATCACCTTGGATAGAACTGGAGCCTTTACTTACTGTTTTTTATTATTCTGTGAATTAAGTACAAATCTTCACTTATTTAAATTTTTCAATGTGTCCAAGTAGAAATTATGGTTTTTAAAATACAAGTCCTGTACATTTTTGGCAGCTTAATATACATTATTTAAATATTTTCAGCCAGTTTAAACAGTGCTTTTTAAAAAGTGTTGGTATCTTTGTATTTATTGCTACTATACAGAAATGCGATCTATATGTGAATGTTCACCTTTTATCTTGTGACACTGATGAAGTCAGTTATTAATTTAAAGCACATTTTTGTAGTTATTAAGGTTTTTAATGAGATTATATGCAGTTAAGTATAATTTTATTTCTTCATTTCTATTTTGTATACCTTTTTTGCTTTTGATTGTTTTCCCTTTCAGGCAATTGATTTTTATATTGTGGCTAAAGTTGATAGCTTTTATTCGCAGAAAAACTGGCCCAAGAGATGCTTCTTGGTCATTATAGAAAGCAACAGAATCATGTTTACATTATTTATTATACTAAATATATACTAAATATATTATATCATAGTGGTTTACAATGTCTCATTGTATTTTTTTAAAATGCATCATCTGTGGTAATGTAGCTTTTTCACATTTGACATTAAAATTATGACATTCAAATTATGGAACTCTAGCATTAGGTGACTTATTAAAGGTCAAAATGAACTTGGATTTGTCTTCCACGATACCATCCAGGCCCAGGGTACCGCACTGCCTCCTGCAGCCGTGTCTCCTCCTCCTTTTACCTATGAAAATTTCATGAACTTTCCTAGTCATGATAATCTAGACAATTTTAAGGATGGCTAGTGAAAAATTTTGTTTTATGTTCTTCTCACGTTAGTTTTCCAGGTTTTTTTCCTTATAATTAGTTTCAGTGTATTCTAAAGTTTTGGTGGAAAATCACAGGTATAGTTTTTAGCATATTTTTATCATATTTGCTTTGTTTGAGACAAATTCTTGTTCTGTAGTTTAAACTGGTCTTGAACTCATCGTGTAACCCAGGCTGACCAAAAACTCACAGTGATCTCTTTGCCTCAGCCTCCTAAATGCTGGGATTCCAAGCATTCCCAGATTTCCCCATGTTGCCTCAGCGTGTGCTCTGACTGTTGCAATTGAACGTACAGAAGATGATTTTCACGTTTCTCTTTGTGCGGTCGCTCACTTTGTCTCTCTTTGTCTCACACTTTTGCACACTTTAGGCACTATGTACAGCTCAGAGACAATCGTTCTCGAAAGCCTTTGTTTCATATTTAATGAAATGAAGTCAGACTTATGAAAATTTGCCTCATAATTTGATTTATAATGTAATATCGCATGTTGCTTGCTCAAATTACTAACAAGTATGAACTCTTAATTTCCCAGTCATGATTATGTTCCATCAGCGAGTGTGTGTGTGTGTGTGTGTGTGGTGTGTGTGTGTGTGTGTGTGTGTGTGTGTGTGTGTGTGTGTATCTTCTGCAGCATTGCTAGTATCCACCAATTCTCCATGGGGGTCTGGTTCTTTTTCATTTGAGACTAATATTGATAGACCACCTAAGCTCTTAAGAATGGATTTTTGAATAGTCAATTGTCATAGGATCAGCCTTAGGAAAAATTCTTGACTGAATCACTTTAATTTATCTAAAGTTTAGTAAAGTAACTACTGAAGTCTGAGATTTAACTTGGTAAAATTCTTACAGAGTTTCACATATTTAGATATATTCACAATATAACACAACATAAGAATCTGGGCAGTAAGTTAAAAGTTTATTGACTTTTTGAAAACTCCTACATAAATGATAAAAATTATTAAGCAAATATAGACAAGATTGTTGGTCCTGTGCCTGACCTACTCCTGAGTTCCATAACACTTAAACAGATTTCAACCAAGGGACTCTAACAAGGACAAAAATGAGAGAGAATAAAATTTTAGTCAACAGTTAGAGAATTGAAATTATAATTAGAATCATAAATAGAACCTTTCATAAATAGGTTCTTTCAATTCCCTGATCTCTGAGGAGGAACATATCAAGAACTCTACTTGTACTTAACCTAGAAAGTGGCTTGCACTGTGTACGAGCTGAGAAACACAACCAAAAATTGTTGAAAAGCAAACATCCTGAAAGAAAAGGCTTTTGTTCAAATGTTCTATGATAAGCTCAGCTTTGCAGGCTTCGTTTTTAAAAAGGAGTGAAGATTGTTTACAGGACTTAACACCATAAATTTGTTTTTGTCCATTTCCCAATGCTAAGAAAACAAACAAAATGAAACAAAAATAAAATAAATAAAAATATAAAAGCCAAAGGCAGAGACATCTGACATCAAGAACTTAAAGGAGCAGATTATTTGGTTTGTGGTCTGAGTGTTCAGTCCATGGTTGACAAGAACCATAGAAGAAAAGGCATAGTGGGCAGGCTGTATGGAGGAAAGCTGTTCAGCCCAATGCAGCCAGGGGCAGAGAAGGCAAAGGGAGGCCCTGAGGTCAATGATACACACTTCCACATGATGTCCCATTGACCTACTTCCTTCAACCAGACTCTACTATTAACATCATGTTCAGCTATAAATTTATCAACGGATCAGTGTATTAATACTAATACTAGAAGATTGTGAAGCATGACTTAGAAATAAGCTATGACACAAGTAGGCCTTGCAAGAGAGAGACAAAACAAGTCATGTAATTTAGAAGTGAATGGCTGCAAAACCTTGAGTTAGCAAACATGGAACAATAGAGCCCTGATACTAATGTCCCACAAAGTATGTGTGGAGTACATTTGAGGGTGTAGAATATCAGAATTAGAGAAGAACAATTTTCAATTAGCTGGTATTTCTAACATATTATTATAGTAATCATTGTTTCTTATCATTTTAGAATGAATGCAAACAATTTTGACCAAACACTCACGATTTTTTCAATCACATATTTCAAGAAAATCAAAGGTAGAAAAATTATATAGGACACTTTTACATTGTTGATATTTTATATTTTTCAGACTGTCCACATATTTAAATTTGACCACATATAAATATTTTAAGAAATAATATTATATATATATATATATATATATATATATATATATATATATATATATATATATAATTTTATCATTATATTATGCTTATCAAACTGTAAGAGAATATAAAAACTGTAATATGAATATCTCCTACTGTCTTAGTTAATTTTTCATTGCTGTGACTTAATACCTGACATCCAAAAATTAGAGGAAGGAAAGGAAAATTTTTGCTCACAGTTTCAGAAGGTCACAGTGCACTTAGGAGTGGCAGGCAGCAATGGAAGTACATGGCAGAGGCAGAGGTGAAGGCAGCTCCTTGTGACATCACAAACAGGAAGCCAAGTACCATCAAGTCCAGTCTCTTCCCAGAGGAGCAAGGTGTAACAATCTTTCTTCTTCCTTCATCAAACAGCTTAAGCTCCCACTTGGGCACCCCAAATCTGAGGGGGTGTTCTTCCCTCATTTGTCAGCTTATAAATCCCTCATAGTCTAATGCAAGCTGGTTCCTAATTGCAGAATCCAGGCTGGTTCCTAACAGCCCAATCTAGGTATGGTTCCTAAACCCTAATCCAGGCAAAGCTCCTAATTGTCTCAAGCTAACATAATCTCTCCAACAGTCACATCCACCCTCCCTCCATCAATACTCTTTTTCACATACTTATGTCACTTTTAGGAAATCATTTCCATACATTTTTACACATTATAAACATATCATATGAATACTTGTACAAATCTACATTATTGTGACAAAATACTAACATTTATTTAATAGGCCTAAGAAACAAGCTAAATATATTTCATATTTATTCACACTATATGTTATAAAAATTTTTGTTTCATGATTTTGTCATTACTATTTAAACATAGAGAGTAACTGAGTCCAAAAGATTAAAAGACTTTTTTTCCTAACGTGTGACATTTAATAAAAGAATTTATTTTCAAATCAAATATTCTGACTCCAGAGTTCATATTCTTTACATAATGCTCTCATTCATTAAAATTTTAAATTTCTCCACAATTTGCTTTCAGTACTGATTAATATGTTTCCCATATCCTTCTGTATTGGGATACCTGTCTTCCTAACATTCCTGAGCAGTGTACAGAACTTCGTATTTGGCACGACTACATCATTTTCAGAACATTGTGACTTATAAATCACTAATATATTGATACACATGCACACTATCAAGGGTTTTACGATGAAAAATTCTGCAAGGAAGGTCCTATACTTTCATGTTAGTGTACGTTTATGACAAATACACAGAAATAGAATGTTGCTAAGTAGAAATTTGCAGCTTGTAAACAATAGGACCAATTTGTACAGAGGCATTTTGGAGGCATGGTGGGCTCCTTTTCAAACTTCTATCAATAAGAAACATTTTCAAAAATTAGTAATGGCTAATCCAATAACTGAAAAATATGGTAAAGATAAATTTTATTTGCATTTATTTCATTTTAGGTGGTTTTGAGTGTGTATTCATTTTTGGTCAGCAAGTGTGTTTTTCTTCCATGAGTTCCCTCTTTGCATTCCCCTTTCTGTGACTATCCTTCTCTGAGAGGATTAATCAGTATCTTAATCATGAGGCTTCTTCATGTATTAAGGGAATTCCCAGTTTTCTAACAAACAGGTAGCTTTTGTTTACCAGTTACATCTTTATTTTCTCATTGGATTTTACATAATTTCATAGAATATTTTGAACTCTTCATGTAATTAATGTTGGCAACATAGTTCTTGATTTTTTATATTATTAAGTCTTACCTGCTCCATAAGTATAGACAACATGCGAGCCTTTTTGCTAAAACTTGTTTATTTTTCCTTTTATAGATTTTATTCACTTGTAATTTATTTTGCTTTGTTATTTCTTACTAGCACATTGATCCCAGTAATTTATTGCATAGATGTTCTTTTTTGGGTGATTTTTAAAGACTCCTGCATAGTATATTGAAGGTTGTGAAGAAAACTAAAAGTTAGAAATAGCAACATATACAATGGACATACTATGGTGCGTATATATTTGCAAATATTTACCTTTACAAAGTCAAAGTAATATTTCATTTTCAAAAAATAAACCCCTAAGTTCCATGAGCAGATTTTTCTGAACAGCCAAAAATTTGAGAATAGTAAAAACCAGGCTATGTATAAAGTATGGAAAACATATGAGGAAAAGCTGTCAAGCATAACTCTCAAGTTTTAGGTCTTAAAATTACATATTGTGCACTTTTTATGTGTATAAGGAATTACAGTTTTCCTTTTCCATATAATTTTCGACATCTAGATGTAAAATAAACCTGAAGATTTTTCTATGTGTTTTAAAATTATCAAGGTTAATTCTATTATATTTGCTAAGCAAAACTGCACTAGAGTATAGTAAATCCGTGGTCCCTATTGCTGTTAGACACGTATGTAAGAGCTGAAATATAAAAATATCCACTAGGAAATAGAGATGTCTAATACAAATAAACACGACCAGACAATACCACTTCAGGGTGTAATAGGTAGGTTTCTTATCTAATATTGCCTGTAGCTTTCTATTCTTCTCAACCGTTTTTACATTGGAGCTTTGAAAAATAATGCAAAAGACACATTTAATTCATTTTAATATGGCAGAAAAGCCTAGAGAAGAATTTGTCAAGCTCTGTCTTTCTTCACACTACTGAAATTTCACTCAGAAAAAGCATATCTCACTTAAAGCCACACGGCCCTTACCCCAACGGGCTATCCATTAGATGTGGAATTGTTGCTTTTCTAAATAGATGACAAACTCTAGCCTCAAAAGTTTATATGATTTTCTTAAACCTCTGAAATAACTAAGCCATAATTTCTGAGTTGATGTCACGCATCCATCCATCAGTCTTTATGTTTGCAGGCAGACACGGAAAGCTTATTTGTTTACTTTTAGATGTAGTATCCCTTTGAGTCTGAAATTGTATAAACATGAATCAGGGAAAAAGAGAATGACAGGATTCTGGAGGGCAACATTTAATTTTGCTTTATGGAAGAGTTCTCACTATTTCTCACATGTTGAAAATGAAGCACATAATTTCCCAAAGGTGTTTAGTAGAGAACAGATAACGTCGGGAATCCATCACTGCTTTTTTCCTCTTTTGTTGGATATTCCAAAAAAAGAAATAAAAAATCATTCCTGTAAGCCGTGGCAGCATGTACAAATGTATGCAAAAAAGGATACAGAAGGTGTAAACCAATGCACCAGTAGGATATCCGTAAGTTCATTTGTCTCACAGTTACCAGCAAGAAAGGAAATGGAAAACATACGCAATAATTGGGTTGGAGGGACCGTGGCTGTGGTTTTCCCCTCACCATCTTGCACTGTGAGTTCACTTTTATTCCATAAATGAAAGATATGAGAAGGTAAGGATGAAAACATGACAGCGAGGAATACTGACTTTTGAATGAACTCTCATCCGATATGTTTTTCCTCCATGAGTCTTTGTTTACTTAATGAGAAACTTCTGTTTGGCCAGAAAGGCATTTATTATTTAGCACTGAGTTTTCTTGTGTCTAGTAACTGCAGTAGAAACTACTATCAGAAAATAAGAAAATAAATTTAAAAAGTCATGAAAATTGTCACATATCAACTTCTTTACTTTGAAAATTTAATAAATGACTACTTTTTGAGCCTTCCTTTTATCCATTTGCCATATTGACCATTCTTTTTATGAACTTTTTTATCTAGAGTAATTTACTTTGTTAGATATTTTACCATTTTTATACAGAATCTGGAATTATTTTTTCTCATTTTAAATTTGAAGTTAGTCTCTAGTGCTTATATGTAATTATTCATCAGGTATATAACAGAAATCCTTAATCTTGTGTGCCATTTAGCATGTTTATTCCTCTAGCGATGAATTGATGTTTTGCTGTTTGAAGATGCTTCTTCAGCTACTTTACCATTTAATTAACTCTTCCTTTCAAACATAAATCTGTCTCATGACTAAATTGTGGCTCAAATATTAGGTAAGTTCTCCTATGCATAATCATCAGACTTATTCAATGAACTTGGAGTAGTGAGCTGAGAGAGGGACAGAGCAAAGTCTAGAAGCTTAGTGAACCAGAAACAGTAGTAAAGGACATGGCTAACAGTTATCCAAAACCAACCAACCAACCAACCAAACAAAAACACCCACTCTGAAAATGATTGACGACCCTTATTTCTAGGTCTAGGAAGATTGTTCTACACACAATTCGAAGATACAGAAAGCTACTTTTAAATTATTCTTGAATGACTGGTATATATACAGCAAGAGTCAAATAGAAAAGTCTACGTTTCATAGACCAATTGGCTCAATTGGAGAGAAAACATCATTGAATAACATACAAATTTTCACTCAAGTGAAGGGCATCAGTAACTACCACGACTTTATGAGGCATGAGACCTACTTTGTCCATTTCATTCAGCTTAAATATGTCTTAAAATTAGAAATAACTGTGAACAAGCTTCTAGGTTTTTATAAACCTTTGGATTCTCTTGTTTTAAGGTGTAATACTTCATGAGATAAGACTGTAGAATAGACCAGCTGGTTGTTCAGAGTACACACAGCAGCTTAATGAAAGTATCAGTAAGCAAATATTGTGAGCAAATTAATATTTTTCACCTGAAAATAAAAAAAAACAAAATCTCTGCCTTCTTGTTCATAACCCTAACATTCAAAGTCATAACAACTGTGTATTTAAAAGTCAAATGCAAAAACAAATGTTAACATTATATGTCTGTATCTTTTTTTAGTGTATTTTGTCTGCTGCAGTGACTTGCTCAAATCCGGGCAAAGAGACGACTTACATTGCTCTTGGAGCCATAGCTGCTGGTGTGGTACTTGTGCCACCGCACTTTGCAGTGGATCAGTAAAAAAACAAAAGGTGAAGTGTTTTTAGCAGTCAGCAATTTGGGCAGGTCCTATACATGTTCTGGTGAGAGATTACGGTGGACACTTCTCCACGCTGACACTTTAAAATCACCCAAGTATTAGTTCAAATTCCTGCATGACTTGCTGATTCTAAGTCCATAACATTAGTTAGCAATGTCCTTTAAGGCAATTTTGGAGATGCTGAATTTTGTTGATACTTGAACAATGAACAAAGACAACATAAATTTCTCAAGGCTTGATATACAAGCCACAAAGGGAGCAGAGATGGACCTCAGATGATTTTCTACTTACAGGAAGGAAAGAAAATTACTACAAAATTTTCACAAATTACATTAACTATAAAAAATAGCTGATTTTGGAAAGAAAATCTTTACAGAAGAAAGAATCCATATGCAGAGGTTGTATTTTTACCAAGTCAGTTTTGCACTGCAGATTTTGATGTTGCACAAGAGTGTCTGGATTCCATCAGTGAGATTAATGTGAGGGAAGATGAATGCAGTGAGGAATGAGCTTCCACCTAAGCCAAAATGCACTTGAACACAGTGCAATTTGAGCGTTTCTTCGGAGCTCAAATCTTTCTTCAAACCAGGCAAAGAAGGTGCTGGAATTCACCGTGCAGTCTGTAACAGCATACTTTTGTGTGATGAAACTTCTTATCAATTGTACACACAAACACCGGGCAGGGAGCCAGTTGATTGCTGAGTGTACACACATTGGGTGCTATTTTATTGTAACACATTGTCTCCTAAACTAGAACATACTTTTTTTTCCTGCATGTTTTTGTACACTTAAAATGTATGCCTTTATGAATTAAAATATACACATACTAAATTTTAAAATAGTCCGAAAGGAAGTGCAGTAAAGCATGTCTCAAGGGAACTCACATTTCACATTATCACTTCCTGTAGATAGCATGTTAAATGTGTTTTTCTCTCTCTTTTAGTATGTGCCTATATATGTAGAAAATGAGGATCTTTTCACATAATTATGTAAGTATGAGTTACTTAATGAAAAATCAACACAAATAACCACTAACACAAGAAAACTTGCTCAACTTACCTTCTATTCATCAAATACAAATTAGGAAAAAAATGCCTATTAGAAGAGTATGTACACTTTTTTAATAATAAGATTTAGAAACTGCATAGGAAGCAGAAATTCTTATAAACTTTGTAAGAGCTAATAATTTCACACCACTTTAGCCACAATTTGATGCGTATTTGTTTTGTTTCTTGTCAAATAAATGACTTTCTGTAATGAAAAAATCATCACTTTTTATGTTTCTGATTGTACTTTTTCACTTTATCATTTATCTTCTGACTATATTTTTATTATTAGTTTTTGTGAATTATGGTTGAATTTGTAACATTTTGTGTCTTCAAATGAATTAGTTTTTCTCCTTTAAGTCTCCTCAGTTGCTTGCCTGACTTTAAAAAGCTTTATATTGTACAAAAAAATATAAAACATAAAGGGTTTAGTGTGGGTGCTTTTGTTACTGTTTGTATATTAACTTGCCTTGAGTTTTTATTGAAATGATTATTCATAAAGCACAGTAAATGCATTGTATAATAAGTATAAAATAATTTCATAATTGTTAATTTTCACATTGAATATTTGTATCTATTTTTCTCTGACTATATGTTTTAAGATATATGTATATCACAATGCCCCACAACAAACTTCAGTGGAGTGTATTGGAAATACAATGAGTACTATACAGGGTTTTCAGAGAGAAGACTCATTTTGAGATATTTATTTTATTTTCTGGTTCCGTCTGGTTAGTCAACTCTGAAGCGTAACTACTGCTGCAGTCATTCTGACGGTACACTTCTTTCCAACAAGAGGGCATTACTGAGAGAGACTTTTTTGCGCATATACATATCAATAAAATGAAGGAATAAAAGGCCTTTAGTGTATAAATGGATCATCGTAATCAGTTAAGAAACCGAGGGAGCTTCTAAAATGGCTGTAGGTAACAGAAGCATGAATGAACTTCAGATTGAAAGACAGATCTGTCGGGTTTCTGACTTATAGCGTGTAAAGTATTCTTAAAGGTTCTGTTTCTAATTGTAGTTGTTAAAAGGTCTGAAGAGAGGTAAAATAGAATTCAGATACATCAAACTTTAAGGTACTAACTAAATTCCTTTATTTTCTTCCTTCTGACAACAGATTTAATATATTTATTTATTTGTTGGTTTAAGAGAATTTCAGGAAAAAATTCCCCCTATTTTAATCTATAATTACTTCTTACCAAAGTGTTCGCCTAATGTACATTGGAAAAGTATGCAGCTTTTCCTTTGTTCTCTTCTCTTTTTTTTCTCCAACTAATCCCTTTATTCAGAAATCAGAGTTTTGTGGGCATTTTAAAATCAAGTTTCATAAAATCCTAGCACTGTCATTTTCATGCTATATTGAATACAACCTTAATGTATAATAACTGTCATTTAAACTTTAATCATTTCATTATTTTTATTCTATTCACTCATGGGCATATTTTCAGCAAAATTGTGAAAAGATAAAGACCTAAAGTGGAATAAAAATATACATAACACAAAAAATAATATAGCAGGCTAAAAAGAGACACGTATAAAATCTAAAAGTGATGTATCACTTACTGACAGGATTTTATAATTAAAACAAAAAACTGAAAGAAATGCTATGGACTGGTAATAATAAATGTCATGAGGAGATATTTTGATAAGTTACTGTCCCCTTTATTCATTGGAAAAACTAGATAATGGTTTGTTTGTGATGTCAGAAGAGGACAAGTAGTTACAGAAATTAAGAATACCAACTCAATGATATCTTATCTTGAAAGGATGTAAATTATGCCACTTATATGCTGCCCACATATTATGATACAATGATACAGTGGTTTTGATTTAAAAATCAAACTATTTTTAATTTGTGTTTAAGCAAAAAAAAAATACTCAAATGATACTAAATTAAGGTCAACATGTTTGACCACACATGCACTAACACTTAGTTCTGTATAAATTATTGAATCTGTCCTGGACTTGGAAAAAATAATCTCCTTTAGAATCAGAAAACATGAAAAGTATCATAATCTTAGGAAGTTTTGATAAGTTTGCTTTTACATTCCAAATAGAACATGGCCACTCAATGTAACATTTCAAATATTAGAGCAAGTTTTTTTACGCATCACTATGTCATTTGTCACAGCAGGGTAACAGTTGAATCTGTGCTGTTTAAAAAAATTATCACTATGTAACAGTTTTTGTTAAAATTATGTTACATAGGGGGCTGGAGGAATGGCTCAGCGGTTAAAGCACTTGCCTAGCAAGGGCTATGTCAAGTGTTAAGTACCCAAGTTCAACTCTCCAGAACCACGTAAGCTGGGCGTGGTGGCACACGCCTGTAATCCCAGCACTCCGGAGGCTGAGGCAGGAGGATTGCTGTGAGTCCAAGGCCAGCCTGGGCTCCATAGTGAGCTCAGAACCAGCCTGGGCTCCAAAGCAAGACCCTGTCTCTAAATAAATAAATAAATAAATAAAAATTAAAATATGTTACATAGATCACCATTTCTGTGCAATGGCATTTCTACATGACATCAGAACATATCATATCACAGAATGACATTAAAAACTACTCAAATGTTTTGTTTAATGTCCCGTATGACTTTGACAAGGACAGTATAAAGCAGTGACATTCCAAACATATAGGCAATAAAATTATTTTCCTTCAAGAAGAATCTTACAAACATTGAGATTTTTGTTGAACAAAACCTCCATTTAAGAACATCAGTGATTTTATTTAAAGGTGCTTGTGTGCCAATATATTTAAAATTTCCAAAGAGAAGAGAAAATAAATTAGCATGGACGAGGACATATAAAGAGTAATTCATAGGAGGCAGATTTCTTTTTCTAATTTTTCTCTTTATTATTATGTATACAATATTTTAGATAATGAGTTTCGAAAGCTGTTCTTAAAATCCTAGCACACTATTAAATAAATGACTACTTCAGGAATAAAAAAAATGACAAACAAAAAGGAAACACCTCTTCCTCAATCCTCGTGCTGTCAGAAATCCTTCTCAGGAAGTGTAAGAGTACTTCCATGGTCATCGATATTCTAGTGTCAATAAGTTTTGAAATTTTTATAACCTATGGAAATCGTGCGTTCAGTAATTTTAGCAAATGCATGTGTTGATTTTTAATACTTTTCATTTAAAGTCCATTTTCAAACTTGACTAGGGATATGTTATTCATTAATAAAAAAAGGAGAAACAAAAATTGAGAATTAAACCCGTGCTTCGGATTTCATGAACATCTTATAGGTCAGTGCTTCTTCCCAAACTCGAAGGCATTTTATGATTTTCTGGGGGGGAGAGGGGGGTTAAAATGTAGCTTCTTACATCTCACTTCCACTGAGGTTGAGATCCACTGGATCTAAGATGTAACTCTGAAACTATTTTTTTTTTTTCAAAATGTCTTGCGTCATTCTACTATTTTGACTCATGGGTATTTTTTGATGGTATAACTAAGATTATTAGATTATAAAGATCTCAAAAATTAGTTGATTATTGTGTTGCAGTGAGATGAATCATTCTGTATTTTTTAAAAGGGCTTTTGGCATTATTACTATGTCATGAGGCAGATACATCAGAAAGGCAGATGTAATGCTTAGCTAATTTTCTAGAAGTACAAAATAGGATGATTCTATTTTAAACGCAAGACAGATTAAAATAAAAATATAATTGATCACATTTAATGGTAATCAACATATTTCAGAGGAAGAAATGGCAACATCTTTTCCTCATTCATTGCTTAGGGTATAGATTCACAACATAAAAGTATGGTGCACTGGCTCATTAATGTGTTTCATGACAAGGCATCATCAGAACTGAAGACCCGTAGACCTTGGGAATATTGAATCTTTATGCTAAGTCGGATCAAAGAAGTGGATACTTGTCGAGAAACATTGTAGCAGATAAAGGAGCAGGAACTAATAGCACTAACCAGGACGGAATTCAACAAGATCTGTCTTCTTGCAATTTTTGGAGGAGTTGCTCTCTGTTTGATAGCTTTTCTTCCTTAGGATTGTGTGTCAGTCTCCAGGGAACAAGAAAGAAGATCCGAGTAATCGTCCTATATGTGACATGTTTCTTCAATGGAAGGAAATTCTAGATTCTATAATGAACCTCAAAAAAAAATTCATGAAAGAGGAGAAAAGAGAGCACTTTTTTGCTTCAGTAGTTATCTTATGTCCCTTAGCATAAAATATAATAAAAACATGCCGCATTGTGGGATGTCAATGATAAGACCATATGGGCAAGTGAAATTGACGCAACATTTTCCCTTGAAGTATGACTCTCAAAAGTTGGGTGTCAAAAACTGCAAATTAAGATCCATTTTCTTTCAATAATTATTCACATACGTTTATTTAACAGGTACTGTATGTCAGGCATTGAGTGCCATGCTGAGGTATCAAGACAAACATGACATCTGTCTTCAAATGGATCAAAGTTAATTGTAGCGTAGAGATTGTTACAAGTGCTGTGACAGTCTAAGATCCTGCTGCTAAGTAGTTTCACAGCTAAAGAACATTATCTGAATAATGAACAATTAGTTAATGTTTATTTCACTGTATACTCATTTGGTTTTCTACTTTAAAAAAACTATTTTTGTTTCTATTCGCATTAAAATACTAGTAATATCTTGGTTTCTTTTCTTGCTTTACATTTCTTCTGAGTCTTTAACCATTTTTTGTTTGTTTGTTTGTTTTGTTGTGTTTTTCTTGGTGGTGTTGGAGGAACCTGCCTGAAAAGTATTAAAATGCCCTTTCCCTAAGTACGGAACAAAAGCAGACCTTGATTTCAGCAGGTAGTTATGTTATGTGACCTGCCTTTCACTAAGGCGCCGTGGGCTTGATCTTTGTGTTTTGAATTAGAAGTGTGTATTTAAAAGAAAGCTATTAACTTCCAAGGAATAGAAAATTCCATGGATAATAGATTGCAGCAGCCATTATAGTCTCACATTTGTCAGCTGTACAAATTAAATTCACATGTCGTGACATTTCATATGTTCATTGTTACTTCATAGGAAGACAGATATAAAGGAAAAGAAGGACAATGTAATAGAAATAATTTTAGTCAGAGCAGTACATACTACACAATGGTTCAATAATGTGCTCGAATTATTTGTGGAGTTTTTCTTTCACCTTCCGTGGTGTATTTTGTGGTAAATCTATATGCAGTTAATAATTATAACTTTGAATTTTAATTAATTGATCCTTTTAAAGACATATACACATGAAATTGTATGTATGTGCCTATGTGTCTACATTTAAATCCATAAAGCTAATCTATATAAAAGAATTTTCTGTATCCATTAGAGATTCATCATAGTTTCCTTATTCACTCAGAGGTAAGAAAATGAATAAGAAAAGAAGACTAAAATATATTCTTTACTTGATTACAGCCCTTCCATTTTTCTCAGGAATGCCTCTGAAATATCCAAACAACCTAAGCAAGATTTCTAATATGTGTATTTCAGAAAGACTTTATGAGTTTTCAAATTTACTATCCTATAACATACAGTGTTTCTATAGCAACTGTGTAGAAAAACATAGCACAAGTGTTATAACACATAAAATAGAGAGATACTCCATAGGCACTCAAATACATTTTTTAAATTGCATAATAACCTTTCTTTCAGTAGCAGACTGTATCGTACACATAGATAGAACTTCATAATGTCTTTCCGGCAGAACTGGTACTCGTATATCTGCAGTTCCATATATCTATCAATGTCTATATGTATATCTTTCTACCTGCCAGTTCATTTTCAAAGAAGTTTGCTGAATACAGCATATGTATATTGTGGTAAATGGTATTTGTTAGTTAATTAGTGACTGTTCTCTCCTGAGGTCAAAGGTTCCCTCCTTGCTATTTTAATAATCAGCTGATTCGTATGCCATTCGAGAAACCTGTAGACATGCACAGAAAGCTGGAAAGGCAAGTACATCATTGAATTACCTTTGAATAAACAATTTGATGTAAAATAATATTGAAGAGGATACAGTAATCATGGTAATGAGTTCAAACATCTACATGTGTTTAATATACTGGGAGAAATAGTGCCAAAGTACATGCACTGATGATCTGGAAAGGTAGGGAAATTACTGATAAATTATTAACTTAATGAAGGAAACAGTAACATAAGGCTGACATTAAGAGTAAAATTAGTTAAATTATTATTTAAATAATTAATTTAATAAAGGTAGGAAAATTATTAATATATTATTAATTTAATGGAGAAACCAGTAACAAGAGGCTGACTTTAAGAGTAAACTCTATATATTAAAAGTTTTAAAATTTAGGGAAAATATTATAACTTGAGTTCACATGGACTCCACTTACCATTCCCTTTAATAATAATATTTAGTATCATGGTAAATCACCAATATTGATACAATATTATTCATTATATTTCACTTTTTCAGATACACTTTCCTTTTCTTAGTATCATTTAGATATTTTTGAATCCCATGGAAGATGCAAAATTACATTTAATTGTTATATCTTCATTTGCGACATATTCTCATATTTCTTAATTTTCACAAATGTTTTGAAGATTATTGAAATATTTTGTACAATATTTCTTGATTGACATTTTCTTGATTCTGTTTTCATAATTTCACTGGATTGTGGGTAGTAAGAGAAAAATTAAATGAAATCGCATTATCTGAAGAGTACACACACACAAATCACTCGCAATTTCTTGTGTTCAGTTCATCATCTGGTTAAGAGAGTGTTGATCAGATCTCTTTGTACAAAGCTACTCAGTTTTTCCCTCCAATTAATAGTGCTATAAAATCCCTGAAAAAAAAATTTGCAGTCTGCCCTCAAGGACTGGAGAGCTAAGCTGTGTCCTCTTGAGTTCAGAGTATTCACACAAATTCCTTGAAATCTGGATAATCGTCTTCTTGTCCCAAATTTTACTTATGTAATCATTAATGTTTGTCTTATGTGTTAATGAGTATTTATCATATCAATTGTATTATGATCTATACAACTTTATCACTGTGCTCAATTTCTTCTAGGTTTGGCTATTTCAACTTCTTTGCTTAGTTGTTTATCCAATATTTCTGTGTTTTCTGGCACTGTCATATATTTCAAGCTCTTGTGTGGTTCTTTCCCGGGCCTAGTACCAACTACCTTTCCCTAGATACTCTGGTTCCTTCAAATGAAGACTAGATTTAGAAACCATGATTTAGGTGTTAAGTACATTCAGTGATGCTGAGCTGCTGTTGTTTCTAGATCTGCTCAGCAAACACAGCAAGTACACAAATTTAGCTAAACATGAATTCAGACGGTTGTTGTCAGTTTAAATCCATAAGTCATAGATAATTTGGGCCTTCTACTCTTAGACTATAAACTCACAGCAAATCGCCTCTGTCATTTATGAAAAATGTTGCCAATTCGACCATGGGTATAGTATCTGAACTGTGTCCTCAACTTCCTTAGAAAACAATCATACCACCTAAAGTACTATCATCTTTTGTAGTGTCATTTCTTTCAGTATTACAGGCTCCACCCATCTATAAGGTATTTAGATCAGTATTTTTCTCTCTTCTGTCCCTTTTAATGACCTTTAAAATATATATTTAATCTAGTTAGATCCTTTTAACACACCAGATCTCACTCTGAGAAAACTTGACTTCTTAAATGCATTTTTTTCCATTCACATGCATTATGAGTCATGTTTTGCGCTCTAAAGCTCTATGGATTTTGACAAGCTCATAGTGTTATGTGTCTTACAAATTTCATGCAGAATAGCTTATTTTGTTATGAAAAATCCTCTGTGTGTCTCTGATTCAATTCTCTCTCCCACTGGGTTTTCTGGATTTTTCAGTCACATTCATGTACAGAGTTCATATTTTCCATTGTATTGCCTTAAAAATAAACAATGCCTATGTATAATTGATAACATTATTAGAAGCTGGCGTGTGAGCCAAGACAAATTTTCATTCAGAATTTCAATGAGTTTTCCTGATGAGTGTCTAGGTACTCTTTATTTTGCAAGTAATTTCTCCTCTTCTGTTGAAGAGTTGCTAAGTAAGTGTTGCTGAGGGATACTACTCGATTTCTGCACCTGGACATCCTCTTTCGTTTCAATCAACCCCCCGCCCCCCTTAAGGGACAAGTAAATGGTCAGTGCGCCAACAGAAAAAGCCACTTTGAAAAATCTGATCCTTTGTTATTTTGAGAAAGATTCTCACTTTCTGATTTTTATCACACTTTTTTTTCCATTCTTTCTATAGGCTAATGAAATGACCTGAAATTGAAACACCTAAATCAACTTTGCATTAAGAGACATTCTTGAATTTCAATCGTATGTAACTCACAATGGGAGGAACGTCAAATCTCTGGCTGGACTATCCAGTCTGAAACCCCTATACACACCTCGTAAATTCTTATTCAGGACTAGGATTGCATTCGAGTGAGAGCACTGAAATATTTACACCTGAACTGGTCTTTAGCTCTGATGTTATTTCCATCCACCCTGAGGGTAATTGAAATTCACCTTCAAATATTTAGTGATACTTGCTTATCCTGGACAACAGTCAAGATAGTCTTTCTTTTTCTCTGTTCTTGGTATTTTCTCTTGTTCTTTCTTTCATGGCTTCAATACTATCTTTAGGTATCTGAGCTCTGAACATTATGAAGGTTTCTACAAACACGTCTACTTTGGAGATTACACAAAGTACCCAAGAAATACTAATTTCTCACCCAGAAATTTCTTATTTTTGAATCTGATATTTTTCCATTGGTGTTTTTGTGCTACTCTACTTCATAATTCACACACACACACATCAATAGATTTGCTTTAGCTATGTAAGTCATCAGAAATATATATATATATATATATATATATATATATATATATAGTCACAAGAATTCTGTTGTACACTCTTGTCTACTTTTTTCTGCATCAGAGAAGACACCACATCACAACAAAAAATCCTCATGAATGACTAAGAGAGGAACAGGAATGATAGAATCAGGTCTCAGGAAAAGTGCAGGGGGAGAAGTGCTTGGAAGGCCATTGATGGCAATGCCTCTTTCACTGTAGTGGATTATTTTAATTTAAGTATTAATCATATTTTGGCTCACACTTTCTATGTTTAAAGAGGTTCTCTGTTTTTATCTTAGTATGAATTAGGACAAGAGAAAAAGATATTTTTCTTCTTCATAGTAAAACCCACATGCCAATTTTAAATTTCTGCTGGCAACTCCACATTACTTCTAAAATACATTATTTATATTTTTCCTAACAAATTTGTAACTCTACCTCTTTAAGCCATTTTAAATTTTTGCTTTTCATTATATGATTATTTTTCTTGTTAAGTCAAGTTTTCCTAATGATACTTTATTATCTGATTACATTCATACATTTCCCCCATTTTATTGGTATGGATATGTGCAATACATAATGTTTACATTGATCTTGAGTATTTTTTACACATATATATCATGGCAAAAATATACATTCTCCCCCTCTTCCTTTAGTGGCTTTGCAGCCCCTTCCACTCCCCACCAGTTCCCCTTATTCCCTTCAATGAGTTCTATGAAATGACTGTGATCTGGATTTTTCATATCAGAGAAACCATTTGATATTTTATCTGTTTCTGACCTACCTCACTGAACATGATAGCCTTCATGCTTTCTTTAAGATCATCATTTTTGCTCTCAACCACTCCCCTCTTTTATGAGTACTCTTTGCTTCAAAAACCAGTGAAAAATTGACACAATGATTTTAATTCAAATAATTAAATGTGTCTTTATTCTTGTCTGGTTTCAAGATGGACAGAGAAGGGGAACACCAAGGCGTGTACCGGCACTGGCCCAGGGGAATTGATATCCCAAATCTGACCCTAGAATCCAGGAAGATTTTCCTAGCATACGGTTTCGATTTCTTCATCTCCACTCTCTGGTAATAGTAGTTATGATTGGCTACTTATGACACTGAAGTTACTATCTGAAGTTACGGGGGAATGGGTGAAGTCACAAGGTCCTTAGAGCGCCTGTGTGGGCTTGGTATTTTCCTACTGACGAAGTCATGCTGTCCGCCTCCACTGACAAGACCAGGGACCCATTTCTTTGTTCTGGAAACAGCAAGGCCCTGCCTGACCTCAAGCTCAGCATTTACCTTTCCTCATTAGCATGATTTTCTTTACATGTGTGTTGTATGTTCTAATTATGCATATGTTTCTCTTGTGTATTATCACAATATTTTAAATAGAAATCTTCACTTTTCTCTAAGCAGTTATACAATGTCATATAATATCATGTTTCACATTGATGACAATGGATTTAAAACTGGAATGATTTTTTTTTTTGTCCTGCCCACTTTTGAAAAATGCTCTTTACTTGATGCTTTTCAAACCTTGAATATTTTGGCATAAAATGAAATTTTTAAAAATTCCTGAGGATTATCTGCTACATCTGGGTTCACATTCCCCAGGAACCCCTGCAGGTCAGTGACTGTCTCCCTGTTAGAACATGTGCACTGCACGGCACGGTACATAGCCCGGATTTTGCTTTCACTCAAATGTTTCACCAACTCTGATGGGCATTTGCACTTACAATCGTTGGTCTGAACTTATCTTTCCTCCATGTCCCAGTCTAGCTTTCTGCTGCTGGTCTTGGAAGACTTCCTAACAGTGTCTGGCAACCATTTGTATTTCTGTCTGCCTAGCTCTCTTTTTTGTTCAAAAAAATGACATGAAACCTAACATAATCATGCTTATTTGACTAAATTTTCAATCTCCACAGGTGATTCATATTTAGCATTATCTATGCTCTGACTTGTAAGTACAATGCTTTGAGCATGTGATTTTTTTATAAGGAAGCTGTGTAATTTACTCATACTTAACCTAAGGAGGAATGCCTGTGTTTCTAATAGAAAGTCATTCAAAGGTAACTTTTATTACATAGACTGGGCACCCCTTGGATATGTCATTTGCTTCTACAAACTGTATCACTGTCTCAGAAAGCTGACAAGAAAACACTTCTTTTAATTTCAGGCAATCATTTCAAGTAATTAGTTTGGTTCCAATCAGATGAGTTAAATATTTTCAAGTAATTTACAGGTTGGGAATTCTGGAAGGAAAAAAAATGTATGAAATTGCCACAGGTATCATTTTTAGCAACATGAAAATTTGCTTCTGACTCAGTCATGATTCATATATACTAAGAAATAAAACTCAAAATTTAGAGGACATGTAAGATTGCCTGAAAATTGGAGTTTTATTATGTAGTAAATGAAATATGTGAGAGATATAAAATCAAGAATGGAAAAATTAAACCACACAGAGCATAGGAGTTCAAAGCTCTTAATTAGAGTTTAAATTATGACTTCAAATTCCTCAAATGCAGTCTAGTGGCTTTTTTAAACTATAAGAAATAGATTATATGTATGCACATTAGAGAGTATTTGGTTGGCAATGTAAAATACACTTCAGGGCAACATTTTAGTTATTTACAAACTACTTCAAAAATTACTATAAATGTGTTAGTTAGCAATTAGTATTCTACACTCTCTCATAAATACGTCATTCTTAATCTTTCTTTAATCATTGTAATTGAGGAAATCAAACATTCTTAATTTCAAAATTAGTGACAGTGAAGGTTCCAGTGCATTAAGACAGATGACTGAACTTATAAGTTATTACCTATCAATCATGCCAACAGCATACTACACCAAAGGTTTATATCATGTATTTTTCATTAATTTATAGATGTAAGTAAGATAGTATTTTAATAAATGTTTCTTGAATTAAATAAGATTCATCTTGTCCAATTACATAACTTAATGGTAAGTACTGGTTTTGTGAAATGATTGGGTGATAATGTCATTTTTTCATGATTTAAAAAAATTCATTTTTCTGGCAATATTTTTAGTGGAAATTACTGTAATGTTTGTAAAGTAAGATAAATTTTATTTTGGGAAGGAAGTTGTATTGAAAGAATTATAAATATATGTCATGCATTTAAACTACTATAGCATTTTAAATTCAAAAAATGTATCCACTTCTATAATTGCTGTCTTATGCATATAAAATTTATGAAATAAAACTTCTCGTCAATAAAGTGTGGTTTTATGAGGAACTAGTCATTTATGCAAAGTCTATTTTTCTCATACATGATATTAGTTATACATATGTGAGGGCATGTTACAAGTCAATTCCAAAAATATTGGAGGTAACAGAGAGAAGAGAACTGAGGAAGAAAGCAGGAAAGTATCTATTATTCTGACTTTATTTTCTACAGAAATGAATACAGATGACAAAAATCTTAACATTTTGAAATCTTGAGGCAAGGTAGACAGTTATTTAAAACATTACTATTATTTTACATTCTAAATACTATCAAAACAAATACACAGAAATTATACTTCTACAATATTGTAAAATTATTTTTGACGTCTCACACAGTCCTTGAGGACTAGGTAACATGGTTTGATGGTTGATAGTTCAAAGATATCTAGATGTGAACTGAATTATTATATTGCTGACCTTAGAAAAGTTACTTAATGTTTTAGAATCTCTGAACCTTTATTTTAAAACACAAGCATTAATAACTCTTGCCATGTAGAGTTGTTTGAAAATGGAGAGCAGCCACCCATCATGGCTCTAAAATTAAAAAAAAAGTAATAAACAAATGCTAATTCTTCTTCCATCAACAAATATCCACTTTCTTTTACTATGGCATCTGGAGGATTAAAAACAGTTTTCCTTGCTTTCACCTTTTTCATTTTCTCAGTATTCCAAAAACATTTTATGTCTTTTTTTTTCACATCCTAGGCAACATTATCCATTTTTTAGAGTTTTCGGAAATGTTTATGTCAAAAATACATAATGAAAGCATGCTTTTTTGTGTTCCCCCAGTTAAGTACCAATAATTTAAGACTAACAATATTTAAAAATGTCCGTTATATTGTGTTTGACTTGCTATGACTTTGTTTTCCTGGAATTTGAATAAAACACCTATTTATCTGCTGATAGTCAATGCAGAAATTTTCTTTCTTTGTTTAAATCATGTTTGAATAGTTTACATCACCATTTGTGTCATAAGTTACACATCTCCTCTTTCAAAATAATCATTAGAAACAATAAATCTGACAGTGGCCAGATTTGTTAAAACAGCGTTTCTTTTCTCTCTGAGAAATGTTGGAGTTGGGGAATTACTCCAGGTCATTAATAGCCAATAAGGCAAACTTGCTTTGAACCTACCTTTCCCCTTGAGAATTTTTTGTTTCCCAGTCTGATAGTCTTTGACGGATATTTAATAATATGTTGTCATGGTGTGAGAAAAGCATCCCAAAGTAGGTAAGAAGTGGGATCCAGGATTGCATGTTAAAGTACTTTCATTTTATAGGCCAATTTTTATTTATGTTTTGATATATAACTGTCATGTCTTATATCTTTCAGAGGAGGTAATATTTTGACATGACAGGAAATTGCACCTGCAAATATATTAACTCACATATGCTCATATTGATACACTCCCTCACTCTTTTCTGATTTTGAAAGCTAACTATCTAGAATATTTAATTTTTGCATATCTTTATTAGATATCAACTAATGAATAGAAACTTAAAATCAAAGGGTTCATTGTGTTGGGGATTTTTAGAACAGTAAATCTACTTCCTAATATTGTAACACTCAAGGAATCTGTATCCCATGGCTTTCTGGTAATTGTAATCTGCTTTGCCCCCTGTGTTAGAGATATAATTATGTTAACAGCTTTCCTACCCAGGTGCCATACATTGCCATTATGAAGCCAGCTTCCTTTAATTAGCATCTTGTAGTAAATTAGCAGTTATAAGGAGAGCTGAGTACAAGGGGATCTCCATTTTCTCACCATTTACTTAATCCTCAGTCAATGTTAAGATTACTGTTCACTGAATCTCCATACCAAGTTCACCGTCACTGCCTCGGATGTTCTGATTCAGCGTTTGTATGGATTTGGAACAAACCGTTTTCCTTAGATGCCCGGGAGTTAGGATTATTGAAACCCCGTCTTGCTCCTTGCTGGAAACACATAAGGATCTTGAGAGACAATGCCCACATGAATGAATTCTTTTTTTTCTTTCATGCAATAGTTAAAAAAGCAAGACTTGATTAAAAAGAGTACTATTGACTAGAGAGTGAATGGAAAGCCAGAATGATTCTTTCAAATGAAAATGCTCAGATTTTATTAGCATGTTACTGCAGAGTCTTTGTTATGCCTAGCATTGGGTAAATACACATAAAATACATTATTATATATCTGATCATTGAGCTTATAGCATGGTATGAAGATGACCAATTATTTCTCTGTTGGTTGTGTCTCAGTGCTTGGTAATTTATTGTGACTCAAATTTGATAAGAATTAAAAGGAGCAAAACCTACTAATTTTATGCAAAATCCATTAAAATGAGGAGACACGAGAAACATGAATTTATTTACTTAATAAGGAAAAGATGTGATGGATATTTGAAAAGTTAAATGGTTTTTGTCTTCAACATAAGTGTAGCTGTTATTGAACAAGAACTTGCTACCTGACATGAGCAGAAGACGGTGTTATAGAATCAAGTTTTGAAAAAAAATAGCTCCATTGTATGACTGAATAGCAAATTAGCCAGGAGGTATAAGCTCAAATATACTTCCTAAACTGGGTGACAATACTGTAATTTGGGGGAAGGGAGAGAAGTTGCTTCTTATTTGTATAACGTTAGTTTCCCAGGTACAGGTATTGTGCTCTGGGCAGGGCATTTTGAGGCTTGTGGTGTCAATGACTGATAAGCAGGTGTCTTCTGCTATTCGTTCTTTAAAGGTCAGTTCAGAAGCACAAGATGCACTAGAAGTTTTACAATCTTTTCTCAAAAGATAACAACGAACTTTTTTGTTTTAGAAACTTATATGTTGGTATATTGTCCAGAGCACAGGTAGAATGTGGAGAGTAGAATTGCAGACATTGGTATGTATGGCATGAGGACTACAAAGAGAAGCAAACCCATATTAAGTGCAATGAAGTAAATTGCGGGAAACTGCCTAAAGCTCTGTACGATACTGGTAAGTTGTGAGCCACCTGCGTGTGGACCCTGTGTGATGAAATCGCTATCTGTAGCCTGCGAACAAAGCCCTTGTATGATCGATAACCAGAACCCCATGATTGATAACCAGAACCCCTGTCCACCTGCGTGTGGACCCCGATACAATCACTATTCTTAGCTTGCGGGCATAAAAATAGTATATGAACCGTTCTTGTCCTAAGCTCAGTGTCGAGGTAGGAGTCACAGACTCTGAACGCAGGACACGCGTCTTGCTCCTCGTCCCCAGCCTCCTCGCTTCCCGAACGCGAGACTACACCTCCTCGCGTCCCGAGAGCGAGACCCCGTGGAGAAGGAGTAACTGTCCAGCCGGGCAGCTACCGGCAGGTCCTGATCCAGCCACGGACTGGCGAGCCTTGGACAAGCTCATTTGCGGGTCGGCTGTGTCGCCGGTAGTCAAGAACACGTCGCATGGTGAGCATAAGGGACCCAGGACGGGAACAGTTTTAAGAGGCAGAACAACGCCTGCTTTCCTGCTTAATTAATTAATTGATTGATTTATTATGGTTTGATTTGAGAATTGGATTGACTGATTGTTGGGTGAATAAAAGAACATCTCCGAGGTAAATCCATCTGCCTCTGTCCCTTCTGTCTCCTCTTACGGAGTGCTCGCGACATATATGAAGTCCTTAGTAGACTTCTTGATCATATATGGGAAAAATTATAAATAAATTTTAATCCTGGTTTTCATGTAAGAAATTGTACCTAATATTTGAAGATAAAAAATCAAAGATAAAACTATCTTTAAAAGTGGTATTGAAATTATCTTCAAGATTCCTGTCATCTATTTTCCCTTTGGTTTTACCATTCAATTGCCAAATCGTCTGTGAGCACTGAATGTCACACCAGTGTACAAAGTACTTCTTATTTTTTGAATATGAAAAGTAAACTCAGAAAGTTTTCTGCTCATCAGATAAGTGGAAGAGGTAGAGATAAGCGTTAGATACTTAATTGTTCTATCACCTAACTTGAACTTAAAATATTTGATTCTATATTTCCCTATGTATTAATAAAGTATTCAGTTAGAAATTCAGCTAGATGCTGGAATCATCCTTGATCAAAAACAAAACAAAACAAAAACAAAAAAACAAAAAACAAAACAAAACAAAACAACAACAAAAAACCCCCACAAACCTCCTCAAACAGCCTTACTTAGGTCCAGCCTGCTGCTAGAACACCAGGTCTTCCTTCTGGAGGGCCGGGTCTTCTCTGTGACTCCTCTTGGGTGACAGGGCTTAGCCAAACCTATGTCGTATTTGCTTTGAGGACCGACCTCATATATCTCCGAGGGATACAACTTTATACTTACCTATTATAGACCTTGCTCAAGGCTTTTGTTTTTCTATCCTGGGGGCTCTTTGCTTGCATGGTGCATAGGTCAGGAAAGGACAAGAAGACAGGAGCTCACAGAAATATAGTCACTAGGGCTGAGGGAATAGCGCAGCTGTAAACATGCTTGCCTTGTCAGCTCAAGGCCCTGAGCTTGATTCCCCAGCACCACATAAAAACTAGGCATTCTGGCACACATCTCGAATCCCAGTGCTAGGGAAGCTGAGGCAGGAGGATTGCCATCAGTCCAAGTCTAGCCTAGTCTATATAATGAGTTCAATACCGGCCAGGACTACAGAGCAAGATCCTGTCTCAAAAATAAACAAATAAACAACAACAACAACAACAACAACAACAACAAAAACAGTATAGTCACTTGCCAGACCTAGTCCTGGAGCCTGAAAACTGCCAGTGCAAAGGGATCCTCTCCACACCCACGGTTGGCTTTCCGGCTACACATTGAGTGCTATCCTTGCTACCTTGGTACCAATTGTCTCTAGTAAGTGCTTAGAGACAGGAAGTGGTACAACTGGTATGTGTGAAAGAACTGGAAGTTGTGTAACCAGCCTGATTTGGTTGGTCAAAGCCAGTTGGAAGTGAATAACAATCCTGTCATCCTTTATTCAGACAGATTCTTTTGCAGTAGCTGTGGCTAGGTCTCTTTGAAGATCTCTATTATCGTTTGGATCTGGAAAGTCAAAAGCCTGATGCTTTGGATGCTGTGACTCATCTGTGGATTTTATGTGTTATCAGGAGGCGGTGGCTGGTCAGGAGGAGCAGATTATCGGAGATGTAGCACAGTCCTGGGTGTGTGGCCTGAAAACATTTGTACTCCTGCCTCAGCTTCTTATCAAAGCGCTGATTGCTTCCTCTCGGAACGCCAAGAGCACCTGTTCCATTTCAGGCCCTTCCTGCACCTTTCCACCAATAGACTGGCACCTTCTGAAACTTTGAGATAAATAAACCTTTCCTCCCCTAAGTAGTGGTGTCAGTTGTTGTGTTGCCACCATGAAAAAGTGACTGAGACAATAACTACCCCGTCTGTACTTCTTGTTTTCCTCAATCTGGCTTCCTATGTCATTTGCTCCCTATACTCTATTAGCATATTAAAAGTTAGGTTCAATTTTCCAGGCAACTAATTCAGTTAACTCCTCAACTGAAGAGAATGTATAAATTGCTGTCCAATCTGCTAGACATCAAAGTCAATACATTAAGATTTTTTTCATTATTAGAAAACTCTTCACAAATTTAGTCAGATACTATTGACAGATTACATGCAATTTGCATAGGCATTTTTTATTTGACTCTCATGACAGAAAATAGCAAACTGAAAATAAAGAATTTCTGCATTGCTGTTTTTATGAAAGGGAGCAATGATATGGCAATAGTTAAATAAATTAATTAAAAGTAAATACTGTTTAATATGGTATAAAGGCATCTGAACAAATTAATATGTTTTGCAGCTAGGACTGCTGTAAAATTCAGTACAAATCACGAAGTTGTAATGTCTGATTATAAGAAATAACTAAAAGTTTGCTAGCTAGATTATTTTATGTAAAACATTGGAAACAAGTTTCCTGGAGAACTGTTATCTGAACAATTTATATAAAAAAATGTCTTGGTGTTTAAACTGCATATTGGTGCTTGAATTGTCAGAGTTAGGAATTCCCCCAAATATGACTACCCTGAACATTTTTTTGTGTCGTAGCTTCCAAATTATTTTTAATTTTGTCATTTTCAAGTAGCCAGATATTTTTATTTGGCAGCTTGAAGAATGAGAAGAGAATTCTTAGTAGCCAGATGATAGCAGGTAGCTAAACACAACCACTACTGTTTATTCTCTGTCCTGGCTAATGGATCATTATTTCTTAATATCACCTATAAGCTTAGGCCATCTATTTATTCAAAATATATGAAGCAAAATATTTACGACAGAAATTGTCATAATATTTCACACTTAAATCCACTTAACGAGGGACAAGAATCATTATAGAATTATTAAGTGATTGGGAAAACAGCAATCTGCCTCAAAACACAAGAGTGGGGAAATGTGGATGCTTGAATTAGGGCAGGCAGTATGGCCATAATCGATACTCTTAAATCTCACTATAGCAGTTCCTCTTGCTGATATAGACATGAACACAATACACTTCCATGACAATTTTAGTTTTTGGTAGGGGGAGTAGGAACCAATGTTATTTTTTTTTCCTTCGGGTTGGAGGAATGGCTCAGAGATTAAAGCGTTTGGCTAGCAAGCGCTAAGTTAAGAGCTAAGAACCTGAGTTGTATTCCCCAGCACCACCTAAGCTGGGCATGGTGGGAAATTTTTTTCTTAATGGATTGGATCCTTAGTTTTCAACTCTGGTGCACAAAAGGAGGAAAACAACTATTAAAGAAAAAAAGGAGATGGCTACAAACTGAAAGAGCAGCCCTGAGTACCCAGACCCATGGCTTTGAAATGAGTGAGTCCTGTTCTTCAGAAAAAGAGGGGCTAGCTTGTGAGCCAAGCCTCATTTTGAGAGTTTTCCGGGCACTGTTTTCATACCTGCATCTTGATTTTACTTCTCATGGTGAACCTGCATTATGGAAGACAGGATAAATCTCTGTAATGTTTTATTTTACCAAAATTTCTAAAATTTTTACTACTCCATAAAGACATTTTCAATTATGGTCTGAAACTAAATGTGCAGCTCAGGCTAGTCTAAAACTCAGAGCAATCCTACTGTCTTAAGGCCTTGTTAGTACTAGAATTACAAGTATGTGCCACCATGCCCGGCGGATAGTGCATCTTTGAAGGTGCGCATACTCCTCTAAGATGTGCACTATCGTTTTCTTGTGCATGCTCTTTTTTTCCCCTAGAAACTATCATCTACTCAGTCTTCCAATACAGAAAATAAAATTATTCTCTTTCCATGCAAAATAATGTAGGCTGAATTGAAGGCCATGTCCAGCTAGATAGATACATGGTACATAAAAAATTCACTAAATGTTTAAATTCAAAAATCTCTATTACAATAAAAGGCCACTAATCGCCTTCAAGTTGTAACACTCCAGCTCCGGTGGATCACATGGAAGTTCTCCTGTGAGTGTCCTTAATTGTACTAGCATGGCTGCCTCCACATCCTAACTCAACTCAAAATGTTTATGTTCGTGATTATTTTGGTTTTGGGAAAGAGCTGGAGGTCACATGGCATCAGATCCAGTGAATAAACTGGAAGAGAAATCATTGCTTGTTTTCTAAGAGGCTGTCTCTCCATTGGATAGCTTTCAGTGACAGAATTCACTGTGGAAAATCTACCTTGAAAAGACTTTTACACAAGAGGGCTTCCAAAACTCCTACAGAAAGTGACAAAAACTATGGGACAAATATCTTTGATGTAAGGGTAAATATTTTGAGACAGTTAAGGGTAATATGTCTTTTATATTTTTTTTCCTAGTTGTACACACACACACACACACACACACACACACACATATATGTGTGTGTGTGTGTGTGTGTGTGTGTGTGTGTGTAACATACAATGGTTATGTTAATTTTGAGAATATTGTTCAAATCCATGCTTCTTCCCCTTTTTAACCCTCTCTTCTCCCCCCCCCCCGAAAAAAAAAGAGTATCACACCTATTCTATTCAATGAATTGCCTGTATTCTGGTTTTTAAATATTTAGATATTTAATCTTCTGAATTTGACTCACTTCACTAAACCTGATGGTGTCTATTTTGTCCATTTAATTGCAAATTCTTCAGATATGTTTGCCTACATTTTCAAGTTTGAACATCCACCACATATTTTAAACCCATCTAGTACACATCAGACTCCCCAGTCCACTATGGTCTAGTTTGAAAGAGTATTTTGTTGGGTATGTTGTGTGATTACCCAGCGCAGCACCATACTGACATGGCAACACAGTCACTCTATTCTCTCATTGGCATGCAGGACCCATCAGTTGGTTCCTTGGTATCCTGAAACTTTCTCAGTAATGCAAATGTCTGGTCTTATTCAATAAGCCAACATAACTAAAACAATAATTATTGAAAAATTTCAATTTGAATTCTAAATCAATCTGTGTAAATGTTTGCCTGCCCTTTGTCACGTCAGTATGCATAGGAGCTCAAGGGAGAAGGAGTCCTCTCACCACAAGTAATATGATACCGCACACTGATTCACTGTCAGTGCTGGAGCCTGAGGTAAGCTGGCTTCAAGAAAGATAATTATCTGTGAAGTATAGTCTAGAAAAAGAACAGCACATTACTATCAAATGTATGCTGACCTTCTATCTCAGAGTAAAATAAGACCATTATTTATTTCTATACAAATAAGTTAAAATTGAGGAGAATTTGCTAACCTATTGGAATAAAGTGGAAAGGTGTTCTTAAGGGCTGTTCTTTTAGTTCAAAGTATTATTTTATTTTATTTTATTTTTTTACAATCTATAAAGCTCTGCTTTGGGATACGGTTAATTTAAATTTCCAGGTGAAGTGCCAATGGAAAACACTAATACAGTTGTGTAGATGCAACAGCTTGACTTTAAACAACTATCTTTGTGAATTAAGTCTATGTATTTTTTTCTCATTTAAAAAGAAAATTTCAAAATAGACATATATAGTTCTATGTATTTTTTATTATTTTAAAGATTTAATATGTCTTTTAAGGTAAATCACTTGCAAAGGATTTAAATTTGTTAAAATGCATCTCTAAGAGGCACATTAATATTTTATTTTGCTAGCAAAGAATTATTTTTTTAAGACATGGTCTCATTCTATAGCCCAGGCTGGTCCTGAAATCACTATGTATTCCAGGCTGGCCCTGGACTCACAGCAATTCTCCTGTCTCAGCCTCCCCAGTGTTGAGATTACAGGGTGTGCTACCACACCTGGCTGGTGTGGTGCTGGAGAACTGAACTCAGATACTTAGCCTTGCTAGGCAAGCTCTTTAATGGCTGATGAATTCCTCCAGCCCGCAAACAAGTATTAAATTGAGTGTGTGGTTTAAATTTTGAGTTTGCAGAGTTAAAACTTTCTAATTATATACCTATTTGTAATATGATTACAAATGTTCCTATAAATACCGAATATAAAATATATCTATCCCTCATGAGAAATATATTTAGAAATGCCACAATATCTTTATGATTTTTTTCTTTTAAAATTCCTATCTCATCCTAACAAATGTGGTTGATAAAATTGTTTTTGCTTTTATATGCCTCCGTGTAAACATATCTAATTTAAAAAAAGTCATCCTCCACTAAAAAAAAAAAAATGGTAATTCCAAAGAGCGGAAGTGTTTCAATAACTTTACTTACACACAAGACCTTGGTTTATTTAGTTCATTGCATACTTTTCCGTTAATGTTGGTGGGAGTCGAAGGAGAGACTTTAAAGAATTTCATAGCTACTGTTAATCTTAGAAATAAGGCCATTAGACTCATCTTTAGCGGAGAACAAAATGTTTTGAATATATGAACATCCGAGATGTTGATTTACTCTGGCTTATTAGGCCAGTAATTTGTAACCAATAGAAGTTTATAAATACCCATTAGCAGCTGTGAAAGGTGGCTGCTGAGGCCCTACTATTAAGTCAGTTACGGTTATTGTTTTTCTTTGTCCTTCTCTGCTTCTTGCTGCTTCTCTTCTCTTTCTTTCCATCTTATTTCTTCTTCTCATTCCCTTTTCTTTTCCTGTCTCCTCTACATTCCCATTTTTCCCTTTGTTTGAAATTGTTTACTTTCTCTTTCTTCCCTTCAACTCTTCATAACCTACATGTTGCCTTCCTTGGGGAACATTAAATAAGCAAATCTTTTTCTTCTGCTTTCAGCAGATCTCCTCAACCTCACACACATGAAGCATTCCATTTTGCTCAGTTATTTGCAAGTATGTTCATTTCCACCCCCGGAAGTCAAGGCCAGCGTCCCAGTTATCAGTGTGTCCTGAGCCTTAGTACAATTTGTAAAGCACAGCATGCATGTAGAATGAGGGTCTATTTTGTAGACAGATAGTTGTGTTTTTAGGGTAATCTTTTCAATTGTTCAGATAAGTCCATCTTGTTCTCCATGGGAACTTTAGAGCAGGTGTAACATAGACTAGAAAATCCACTTCCCTCTTTAGAAATGACTAGTCAAAAAACCAGAATATAGAACCCATGAATTGCTTTAAGATCTCTAAAAGAGAACATAAGGAAAAGGAAGTCAAATTAAAGCATGACACAATCTTATTATTGGGAACAGGGAACTCAGAATTCCTGCCCGTGTTTCTTCACCAGAGACTTAAGAATAATTAATTTATTTGTAACAATTGAGTCAGGAAAGCATCCTGGAGTCATGCTTCCCTTTCTTTTTCATATCTCTAGGGACACAGAAAACTATAGCAAGATGACACTGGAAGTCAGGTTTGGTCTAGCAGTCAAAATAGAAAGTTTTAGACCACTTATTGCAAGGAACAGTAACAAAGCAGCCACGGTACCAAGGTTTATTGATGGTCTTCCATGACTAAAACTGCTGGCTTATATTAATCTCTTAGCATTGTGATTTTTTGTTATACAATTCCTGTGGTCAAGCAAAACTAAAGCATGGAAGTTTACATGGCAGATTTGTAAGAAATTCTGCAAAACATTTAAATGGTTTCATTAGGGGACATTGGCCCGTAAGTAAAGAGCTAAATTTCATATTGCAAATGGGAAAAAGCATTGACCCCGCCACCAACAAAGAGTACCAGTGGAGGTATCTTAAATGGAGCAGTAGCCAAACATGAGCAAAAGCCTTCTATTTTTCCGTTACTTAAAGTCTGCTAAATGATGTTCGCTCTGAAGTTTTATTAAACAGTTCTGAATTATACAACCATGTACTCAGAAATAATGTCATTTTACCTATTTGAAAAAGAGGAAATACACCTGGAATGTTCAGTAAATTTTACATTGTGATGCAATAAGAAACTATATTGGTTAAATTCAAGCCTGTTCACGTATACCTGTTTTCAAAAGCTATTGATCGACGGTCCCAGCCCTTTGTGATGAGAGGTCTTCTCCACTGCTCTACGACAGGTGTGTGCTATGGACGTCCCCCCATCTGCAAGTTGAATCTTCTCCTAGAATTAGTGATTGGCTGCTTGTCTTAGTTACTTTTTGTTGCTGTGACTCAATACCTAACATCCACAAATTTAGGGGAGGAAAGGTTTATTTTTAGCTCACAGTTTCAGAAGGTCACAGTCCATTCAGGGGTGGCTGGCAGCAATCAGAGTACATGGCAGGGGCAGAGGTGGAGGCAGCTTCTCAGGGTATCACACACAGGATGCAAGTTGAGACTTGTTGAGACTAGTTCGTCCCAGTCCTAGTCCTCAAGGAAGGCAGGAAGCAGCTTATATATCCTTCTAGGTCTCCATCAAGTGATTATTCCCCCTGCATCCAGGTGTGTAAGTTAATCCTAACTTACATGCCTCTTAATCCTAATTTACATGCCTGTAATCCTAATTTAACTGTAATCCACCCCTCCAGACCGGGCCCCAATCTACCAACAGCACATGGTTCCATAGACAATCCATAACATTAAAATACATGAGACTTTTGGGGGACACTTGGGATCCTAACCACTACACTGCTTAAAGAGGAAGGTAACTATAAATTTATCAGAGGGCAGAGAAACATCCCAGTAAGAATAAAAGATGTTTAAAAATCTTTCTCTGCCTAGCCTCTGGAATACTAAAATTATAGGCATATGTCTCCATTCCTAGCTCAGATGATAATTTTTTGACTTTTTCCAATAATTGTTAAATTATTATTTTTATCACTCTGCCATATGTAGTAATACATTCATCTTAAGTCATAGGTGCATATTCATACCATGTTCTAGTTATTTTCTTCTCCTTCTCTTTCCTCCGGTTTACCTGCAATCTGCGATCCACTTTCTATCTTCACAAAGTCTATTTCCCCGTTTCTTATCATCTCTATTTTATTTTCCTTTTTATATACTTATATATTGGACATAACTAATAGTAATAAAACTTGAAATCATGATATGTACCATTTATTTAGCACTGGATATATATGCCAAACATAGAACTAACTACATAATAATTGAGTATCCCTAGTTATTAAAAGACTGCTTGAAAGTAAACCTCAAAAATCTTGTTTTACAAATAAGGGAAATAAAGCTCCAAGCAATGAATAATTCACCTAAGATCACAAAGCTAGCCCCAAGAGTTGTGAACTGCTGCATATTCAACATCTATAAAAATAGGCCATGCTGGGGGCGTGGGCCTGGAATCCCAGCATTCCGGAAGGCTGGAAGGTAAGAGAATTGCTAATTCAAGAGCAGCCTGGGCAATTCAGTGATTTAGAGATCCAGTCTCAAAATGGGGATGTAGCTCAGTGTGAATGCCTTGGGCTCAATTATCCACTAACAGATAATAATAATAATAATAATAATAATAATAATAATAATAATTATAATAATACAATTTTAAAATTTAGAAAAAAACACACTTATGCTCTTTACTCTAGCAAGGTTATAGGAAGAAGAAAAAATAGATGAAAGAATCAGATAGACAACTTGTCAATAACACTAGTAAGGAAAAGCTGTTATCAAAGATTTTCTTTTCTTCTTTGAGTTGTAGAATTCAGTTTCTATAGAAGCAGTTCATTTTAATAGATGATGCCTCTATACTAATCGTTACTTATTGCTGTCACTTAGTGAGTAGCTAGAATGAGTTCTTTGCTGCAACATTATTATTTTGTTCTTTTAAGAGATCGTGAGCTAGGAGAGTCTTATTTTGTTTCTGGGTGATACAAAAAGTTACGGACACTTTCAAAATCTAAAGCTCATGCCAAAAGCAATGAAGTTAGGTGCTGGTTTCAATTCATCACTGGCTAATTTCTTTCCTTATAGTCTTATCTGAAGAAAACATTCTGTTACTACCACCCTGATAATAGACCCTATCGATAACAGTTTATCAGATGAATATTACACCCCCCAGAACCTCATATGTAAAAATGGAGATTTTTGAATTGGATTAAAATATCTATATCCAGTTATTCTGACTTTAGTCCTACTCAAAAGCTGTCATAGATATGAGCACTGTGTCAAGATAGAAAATTTGACAGCTGGAAATGAGTGGTGAGTGGAGGGGGGTAAGTTAGGCTGCTGACAGGTAGAGGGGGAAGTTAAATTAAAAACAGATGGCTGCTAGTAGTTGTGAAGGTATGTGGCTGGGGTAGATGAAAACTTAACTATATATTTATGACTGGGTTATTATCTCAGAGAAACATAACACTCTAGAGTTTAGAAATATATCAGAGTGCACAATCAATATTTCTAATAAGGAATGTTTACCGAGTCATAGGATAACGAGGAAGATTCACAGTTTGATACAAACTGTGGTTAATGAACCAACGCTGAGGAAAGACAGTGTGTAAGAGAGGACGAGAGAACACGGCACTATTTTCATTGAGATTTGGGTCTTGACACAGAAGCCACCTTTTTGGTATTTGTGGGTGAGTTCAATGTAGGAGGATTATCAAATGAATTTCATGACAGTAGCAGGGTTCAAACATCTTGATATGCTGAAATGATAGACTGAAACCAATAAAGAAGAATGTGACAGAAATAAATATAAGATTCTCCATTTAGATTAAAAATGGATTCATAAAGGTAGACTTAAATCCTATCTCAAGCACAGCTGAGTCATAATGATTAGATGTTGGTGATAAAGAAAAGTAGGCGACAGGAGTTAAAAATGACACATTATTTAAAAAAAATAAAAGAAACAAAGCAAAAATTCTACGTTGCCTTAGCACTCAAGTTAATGCATGTAATAAGATCCATAACAATGATTTTTCAAATGAGGGCCTCTTAGGAAGTCTTGCATCAATTAGTGGATTTTAAACAAAAATTATTTCACTTAAATGTTTCTATAAATTTTAAAATAAAGTAGGGTAGAATATAACGAAAAATTAGAAAAATACGATGAATTGCTCCTCAAAGGTACAACTGTGTGTATGTGTATGTACACGTGTCTACATATATGTATCTATGTGTATATATCTTGCCATGTGTGTATGGTTTAGGCTGTCAACTCCACAAGGGCAAAATGTTTTGCCTACGCTAATGGTCATGGCAAGCTAATTAATGGTGTCTTTATGGTGATTTGCTTTTGAAGCCGAAGTGTTTCTACCTCTGAGAAGAGGACAGACCCTGCAAGGTCTTCCTGCTCAGCTCCTTTCCAAGCAGAGGTTATTACTGTATTAAAACTATTGAAACAATATTTAGAAAACTGGCAAGTGCTTGGGTGTTCTGGGAGGAGTGTAATCAGTATAATGTCTAACCTGTTAATTGCAAGATCTCACTATGTCTCTCTGAAGAATGACAGAAAAATGGTGCAGAAATATTTTTGTAACCACCGCAATTATTTAGATGGTGAGGTGATTTTTTTCTTTTTCTCTCTTTTCTTTTCTTTTCTTTTCTTTCTTTTTTTTTTTTTTTTTGGACACGGGGTCTGTGTAGTCCAGGCCACCCTGAACTCACTGTTAATTCCAGACTAGCCTTGGATTCATGGTAATCTTTCCGCCTCAGCCGCCCGAGTACTAGGATTACAGGCCTGTGCCAACATGCCCAGCTTTGTTTGGTGCTGGGGAATAGAACTCAGTGATTTGCACTTGCTAAGCAAATGCTTTAACTATTGTGTCATTCCTCCAGCCCCAGAATCATGTATTCTCCTTGTAATAGTTTAGACTTAAATTAACTAAGTGATCTTTTAATCCCAATCTAAATTATAGGAGTTCAGTCAGAGTTTAGCTGAAAACAGGAAGCTCAATGAATTGAAAGACATTATCGAGTTGATGTTGCATAATTAAGCAAGTTCAAAGCTCAATGGTGAAATATTTTAAATGTACGAAGACCTTATTTTTTCTGGATAGCAGACTTTTTATTGTAAGTACTTACCATAAGGGCAATATGTTACTGCTTTTTAAATATAACTATTATTAATTTTTGAGAAGTTAGGTTTTATTTTCTGAATATAGAGACAATGCACAGTATTCAAAAAAATGAATAGAAAGTGTACATAGAAAGTACTTATAATATCCTTACTCAAAACAAATCCCTTGAGAAAATTTTTTCTTTCAGTTATTTTTATATATAGATGTTAGAAAAATATTTTGTACCATATACAAAGTACTCTGTAGACTATTTATTTCCTCAGTTGACCTAGTTCAATATGATTTCATTATATTTAAAATATTATGTTTGCAAATATATGTAGTATTTATTTTTAAAATGTATTAAATAACAAAAACAAAGTAGGGGTGCATTTTATTTATTTATTTATCTATCTATTTATTTATTTATTGAGACAGGTTCTTGCTTCGTAGTGTGGGCTACTCCTGAACTCACTATATAACCCAGACTGGTCTCAAGCTCACAGCAGTCCTCCTGCCTCAGCCTCTGAGTACTGGGATAAGAGGTACGCCATTACATCTAGCTTATGTCGTGATGAGGAATAGAACCCAGGTTCTTGAGCTCGATAGACTAGTATTTTAACTCCTCAGCTAGGCCCCCAGCCTCAGTACTGGTCCTTTTATGAAATATTTATTATTATAAAAATCTCTATTAATTTGTAATAAGGATAGTTTCATATTCTTGGACAAGGTATTAACTAATCTCATTTTTCATTAAAAATAACAAATTGACATTACCGTACAATTTCAGTATTATTTTATTGAAATCTATACTAAAATATGTAGGAACAAAATTTTGTTTTCATATGCTTTTCATCCATGAATATAGAGCAACTTTACGTTTCCCTAATATTTATTTGTATATGTACATACATATATATTGTATGATATATAATAGTTATATTAAGCTTGAGGCTTTTATGTACTGAGGTAAAAAATACTCTTGAGAATGCCATGAGAATCCTTTGTTGTATCTCTTATTGCACTTCTGGGTGTCCACCAGAAGTAAACTCAAGATTTCACGTACTATAGGCAAATTTTGCAGAAATAAGCTCAATTCACAGCCCTCATACTTTCTTTAATGCAGGGTTTTGGCAAGTTGCCCAGGCTGACCCTGTGCTCTCCTGCTGCAGCTTCCCTAGTCCAGGCCCGGATGCTGTTGCAGGTTTTTTAATTATTTTTTTCCGAAAAATAATTTAATATCATATGTTGTTTTATTTTCATTTTCATCCAAGGCAAGAAGAGGAAGAAGAATGAGTAAGGTGTGGTGCTCGGAGAGGCAGTAGAGTTAGAATATTTTGAGGAATAAGCTGCTATGAGTCTCTAAAAGACAAAAGATGAAAGGGGGTCCAAAATTCATCATATCCTGTTAATCAACTTGAGATAGAGAAAGTAATTTTTTGTGTTTTGTTTCGCTTTGTTTTGTTTTTTGTTTCATTTTGTTTGAGACAGGGTCTTGCTCTATGTTCTAGGCTGGTCATGTTATCCCCTGGGTAGCCCAGTTAGCCTCACATTCAAGGCAATCCTCATGCCTCAGCTTCCATGTGCTGGGATTACATGTGTGTGCAGCTATGCCTAGTTTATATGGTGCTGGGAAATCAAACTCATGTCCTTGTGATTGCTTAGCAGCTGCCTCACCCTGTGCTTCCTCCAGTCTCATGAAGAGAGATTTTAATTGTATCTTTTACTGTGGTATAGTTAAGCAATTTAAAAAATTCCAGATGAGATCATGTTAATATGTTATATTATATTTTAGAATGATCACAATTGTGCACTAAAATCTGGTGAGGATGAACAATTTCAAATATGTTGATATTAATCATCATAAGGTGATATCAGTCATACTGCAGTTATCAAATATTAAATAAATCATAATTGCAGATAACTAAAAATACTCAATTAAAAGCCTTCTAATTTGAACATAAATTTGAAAAATTCTTAATTCCATTCTTAGATAAATTTCAGTTAAAAATGGCTTTTGAGCTGAGTTGAGTTGTACTTGATTCATGTGAGTAACTTAACATCACATACTATTTATGAGAAATACTGCTTAAAATTAAATTTTTGAAACTCTAGTGGTTTCTCTGGACCTCTGTCTATGTGTGTGCACATGTACATATATGTATGTGTGTGTGTGTATACATATATATGTGTGTATATGTATATATGTATATATCATAAGTACCCAAATATATTCTAGTGTAAATTAATGGAGCTGTATATTAGTTTTAGATAAACTCAGTAAGTTATAAGGAGGATTAAGCAATGAGGGGCGTGTGATTTCACCATATACAGAGTTCATGTCTTTAATATGAAAGCAATGCATGGTATAATATGCACAGTATTGCTTACTAGGACAACATGTTACAATGGGTCTGAAGGAGATCTCTAGCGACACTCTCCATTGATCGATGCACCCAGGAAAATCTTTCTAAAATGAGGAGGAGACTGCCTATTCATTTCTGTTGCTCATTTTTAAAATCAGGTCTTTGAACTCAAGGTTTCTGTTTTTCTTCAGTTCCTTCCATATTCTAATTATTAGCCTCCTACTTGAGGGACAGATGGTGAATATTTTTCCCATTCGTCCCATTCTCTCTTTACTCTGTTGATGACTTCCTTTGCCTAGGAGGAGGTTTTTAATTTGAAATAATCCCATATGTTGATTCTAGGAACTATTTCTTTTGCATTGGTGTCAGAGTAGAAAAGCATCAAGAGCTGGAATATCAGCCATACTATAGCTTCTAGGAACACACATGTGTGAGCACACACACACACACACACACACACACACACACTTCTACATAGGGCAGAATTCTCAGAGACTAAGATGTGATAGACTGTTTCCTTAGTATGTCACTGAGTAATTTACTACATGGCATGACCAGGATCTTATTTTCATGGAAAGTCGAGGTGAAAACATGGGGTAGTAAGATTGTGGGGCTAATGGAGAATTTAAAAATACTCTACAAAATTACTGCATTGAAACAAAACAAAGGGCAGTAAAGTAAAACTATTAGAACATGAATAATTTGTTCTGGGATTCAAATAGTGTTTACAAAAAAAACCACTCATACTACTTGTTTTGTAAAAATCACCCAGGTGAACCTCAAATGTAAAATAACTATCTGTTGTGTTCTGGTGGTCTTAAGACTGCGACAGAGAATGGAGAAGGAGTCATCGAACAGGAGATGAGCATTCTTCAGTAGAAAATAAGAGTACTATGCGTCCTAGCCTCATCGGTGCCTTAGGATGGTTTTTCTAGAACAAAGGGCAGGTGGAGAGAAGCAGATAGAAAGGGAGAGACAGAGGCATGGCCAGGGATCAAAGCTCAGAGCAAGAAAGAGACAGAAGGTGCGGCAGAGGCAACTAAAAACTTCATGAAATTTAAAAATAAATAATGTAAAATGTTGGGTTTAAAATATCTTTGAACAATTACATTTTTGAAATATTTCAAAATTTCATAACGACCTTAACCCTACTAAGCTTTTCTTTCATTTTGGGTTCTATGGTTTAACATTATACTGAAGAGTCTTTTAAAGGAGAGTGTGACGGAAATTTTTAGGGGCCTGGTCAATCAGTAAAGAAAAAGGACAAACGGGAGAACAAAGCGTATCAAAGGACACATTTATAGCATTGTAGGTATTTAAATGACTTGTGATAAGCAGAATTGTGGACATGTTTTCATTATGACGGTTTGGTTGCTTGTGTCTTTTAAAACACATGTAGTAAGTGGGCTGCCCTCAGGGCTATTTTAAGAGGTGAGACTTTTAGGAGGTGACAGTCCCAGAAGAACTCCACCTGCAAGTGTAAGATTGATATCAACACAAAGGTAATAATTGAAACCTTTTGCTGTTTTTCTGCTTTCTGACCTATGTTGACTCTACAAGAATGTTCTCTCCAGATGCCAGGGCCTTTAAAATGGACTGCTCAACTTTTGTAGCTGTGAGATAATAAATTTGATCACTAAAGGGGAGATCAAATTGCAAATATGCCGATAATGAAAGAATTAAAAGAATTAAAGCACCAATGAATAAAACATTCAATAGGAATGAATTGTCACAGATGCTTCATGCAATTATGTGTGAATGTACATTTGTATGAATGATTTTTATGTCTTTGAAATAAATACATTGTCAATTTATGGCATATTCCCTTCCTTATGAGAATTATTTGAAGAGTGATTCACTTGCTGAATAAATTTCAAAATTTAGATAAAAATATTTAATGAACTGCTCTAAAACCTCCAAAATTAATATCATAAAGTAGAAAATTAACATATAAGAATTATGTAAAAACTATTATATAACTTATTCATGAAACTATTGCAGAATCAAATGTGACATTAACAGAGAGGGCTATTTAGTGGTGCTTCAATAAAATGACAGAGCAAAATTTTTCTGAGAGGGAATTTGAAAAACAATATTGAAGTCTAAAATTGATAAGTGAATAATCAGTATCTAAAATATAAGATTTAATTGTTCCAATATATTTATAAAATGACTTATCAAGTTATATTTGTTGCCAAAAGTAAATCATAAATACAGACATTCTGGATACAAATTACTTTTGCATCTTAATTTTTAGTTAATTATGCATCCTAATTATGCAGCTGCATGCATAATATTATGCTAATTAATCAGTGCATATGAGATGTTAGTGCAATATAATAAAAATATGAATGTATTTCAAAGAGTAAAATATAATAAAATGATTATTCATACTTTTCCCATGTAAAAATAATAGTATATTTGATTAAAGAACATGATGCAAACAAGAAAATATTTTCATAGGAGTTTACCAGGATCTATTTCTGTGGACACCCTCTTAAATAACACGATATTAACTGTACCTTCCAATGTGCACAGCATAGGAATCCTGTTATCATCTATAGTATTAAAAGATTGCCACCCACTTTGATATATTTTCTTCTTTGAATACATGTCATCAAGGTTCTAATAGATAAGAAAGCTAAAACCAAATGGTGGATAGTGGTTAACTGAATTAAGAAACTTTTATACAACTATAGGCAGATGAATTGGTCAATTATCAACGTAGCTGCTCTTTCTCAATAATTGAATTTCTGAAATATAGGAAAAATAATTTTTATAGAATAGTTGACAATAGGAAATAGAAGTATTACTGAGAAGATAGTCTTACATTGTCCAGGCCAGTGTCTAGAGCAACTACTATTGAAGTCATCAGGTGAATGGCTGTGAGAAACTTTACAGGTAAATCAGGCCAACAACTTCTGAAGTTAATATTAACTAATCATAAAATCTCTAAAATGAAGACCAACATAAAGCACATATTATAATTCAATACATTAACAATTACATAACCTACAATAGTATATTCCCAGGGGAAAAGTCCTGAACATACATGTTCGCAGGTGTTGCTAGAATGACAGCTTTGAATTTTACTTTTAAAAAAGTGTTTGCTTTTGTTGTTGTTGTTGTTGTTTCTTTTAGACATAAGTGGCTTCTCCAGATGTTCAGCTGCTAAACACACAACAGACTAAACTGACACTGGGCCCAGAGCCTGGAGAAAGCTTCCTTTTCCAAGGAAGAGAAATGATAAATTGGAAGATGGAAGAACACATGAAGAGCAAGCCCGGACACGCATATTGTCTCTGTGTGCACTCCTTCATTTCTGGTTCTTGCTATAAGGACCTTTGTATAACTACAGAAGGAGAACGTGAGTACATCCTTTATTTTTGTTGTTGTTACAAGAACAAATGGTCTCCTTTGACTCAATCAGACTCAAACGAACCTAAGCATATGGGCCCAAGCTTCTGGGACAGTGATGAAAAGGGTTCATTATAAATTATGCTATATTATTATAATCTGTCAAATTCAGATTTTGGAAACTTCAGAGTATACAAATCAGCATCAAGTATTATAAATGTGGCTTAGCACAATTTTTGAATAATTATAGATTACAGAGTTTGAAATACATATCAACCATATATAATATGTGAAATTTCTTTTGTTTCTATTTCTACCATCAATTGTATAATGCTTTGATGTAATGAGTAACTATTGGAAGTGGGATACTATACATTAAGTAATGAGGAATTATTGTTTATTTTGTGGGTTTTATTTCTCTTCGTTAATAATTATTTCTACATATTGAAATGTAAACATAAATATTTATCACAAAAGAAATATGAAGTCTAAGACTCAAAAAAACTGTAAAAACCCAACCAAACATTTGTATATATTTTTATAGGAAAGGGATGGGAGTTTGAATATTAACAGCAAATCTTGCTAATTATACTAAGTATGGCAGGTTAAAATATAAAACACAGCATCCCTCCCACTCCTAGCTCCATAGATGTCCGTGATCTAACCCTGGAACCATGGGAAGATATTGATTTGCATGACAATGGTGCATTAGGTATTAGATGCTTGGTCATATGGCATTAAAGTAGGGCAGTTATGCCAGATGACCTAAATTAGAAATTTGCAACCAGAAGGGTTTTTATACCTGAAAAAAGAAAGAAGAACAGGAAAATGATGCTGTGGTAAAGACTTGGTCTGGTACTGCTGGTACCAAAGATAGAGGAACTATACAAGAACCATTATCCAAGGAACACAGGTAACACTCTAGCTTTGGAAAGACTAGAAAACTGATTCTCCTCCAGAGTCTCCCAGAGGGAAAATGGGTCTTACTTTTTAGCTTAGTGAAACCAATAAATGTGTACTATTTCAAGCTGCTAAGGAAGAGGTCCTTCATATACAATTAC
Organism: Ctenodactylus gundi; assembly: GCA_004027205.1. Lineage (NCBI taxonomy): Eukaryota > Metazoa > Chordata > Mammalia > Rodentia > Ctenodactylidae > Ctenodactylus > Ctenodactylus gundi. Next base: position 50,081 of record PVKB01001522.1, read on the forward strand.
AGATGCCATATGGACTTTATTTATTTAAGTAGTGTTGTATTGCTAATGAATCAGTAAAAAAAGTGGCAGCATCTTCATGAAAGATGTCATATCTCTAATGGCGAGTGTATTTAATCTATTTGAAGTCATAGGATGACACAATTAAGCATTTCAGAAGACACAGTGCATATTTCATGTTCTTAATGCTTATCATTAAGTATTTTGACATTTTATGATTCCTTAGAAAATTAAGGGGTGGTCATCCACCTTGATTAAAATGATAATTTCATATTGTAACATTTTGTATAGTAGAATTATCTTCTTATGAAGAGTGTAGCCTCTCCAAGGGAAGATTGCAACTTTTTTTGCACAGTTGGAATTTGTTTTCTATCATTTGAAAAATAATGTTCCATGGTCTCCAAGAAAATTAATTCAATTTCAACATCTATTTCCTGTAATTAGAACTGCCACGCTTTGCAAATAAAATAGCTACTATTTAGTGAAGACACCCTTTTAAGATTATTTTCTAGTGATAATACTAACAGGTATCTGTAGAGCAAATTACTTCTAATGTTTATCCTTATTTGTATGATATGCAGTGGGGGGTTCTAGCTACTGGGGGTGGATGAACTAAGGACAATTGTGTCGCTTTGTATTCCATGGGACTTGCGATGGGATGGCATTTTTCAATTTAAAAAAAATTCACTTTAGGCATCAAGTAATACAGGAAAAGAGGTGAAGAGATTATGTTAACAGAAATCATGAAAAAATAATTTGATGCGAAAATTGGGGATGAAGATACGTTTTTCATCAATAGTGTGTCATTTGGTGAGACCCAGTGTTTATTTTAAGTCAAAGCTTAGATTATGGGCAACAGTTACATTCTGCAAGTAGGTAATTATCTCAACTCCCAGGTTATCAACTTGGGCTAACTCCCAGGTATGCACTCACTACCTACGTGCTGTGCCTCCAGCAACACGTGTCAGTGATGATGCGGCCATTATTTCTAACATTCTTAGTAATTGAGGTTTAAGAAGAAGATAAACATATGAGTAGCTACCTCAGAAGAATTATTTAAAGTTTGGTTTTATGTCTGCACTAATTCTCTCCTGTACTTGCTTTTGGAGGGACTCGCTGGGGTATTGAATTACTTTGCTGCTGAAATTAACCCTGAAGGCCTACACAATTCTTAGGCAACACTGAGTTGTAGCTTATTAGCATGGAAAAAGACATCCATGGAAAGAAACCAATTTGCAAATAAAACACTGATGAATGAAGCAATAAAAATGGTAAGAAAGGCTACTTCCTTTCCGTGGGGAAACACTCAGGGCCAAGTGTGCTGGAGTTTTATGCTAATGTAAAACTCGTTCCAGCAAAGTACCCAGTTTTATAACCTACCAAATTATTGCCAACTTATTTAAGCAGTCTAACACCAGAAAAAACAAAAAGAAAACTGTTCAAGGAACATCTGTTTAGAAGAAAAGTCTGGAATCATTAAAAATGCATTCTCTGTAAGATAATAAATGGGAATGATAGCACCGAGGCGCACAAAGTATGACTTTAAGAAAAGTGGCAGAAAACAGTGGCTGTCGTGGATGTAACTTACACTTCTACTACCCAGCAAATGAATATTTGTATCATTTATTATTAAATGGCAGAGTGGGAGCAGGTACCCACAAGCAAATTCAAGGTCAAGGAAAGAATTTCCTAAGGTCACAAATGATGAGGACGAGAAATGACAAAATAAAAGAAATGTAGAAGAAATTTGACATTAGTTCACCAGCATTGAATTGCAAAGTGGGCTTGCGATTGTGGCTTCAGCTATACTAGCCAAGTGAGCCCAGCGAAAGCAGTAGATAGTGAACTCTGAACCAAACAACAGCCAAAACCAAAATCAAACCAAACAAGCACCTTGATCACTGGATAGAGGTGACCCTGGAGTGGCCACAAGTGACGAAACAATTTGGTTTTCTATTCTGAACTTAGTCCTCTGTCAAGAAAGAAAACAAGACAAAAATTCCTAATTATACTTGGTTTCATTAATATGTTATAATTTTTATGAATAAAATCAAAATGTTGCTTAAAATAACACTCCAATCTCTACAGTTTACTTCATGGGAAGAGAAAAATCTCATCAATAGAGGACAAGAGATGAGAAAATATTTTAAAAACTTTTTATCAATATGTCAGTACTAGTAATTCAATTTTTATTTAGAAAACTCCATACATAAGCTCTGTATGGTAGCAGTCAAAATGTTTCTAATGAAGTAAGGAATGATTTTTCTCAAAATATTGCAGACTCATACATATAAATAGGTTGTCATATTCAATTTAATAATTGCCTTCTTGTGATGAAACAGTATTTTATTTTAATATTCACAATACAGGATGCCTTTGACTGCTGGCGGTACATTCAATTCATATTCGTGGGCAAAGTCTTTCAGAGCCTGGTCATGTAAAAGAAGAAGGAAATAACACGCTGTTTCAGCGTTTGCTTCACGAGGAAAAAGAAATGAATTCTTTTTCTTATTTATCTTTTAAGTCTCAGAAAAACTAGGGAAATCATTAACTTATTAACTGTTCACTGAATTTTATAAGCTGCACTATTAGTTTCATGACATGGAACTGTGTTTGGGCTTACATGAGATAGACTTCTAATTTAAAAAGACTGAGACTTCAATGCTCCTTAAAAACAAAATAAAAGAAATAAAACCACAGTCATCAAAGGAGAACAGTGTATAAGTGACAGACAGTTGTTAATACAAGCCGTATTTATTCAAATAGATATATCTATAAGCTATTTTATATCTTTCTATAATCATTTCTCCCCCCTCTTTATTAGCATATCTGACGTCAGAGAGCTCAGATCAGAGTTCATGTTCTGCTAACGATGAAGAATGAGCACCAAGAACAAAGGGAAAGTTTGGAAGCAGAAAATAAAGTTACTGGGAGAAATATGAAGAAAAAGGTAGAAGGAACTCCACTGACAAGTGAAGGAGGGGCTAGCGGGATGATTATTTAGCAGTTACAGTCATCTTTTATAACTATTCTATAATTCATACATATTTATTTTTCTATATCTACCTGGCCTTTACTGATCACTACAAATAAAAACTAGTCTGTCGTCCTTAGATCAAATCTGAGGGCCGAAGATATGACTTCAACATCGCCGCGCCACTAAATCTGGTAGAAGGGTTCTGTAATTACAATTCCAGAGCCTTATCCAAGCCTGTTCCTGATCTGCCTTCCATCTCTGGGTGGCCTGGCCTTCTCAGACCTGTGCTCCACGTTCTTGTCTTTTTACTTGCTGCGCTCCTGCCTTAGGGAACATCTCAGGCTACCTACCCTGCTACCTACTCTGACTACTACTGGAATCTGCTTTATATCTATGTGATATACAATGGTAATATTGAGCTTGAGAATTTTGTCTGTGTATATTTATATTGGATCTAGTTAATAATCACATTTCTATAGTGTTATATTTATACATCACTATTTGTATGTGTTTTAAAAACTCAGTCCTTTTTCATAATTGCATTCAATTTTTAATTAAATTTTCAGTTAATGCTCAGTGTATATATATCTATATCATGTCTTTACATAATCTATTCTAAATGCTTTACTTTTTGAAAAATTATTTTGTGTCAGCCTTCTTACTTACTGATTTGTACCATATTCATTTTGTATGTTTATAAATATGAAACATAAATATATTTGATAAGATGTCTTTACTACTGTCTGCTATCCAATGGATCTTCAAAAGATAAAATGAAACTGTACAGTACAAATGTAATTTATGGAACTGGCCACACAGGTTGGACAGGCTAACATGCATGAGTAAATGAGTAAATATGCGAATGTGCTAAGCTAATGTGAGTAAATATGGGTAATTATTACCTTAGGACCCTTTTTTCCAATTTATAACTTGCCAAAGCAGAAAAAAATACAATTGCTCCTTCTTTTACAAATGATTATCATGTAAGAAATTCACAAGTTTCCACAGAAGCAATTGAGCTTGAGTGAATATGTGAAATTTGCTTGGAAGTTTTTTAAACATACATCTTTATTTAGAAATACACTCTTCATTAACTCTGAGTGTGAGGGACTGATTATTTATAGAGCAACGTTTAAGAAACTTTAAGAAGGAGATATGTTAACTCCAGGAAATACAGCATTTTACAAACCTTTAACAGTACAAAATGAATATCTGAAGTTTCTCCAAACATTTTTAAAATGGGTAATGTTACTGTGTGAGAATAGAAAGCAATTGCAAAGACTATTATTTTAGGATTGCTACACAAATTTTCCCAAGTTCTCTTTTTTTTTCTTTGCCATTAATTGCATTTTGCTTCCATTTTCTCTGAAATCACTAATCACCTAATTTCCAAAAGCCACAGTCAATACTGAAGTCATTTACTAGCCTGATAGTCTGAGTATCATATGCCACATTGTGTAACTACATATGCCAATATAATAAAAATCTTAATGAAACTCAATTAAGCTGTCTGTCCTGTGGCTCTTCAGGTATATGGCCTCTTTATTATAGAAGTCAACCTCATTTGTTAAGCCTTTTTAAAATTTGAACTAAGCCAAGAAATATTTAGCTAATAGATGTTTGATTGAAGTCCTAAGGAAAAACAAACCACTTATTTTATATTCTTAAAATTTCCCTCACCTCTTCTCTTTTTTTTCTTTGTTGCCTATCCTGTGATTTGTTAAACAACAAATGAGCTAATATTCACTATTCTGTGGAATACCATATGCATTCATAAATGCGTGGAATATGTATGTGCATTAAATAGGAATACAGCATCCATGTAACGTAACACTGTTAAAATGTACATATCCAGCACCTTGAAACTTCTGATTTTTCTATCCCTTGACATTCATTCTGCAAGACAATCATTTTCTTGATCTTACAATAATTTCTTTGATGGTTTGAGGTCACCGCGCATCCATCAAAGAATTGCTTTGGCTTGTGTGGTTTGAAGACCATAAAAATGAATTCCTGCTCTAAGCGTTTGGGTGTCTTGCTTCTTGCATTGCACTGGGTGCCATCACGTCATATGGGTTCACGTCACTCTCTGCAGCCTCACAGTCTCCACATCTAAATTACTCCCACATAACAGAAAGATTCCATTCTGTTTGTCAAATGCATACTGGACCTTTTCAATATTTAGTGGAGCTCTTTCTTAAAATATGGTTCACTCATTTTACTCCAGTGAATTGTAGCAACAGACAATTATTTCTTATTTACACAAAGTGTTTATTATTTTGGTCATGATATTTGCTAATACGTAGATGTATTCAACATTCTGCAATATATTAGAACCACCTGTATGCCCGGTAGCATCCAGTTGAACCAATAGTAATTAAAGAAAAATAAAAATTTAGAGATGATAAATTTACAGTTTTCTCAAAAGGAACTTATGTCTGGCCATATATAAGATACATATTAAGTGACCAGCCCACATCTTGATATTTCTGAAAGGATAACAGTAATTCTCCGAAGAGAAAAAAAAAATTCATTCTCCAAATAAATGAATATTTAATATCTAAATCACTGGGAAAGAAATCATGTTGTGTATGTGGTTGAGAGCTTGGAAATTATATTCTTGAAAAATTATATAGGAGGATTACATTTATTAGGAAGGAGACTATAAAAATATTAAATGTAAATAATTTACAAGATCTCTCTACAATGTTATATACGTAAGTCAATTTGTTCCCTGTTTTGTGGGTTGTCAAGAAATGTTGGCAAAATTTCCTCTTACTATTTGGTGACAACTTAACTCATAAGGTATGAGTCCATAGTAGAAAATATTTTATGTCCTGAAAAGCAAGTAGAAAACCTGTTTTACAGTTATAATACAGTTTTTCAGGAATAGGTGTGAAGGTGTTTTGTTTTTACAATTACAACATGTCACTGTTATTTTTGTTTATAAAAAATTAGGACCTTAAAGAGATTTTAGAGTAGTTTCAGTTTTCCACGAATCTTGCAAAGACAGAACATTCATGGACCCCATTTATTCAGGTGACATGTTACATAATCATGGCGCATTTTTTAAAACTAAGAAACCGTTGATAGTAGCATAAATGTCACACTAGGATTTTTTTCTCTCTGGCTTCTTTCTTTTTTTTTTCTGTTCCCTTATTCCACTGAGAATATCCTACTGCTTGTAACTATTACGGCTCTTTGGATTGGGTTTGTCCTGAGACAGTGTCTTATACTTTTCTTTCTTTTTTTACCCTTTATTTTTATTAATATACAAATGTAATACATAGTATTTAAAATGAATTTGGGAATATTGTGCATATATGTATCATATCGACTTTACAATCCCTTCCCATTTTCTACTCTCCCACCCCTCCCTGTCCCTTCCCCTGGCTCTGGCTATCACTTCATGTGGTTCCAAAGAATGTCTGTGTTCTGGGGTTTCCAAGTCAGAGAAACCATACAGTGTTTAACGTATTAATCTTCCGCACCTAAGTCATTTCACTCAAGTCACCATACTTTTCTTTCTTTGAATGACTTTGGTATGTCTAAATAGCATTGGTCAGACACACTGTAGAGTATAAATTAGTTTGTCCCTTTTTTCTTGCTGTAGCAGTGGCTATTCTGCTCTGTCTTATTTATATTGCTTGAGGAGGCTACAATGTCATGGAAAGTAATAATACAAAATTAAAGTATCATATGTAACCCACAATATCAGTGGTAGGCACACTTGACATGTTTCTCTACCATGAAGTTACATTTCCCATCCCCAGTTTTCCATAAGGAACATATGTGGGAACTAATGGAGATTTAACACATATTTTCCCCTCAGATTTAGAGGGAAAAGTGAATGAAGTTCAATCATTTAAAACACAGAGTTATTGACTAAAGATACACATTGTAAGGTAAAGACACCCTGGGCTATGTAGAAAGACCATGTATAAAGACAAAAGGAAAGGTAAATTTGTTTTTAAAGGGAAGCCTGGTGATCCTTTAGTTTAGAAAGGAATAGTAGAGCAAATGAATAACTCTCAAAATGGAACGTTGTCTTTGTTTCAATAAATAATCATCATAAGTTTTATGGTTCAGACTTCCAGATTTTTGTTTCAGTGAAATTTAATTAGTTACATTAAAAAAAAACATCTAAAATGCTGACAAATGAGCTCTGAAAACATTCACTAGGAACTGCTGATAAAAAGGTTTAAAGAAGTTAATATACAGAAGAACAAAATAGTAAAAAAAAAAATTAAATAAAAGCACATTAAGGGGAAAAAGAAAAAAATACGTAAAGAACTACCAAGGTTACTGTGTCAGAGCACAAAGAGAGAAAATTTTTGTTACCGAAATAAGGCATGCATGAACAAATAAATAGAAGCCGACTAAAAATTCACAATTTTTCGCAGCATTTTATAATCCCTTGTTCCCAGGTGATCAGAACATTTTTTAACTGACTTGAAAAGCAGAGATGAATAGTATGCCAGGAGGAAGAAAGACAAATCAGTTAAACAACCCTAAAAATTGATGATGAAATTTCTTTCATGGTATAATAACATTTTCAATTCATCTGTTCCTATTCTGATTAATTAGGAGAATATTTTGAGTGGGTTCTGGCTGATTTATTGCTAATTAGCTTGGCTCAAATTCACTGCTTAGTACAGGTTACAGTGACAGCCCTTCTGTGAGGTTATATTTATTAGGAGAATAAAATCTCTGGATTAGTTTCCTGCTTAAAATGAATATTTCTAAGTAAGTATTTCAAAGGCTGGAGATATAGCTTAGAAGTTAAAGAGCTTACCTAGCAAATGCAAGTTCCTGGGTTCGATTTCCCAGGGCCACATAATAGTAGGGCCTGGTAGCACACACTTGTAATAATCCCAGCACTCCAGAGATTGAATTAAGAGAATTTCCCTGTGTTCCAGGACTATCTGGGCTACCTAGTAATTTCAGGACCAGCTTGATCTACAGATGAGACTCTGTCTCATGAAAAAAAAATATAAAACTTATATAAATTTTTCTCCATTATATCATGTGTTCAAAAAAGGAATGACAATGTGAATTTTGTCTGCTTATTAATAGCAATTTGCATCCTTTTAATCAAACCATTTATTTAATTTCCTTAGTGAAATTAATTAACAGAACTGCACAAGCATTTCTATCTACCGAGATGCAGTATTGAAATTGTTTGATCTGTGATATTATACAAGTAATTATTGTGTTGTTCCTTTAGTTTTGTTAAGTTATAGTGAAAGAAGAAATCTTATTTTAACATCTGTTATAAAGCCGTTAAAAACAAACTCACTTATTTAAAAACTACAATACTAGGAACTGTGTTCAAAAACTGATTTTGAAAAAAAAAAATCTAGCCACGGTTTTCACTAAGGTGTATGTGGTCTGCCCTCTATTTATTAGATCTTGCTTTTGGTACCTCCCCATGCCGATTCGTATTCTGGTTCTGTACTCATTGTTGTGATAAATACGTGGTGTGGTCATGTTATTCAGCAGCATATATGAGTGTAATCCAATGAAAGTGGAGCAATAAAGTGTAAAACTTTTGTATATTTTGCAAGCTGAAGTGACTGTGCTGGAATTAGTTCCTGCTTATTGAAAATAGGGATTTCGTTATGTTTGTGGTGCCCTTGTTTTCTCATGCAATTTTTCCCTAGAAGAAATTATTTCTGTTAGTACGTATGTGCAACACCCACAGTGTGCATTCAGCTTGAGAAATTGCTGCACACACGTCCATCATCACCACCTGCATGTCTCCACCCTCCCTCTCCCACTCCGCCCTTGTCCCCTTCCCACAGTGCTGTTCTCTCCTCTCTCCCTACGCACCTGCTAAGTCCTCACTCTGTAAGAACGAATTAGGCCTCTTCCTCCGGAGATCATATGATGCTCTGCTTCCTCCTTCAGTGTGTTGCTTTTTCTCCGGGTTAGCATTTGCTTCGTTTCCGGGAAGCTGGTTGTTTGGCCATTCATTTTCTATTCCACATGTAATAAGGAATTTCGCATTTTGCATTCTTTATCTAAACAACATAGCATGTTTCCTGCAAAGAATAATACACTTAATAAATACTTGTATAGAAAAATATATATTGTGAATTAATTGCAGTGAGGTAAAGAAATGCTATCAGAAACACTTAAAATTATCTTGATTTGTTGTGTTTTGCCTCAATTAGTAAACGTGGCAATAATATTATTTATGTCATTTCATTAAAATTTATTAATTTTTGGTGGAGCCAATATTGGAAGACAAAATGTCTCTAAATTTTGATTTATTCATTTTTCTCCTCTTTATTTTTCAAACATCTTTTAACAGCTGTGCCCAGCTGACTAAGAACTGGTGATAAAGTATCAACCATAGTATTGCACTTCTAAGAACTAGAAAATAAAAAAGTAAATAAATTGACAAGCATAACTCTATTATATCTAAAAAATACTTCCTCAAAACTTTCCTACAACCATTGAAGCACCAAAATTTTGATTTCACTCAATCCTTGGGAAGGGTGAAACTTTATTAATATTATTGTCCTAAAATTGTAGAGGGTGATGCTGGCATAGCTGAGAGATTAGAGTGGTTGCCTGATGGGCACAAGGCACTAGGTTTCACTCCCTAACATTACATAAAATATTAAGTGGGTGTGGTGGCACATGCTTATAATCCCAGCACTTGAGAGGCTGAGGCAAAAGGATTATTATGATTATTATGATTATTATTAAGGATTATTATGATTTTGAGGTCAGCCTGGGCTACAGACCCATCTGGCCTACAGAGAAAGGCCCTCCTTCAAAAAAAGAAAAGAAAAAAAAACTGCATTGATGTTGCCCACTTCTGGGTGTGTCTGGGTGAGTGATGTCTGTGTGAACTTGGGTATTATATGTGGCTCCGGCCTCTCCTTCTGTGGCATTGCTCAACTTTCTGTTTCCCTGTGGTCATGAACTAAGCATGCTCACTATCACCCCTTTATTGTGATGTTTTGCTTTGGACCCAATGGACCATGGACCAAATCTTCTTAAAGTGTGACATGTTAAAGTTCTTTAACTTTGTGGCTGTGGGGAATTTTGTTTCTGAAACAGAAAAGCTCACTAGTACAACTTCTATCACAGGAGTGCCCAACACACCTGTAGAGAACAACTAACTCTTGCATTTGGGGAATATTACTTTACTAGTGCAGGTACAGAACAGATCAGAAGAGGCTAAGGTGAATTGGATAGAGAGAGACTCATTTCAGAAAGAATTAAAGTTTGGACTACTGGCATATAAAACTGAGTGGAATCAAGCAGACAGAAAAAGCACCCCCATATAAGGAACCCAGTACAATGGTTCAAATGAGAAAGACCGTGCAAACTGAAATTTATTCTGGGTATCAAACATTCTACAAACAGATACAAGCTGATATGAGCATTATGTTTAGTTGGGATTTAAGGCACATTCAAGCGAGTATAGGAGAAAAAAAAAGAGATACCTAATGGCAATTTGAAAGTTCACAAAAAGATATGACCTCTCACGCTACCTTCAAGAGAGGAGAACAGAGGAGAAGGAAGAACAAATTAGACTATTTTCTACCTCCCGAATATAGGATCCTGATGGAACAAAAGCTGCTTTATGTCTCTATTTTTTTCTGCTCTGAAACAACTTTAAGTATTATTATTTGGTCCTTATTTCTCCATTGTAGTGTGTGTGTGCGGGTGAGCATGGGTCGTGTCGTAGGGTGCATATGCAACTAACCGCACTGTTCACAGACTTAGATCTCTGAATACAGAGCATTCAAATCTGGTACAAAAGCAAAGAACTGGTCAAGATGATGGTTTGAGGTGGGATATTGTGATGGGATAGGATTTCCTGATTTCTCTTTGGAGACAAAATTAATATTTTACTCTTAGATAAGATACATGAACAATGTGTGGCTGATTCATAGTGCATGGTTAATCAGATCACTAGTTTTAATAACTGCTACTACTTTTGTGTGAGGATTCAAGAACCTGTTCGTGGCTTCCTCCCTCCTTGCCTCACACTTTTACAATGTCACGTGCTCTGGTGAACCGAAAGGTGCAGGAGTATTTACTATATTTCAAATGAGAGGATGCTTCGACAGCAACGATGTGGCTCTACACTGCTGCTTTTTTCTCCTTCTGCCATGAGAATACCAGGTTCCAACTACAGGCTCTTCATAAGAATGAAAAGAAAACCAAGATGAGAGCTAGTGGGGAGAGAGTCGCAGGAGAGGAAGTTATTAGTGCTTTAATGTAGCATGAGCAAGAAATAATCCTTTGAGTTTCAAGCTTCTAATATTGTGAAGCTATTTCCCAAGTGTAACGTGATGAAGATGGACTAATAACTACATGAAGTCTGTCTATCTCAACTTTATGGACAGCACCTGGCACAATGCCTGCTACAAACTTGCTGAAATATTAATACTCTATATGTGCATAAGGGAACATAGGAAGATCTCTCATCATTTGTCTTTGAATGTGTAATTTTGAGAAAAATCAGATATCATGTATGCATTGTCTCTGATATACACATGAGTTGTCAGGTGATTTCTGGACCCAGACTAGAGTATTGTAATTTTTCTACTGAAACACCAATATCACCAAAAATAACTAATATTGTAACTTCTGCACATTGATAAGTTAGAGGTCAGCAATTTCAGAGGAAAATAGCTTAAAAAGCTCAAAATATTCTTAAATGAACTGAGAAAAATGCAAGTTAAAAGCAGTAAGATATTCTCAAAATATTTTAAAAATTAATGTACTTAACAATTACGATCATGCTTTCACCTGTAATGATTGAATTAATAGGCAAATTCTTATACTGCTATTGGGACTTAAAATATGTCAATATGGTAATGTCCTTTAGAACTTGAAAAACATATTTACATATAAGCATAATGGTCAATAAATTTATACTCATTAAAAAAAAACAATGTTTGGGGCTGGAGGAATGGCTCAGCAGTTAAAGTGCTTGCTTAGCAAGAGCTAAGACAAGTGCTAAGTCCCCGAGTGTGATTCCCCAGCACCACCTAAGCTGAGTGTGGTGGTACATGCCTGTAATTCCAGTACTCGGGAGATTGAGACAGAGGTATTTGACTCTATAGTGAGTTCAGGACCAGCATGGGCCTCAGAGTGAGACACTGTCTCACTCAAAAATAAACAAAACAACAAGAAAAAAAGTTTATAATTAGTAAAGAAAGAACGCTAACATCAAGAGGAAAGTAATGATATAACCATGCAGGCATAATAAAAGCTTAATACTTTTATTTATAACCACTTAAAGTTGTATCTAAATTATGCTTCTTAGTGAAAACCACAGGAGACTGTGAGCCAAGCTGCTGAATGGATGAATTTACAAATTATGTACATGAGTATGTATGACATCTAAGGTGATCAATTTACTCAAGACATTTCTCATTTTAATTTATTGTCTTGGCATAACTATTGCTCGGATACTCCTTCGTTCTCAAAATCTTCTCAGTTTGGTAAGACAATTTATCAAAGTAATGTGTGTATATAGCTTATGCTTAGGTGACATTGACCTATAATATTTCTTAAAGTGTGCACAAATTGTAATAAGGTAATCTCTAGAATGACCAATCTGGAGTGGACTGAACATCTAATTTACACTGCATATTTTTAACTTAAGAGACATATGTTTGGATTTTAATTCATGTGGAATCATGTGTGACGAATTTCAAAGCTAGTAAAAATATTGAAGATGATACTAATTACTTAAATTTCTTTCTGTACTTTTTGCATAAATAAAAGATTATTGTGAAATACAATAATAATGATTAAAATAACAATACCAACTAATTGTGTGTGATATGGAGACAAAGAGGAAGCTGGAATTATCATTATGAAATACTTAAGGGTATAATGACCCAGAATTGCATTCTGCTGCTACAATGCTAAATTGTGGCCTTAAGCAGAATATAATTTTCTCACTGACCTCTTGACAGTTTGCAAAAATAACATGTGTGAGATAATCACAATGACTCTCAGTAATTAAATAGATTCATTATTTGTAAATAAATCTTGTGTATTTTCAGCTCTCACTAGAATGTACTATTTGAAAAGCATGGAAAGCTCAGAAGACTTTTTCTCAAATATCTAATCTATTTTTTTCTTAGAACAGAAGGCCATTATAAAATCAAATATTGTAGGACACGCTTCACTAATTACTTGTTGAAATATAAGCTTCTGATGTGGGAATAGATTTTCCTGACTAGTTTATTGTGACGTCCTCCTAGATACAATCCTGTCTGTGTGTTGAACTAGTAACTGAATGAATTAGTAAAGAAACGATTACGTTTTTACAGATGTTCTCATGTTGTAATGTTGATATCTTAATTTACATACACAATTTTTGGGGTGTGGCAATTAAAAAAATCTAATTTATAATAAAAATACTTTTGAAGCAGAAATTATTTTCAACAAAATTATTACGTGAAGGGTTATAGAGGGCAGTAAGATCACGCACCAAGGCAACATATGTATTCTGTAAACACTGTTATAAGTAGAAAAAATGTAAAAACTATGTATTTCACAATAAGCATTTAAAAACAATTATACTTTCAAGGGGATGATATTGTGGTTTGGATCTGGAATGTCCCCAAAAATTCTCATGTATTTAGATGTTTTGAATTGTCTATGGAATTATGTGCTGTTTGGAGATGGGAGCCTGCCTGGAGAGGCAGATTGCAGGTGTGTGGTGGGGGCTTAGCACACCTTCCACACGTGGAACATGTGAAACACTGAGGGTGGACCAAGAGCTGATCACTGGCATCGGCCTGGAAGGATATATAAGCTGCTTTCTGCCTTCTTACGGGACTAGACTTGGCATGCCTTGGTTTGGTTCCCTGTAAGCAATATCGTGAGGAACTGCCTCCATCTTTGCCTCTGCCATGTACTTTGACTGTTGCCATCTATCCCTGAATGGACTGTGAACTTCTGAAACTGTGAACTAAAATAAACTTTTCCTCCCCTAATTCGTGGTGGTCGGATCATGAGTCACAGCAGTGAAAAAGTAACTAAGATAGATGGTAAGAGAAAACAGAAGAAAATATAATCTATGAGCATGTGATACTAAGAGTAATGTCATTGAATATGAAAAAAATACTACCAGCAGCAAAATAAATTAAATATAATTGCTATATAAGAATTAACAATGAATTTACACAGCAAAATGAATCTCTTTCTCTGGAAGTGTGTCAAACAGTCTGTGTTCGTTTCTTTATTGTCTTTATTGGTAAGCTTCACAAAAGCTTGGATCTTTTGTTATTGTGGTTGGCATTTTTTGTTAAATTCAGTATATTTATTTCAATCTATCACAAACATTCAATTCCATGTTGTTTTTAAATGATCTTTCTTGGGCCATGGTACCAAGATATTTTCCAATTAGGTCAGAGATAATGAAAATACAGTCCTCTATGAAAATGTGAACAAGGCAGATTGAAAATAAAAGGATTGGGCATATTTCTTCTAATAAACTTATATATGTAAGATAGTTTACTATGTCTCATATTTAAGAAAAGGCCCATGGTTCAATATTTTTCATACTTTGAACCCTTGCCTTTGTGATAGCTTCGTAGAGAGGCCCTGGCGGACAGCGGCCTTCTTTGCACCTGTAGACGTCTGTTGGCAATGAGGACAGCATAGCTATCTCTCAGTCTTTGCATTAAGTAAGACTGTCAACAGACATTGCTGTGTAGACATGCCAATGCGCAGAAATAACTGTCTAACATGCGTGTCCTTGTCTCTGTCTTCTGCCTCGTGAGCACTTATAGATTTTTCAATTGGATGGAAAATGTAACTTTTTTGTGAGCACAATGTGTATCATTATTCTGTTTGTCTCACCTTTTGGTAAGTAGAACTGCCTATTTCAAACTGTTATTAATCCACATCTCTATCATGTAATGCAAGGCATACATTCAACATTTTAATATCAATTCACCATCATCCTAAAATGGACAGAGATTTTGACATTTTATGCATGATTTCTTAAAAACAATATTTCTTTGACAAATTATTTCTGAGAGAGAGGGTCTCACTCTGTAGCTCAGACTGGTCCTGGGTCCTGAGTAAGAAATGGATTTTACCTTGTCAATGCCATTTTTGTAGACATTGATATGTTATTAAAAATCTTGAACTAGTGTACATATATATTTTTTGAGAAATAAAGTGGAGTAGTTTTTTATGTAAGATGGTCTGTGAGGACTGAATTTCACTTTATTTATGTGTGTACAAACACTGTTTCTCACTGTTGTGCTGTCAAGCAACCCAAAAGAGTATGAATCTGCGAGCCAGAAGCCGCCTGAAAACCATGAGCCCTGAGTGTTCATGAAGTCTTCTTTGCCAGTGTTCTGGAAGGGTCATGGTGAGTTGACAGATGGTAGGGTTATGATTCGTAAAAATTAACCCAATTGACATTTTTTTATGATTTCACAGCCTTAGACTGCCTATTGAAATTGAAACATGTATTCAAAGAATTTGAACACTCTGAATAAGAAGGAAACATACTCTATAATTCAAATATTCCTTGACCTCTCATTTTCCAACAGGTTAAAGCACACCCATATTAAGATGAAACTCTGCTTCCAAATAATTACGGTACTTGCTTGTGAGAGAGACTAATGTCTTCAAAGGCATTAACTATAATAGGTATGGGAAGGCTGCCGTTTGACTGACACTCAGGGGCTCTTTGAAGGACTTCTCAAAGGACAGAAAACTCCAGCCCATTAAAAAGCTGGAGATATCCCCGAAGTGGAAGAATAATTGTCTTAAGAAGATATTTATTTGAATATTTTACCTCGGTAAATTAAACAGGAAATTACCACATTACAATAATTAATTCTGACCAAATTAACACTTTAACAATAATTATTGAACCCGTAAAATCGATGGGCATGTTGTGTGTATAAAATCTCAAATGCTCTAAAATACTGTCTGATACATTTTAGCAAATAAAGGTTGCAGGTCTAGAAAGTCGAAAATATGTTTCAGTGTGCTTTCTCTAGTAAAAGGGAAAGCTAAAAATTAAACACAGGTAACTCAATAAACCGTAGTAATTTATAAAACAAGAATGTATATTTTCCTGAATTTTTAAATTTTAAAAGGCTAAGTGAAATATGAACCTTATTTGAGATATGATTTTACTTATTATTCAAATATTCCTTCAGTTAAATGAAGTGCTTACTGTAAATATTAGGAATTATTAATGGCAAATAAGTAAAAACAACCCCAACTATCCAGTAGCTTCTATGTCTGCTTCTTTTCACTAAGCCTCATGGTCTCAAGGTGCATGCATTTGTCTTCGAGTGACTCAGAGCTACTGTCATGTATGACGGCGCAGTCCTCACCGTGCCTACCGTGTATTTCATCTAGTCAGCAGCAACCTCCACAATTCACCTACTTTGAGTTGTGCTGCTATAAATGTAGGTATGCATGTATCTCTGTCATATGATGCTTTTAACTCTTGGAGAGATACTCAGGCAAGGCATAGTTTGGTTAAATGGAATATTCATTTCAGTTTTTTAAAAAATAAATCTCCATACTGATTTCTAGGATGGTTGTACAAGTTTACGACCTCACCAACAATGTAGAAGATTCCCCCTACAAATTGTCAGAATTTTTACCTCTTTTTTCCCATCATCATTTTTATTAGTATGTACTTGTGGTATACAATAATTACATTGACCTTGAGGAATCAGTGGGCATGTCCATCACATCAAGGTCACACAGACTCACCATATCATTTCAGGCCCACCCATGCTCTCCCTCGTCCCTTCTTCCTTTCCACAAACCCTTGCCCTTCTTCTCACATGCCCTATTTTTGTCTCTTAGATTTCTCATATGAGAAAAACCATAAAATATTTCATCTTCTGTGTCTAATTCTTCATGAGGCATAATGGACTCAAGGTACATCCATTTTCCTATAAATAAATAAATTATCTACTGTAAATAAAAATCAGTAAAACAGTCCTATTTAATATATTTATACTATTTTAATGATATATTTTAATATTCTGTTTATTATTTTTATAATTGGCACTAAATTTCACCTTTGGAAGAACTTTACGCCCTGGCATGCTTTATTTTACATCTTAGCAGACTAAGCGCATGATAGTCCCTGTGTTGTTGGCATATCAGTGAAGTATCTTAATTTATAACAAAATGCATATGGAGATGAGAGCTTGAGAAGACCTCAGATAGTGGTCCCTTCTTTGGACCTTGGACTTAAAATTACCTTTGAAAGGAAAGACATTGTCTCTCTAATGGTATACAAAATCTTTCAGCTTATCAATTCCTTCAATTGTCTAAATATTAATTCTTCATTTCTGTGTGTGATGATAAATAGTGGAAATTGAAGGACTAATTATTTATTTATTTATTTATTTATTTGCTGAGACTGGGTCCTCCTTTAGGCCAACCTAGTCCTGACTCAATATGTAGCCCAAGCTGGCCTTTGACTCATGGAAATTCTGCTGCCTCAGCCTCCAAAGTGCAAGGATTACAGGCATGACCACCACTCCAGTTTATGTGGTACTGGGGAACCAAAGTCGGGGTCTTGCACTTGCTAGGCAACCACTTTAACCTGTGCTATCCCTTTATCCCCTAAATTTGAACACCTAAATAAATATGATTTAATTAATAGCTATTATAGAAAGACTACTTCCATATTAGAAAATAACTTTTCAAATTATTTTTGTATTAAAATAAACTGGCACTACATATTTGGAAGATCATTTAAAAACAATATGGTGCAAGATCCCAAATTAAAATATATAATCATATTTTTTCAATAGGTAATCCTACTTAGAATCCCATTTATGGAAATAGTTATCTAAAGCTGTAACCTATACATTCAGCAAAAATTAGGACTCAGAATTCAAAAAAAAAAAAAACAATTCACGCTAAGAGGGGCATAGATTCACTCTGATACAGAGTAAGGGAAAATAACACAGGTGTTCAATCAACAAAGATTCAAGAAAGGAAATTGCGTGCAAAACCACAAAATGAAGTTTATTTTTTGTATCGTAGTTATAACCTGTTACATAGAATTGAAATAACATGAAAGCAAATAGTCTGTTTGATTAGAGATGCCATTATTAAATTAAATGTGAATTGTGTTGAAAATATTGTATTGGATATATATATATAATTAAGATCTAAAAGACGCTTGTAATAATTTCACTCATTGTGAAAGTATATGTAGTAGCAGTATTGGTAGAATTGTAAGATTATTGATATCATATTTTTCAAAATTTTATATAGATCTTTGCATAAATGTTTATAAATTTTATAGATATATAGTATGTTCATAGACTTTATAAACCTTTAATCTTTATATAAATGTTTTGTAGTCTTGTCCAAGACATAATTCTCTTTTCAAATAGTGAAATTTACAAAATAAGTAATACCCAATTTAATTACTCAAATTATAATAATATAATGCTTAGCTTTTTACCTCTCCTTTCGTTCATTATTTTTTAAAGGATAGTTTAAAGAGCTTCCCTCAAATCTTTTTTAAAAATTTTTTTTTCCCTTTGGCAGGTATACAGTAGGACATTGATAACGATCTTGTTGACAAATGGAAATTGCTAGGAGTTAAAATTAGCCGGCTTATACTAATCAATATTTAGAAGGCATTGAGGCATATTTATTCATTAGAAAATCATTACAGCACATAAAAAATGTATTTGAAGACACACTAATGTGAACCGTTAAAAGACATGTTTAGCGCACGTCTTGTCTTAATAGGCGAAGAGTGATAAGGAAGGAGTCATTAGACGCGTGTTTGTGCAGTGTGCTAAATGGACCGTCGCGGTTTTCTGTGGTCTCTCACGTTTTCTGCTGATGGAGACGATGCTGTTTGTGGTGGGATGAGGAAATGGAAGGAGGAAGCCGTTCGGTTCATCTATGTTTCCCGTAGCTGAAATATGGATTGTGTAATCTACTCAGAATTTTATTCAATTTTCTTACTTTCCCAACAATCTATGTATTCTCAATGGTTTCCCATAAAAAATAATCGGGAATCAAATTATTGAACTTGTTTTAATGCTATATAGTAAGCAGAGCTCAGTGATTGCTCACACCATTTGCTTTCTGATGTTATGCTAACAATTTGTTATATATCATATATCCTTGCTATTTCTCTAATTCATTTTATAAACTAATAGCTCAAAAGTGAGTTGTGGTGTGGGGGAAGATGCCTGTAATTTCAGCACTCTGAGAGTTTGAGGCAGGAGAAACACAAATTGGCATTTACCTGGTGAAAATTAGTGACTTAAAAGACCCTGTCTCAAAAAATTTAATAAATAAGAGTAAGAACAATTATAAAGAGAAATATAACATAAATTATATTTAGAAATTATATATATATATATATATATATATATATATATAAAATAGGATCTGATTCTGCACTGGCAGAATATGTAAAAAGCAGAATTAATGCTGGGAAAACTAAATTCGTAGAAGCAGGCACTGAAATATTTTAAAATAGAAAGCTATCTTAAAGATTTTATATCAAGATTTTGATGAGCAAATTTACACTCTTAAAATACTTTTCAAAGTGCAACAAGAAATCATTAGAGATTTTTTATCATTTCTCATCAAACACATGGGACCTGCCTGGAACATAATTAATATGGATACCACAGATATCATGTAATATTTTCTAGCTCATAGATTAGTACACTGAGTAAATGCTGGTGTTACTTTTGTGACAATACTGTTTATTGAACAAAATAATGGTTACTCACTTATGGTCTTGAAAGAAGAGAGTGTAATTTTGACAGATGCTCATGCAAGGTTTTCATCTTGAGGGAAATGATAGAAATTATATTTTTTCTAAGAAATTTATGTCAATTCTGAAGTTAAAAACAATAATGTGATCAGAAACACATGGACTGTCTATCAGAAAATATCTTTTTTATGAATCTAATATTGACATTTTTATGAAATCAATGGCATATGTGACTCGCATTCACTATTTCATGAGGATTACTGTACTGTTAAACTGATATTCAGAAAGTATGCAATGTAGTTTTGGGTACATGCTTTTATATTTTTCTACAAGCATATCTCGATGTGTACCTCTGCATTTAATGGAAATATTGTATGCTACTGAAATTTGCCACAAAGCAAAGTGTGACTGCTGAAACAATACTTAAAAATTTAAATTTGTTTTTAATCAGCAAATGATATTTATGTATATGCATATGTGGGGTAAAAATGTGA
This sequence comes from Ctenodactylus gundi, assembly GCA_004027205.1. NCBI lineage: Eukaryota > Metazoa > Chordata > Mammalia > Rodentia > Ctenodactylidae > Ctenodactylus > Ctenodactylus gundi. The sequence continues at coordinate 70,293 of PVKB01001522.1, forward strand.
TTTGTTGATCATAATTTATAGGAAAATCCAATCAAACTGAATTGGTTTTCATGATAAACTGATATTCTATTTGTGTTTGAGTGTGTGTTTATTTTTAGCTTTTTCCCACACTGCCTATCTGCCTATTTCACTGGTAAATCTATGTTCTGGAGAAATGGCTCAGCAGTTAAAATGCCTGCGTAGCAGTAAGTGCCCAAGTTCAATTCCCTAGCATCACATCAACCAGGTATGGTGGCACATGCCTGTAACCCCAGTACTCAGAAGACTGAGATAAGAGGATTGCTGTGAGTCCAACAAGACCCTGTCATATATATATATATATATATATATATATATATATATATATATATGCACATACTCATAGATTTTTGATCAAACAATGTCTACAAGCATTTTTATCACTTAAAATATCTTCTAGGTTTTATTTTATTCAACTTGTGAAATAGTATTTGAAAAAAAAACTCAACCATTTTTACTCAAATAATTTTTGTGTGTTTCCATCTAGAATTATTTCATGTGATAGCTTCTTACTATAAGTCGTTTTTCTGTTAATGGAGTTATATAAAGTGAATACTCTTAGCTTTTCCCTATTTGTAATGATATTGGCTGAGGATTTGTTATAGATAGTCTGGATCAACTTTAGTTAAGGTCCTTCTATTCCTATTTTCTTTAGAGCCTTTATCATAAATTTTGTTAAATTCTTTTTTCTGCATATATTAAGAAGATGCCATGTTTTTTATATTTGTATCTGTTTATGTGATGTTTTACATTTATTATTTTATGCATAAGTGAATCATCCTTGCATACTTCGGATAGAGCCCACATTGTCATGGGAAATAACCCTTTTGTGATTTTTTATGTATTTTATTGAATATTTTTGGATCTATGTTCATTAGGGAGATTGGCCTATAGTATTTCTTTTTTGGGATGGAGTGTCTTCGGTTTTAACATACAGATTATGCTGGCTTCTTAGAATGATTTTCTTTTCAATTTCTTTAAAGAGTTTACTGATTCTCAACATTAAGTCTTTCTTGAATTTCTGGTCGAATTCTGCCCTAAGTTCATCAAGGCCTGAGCTACTATTTTTGTTGCAATATGTTTATCAATTTCTCAATTTCATAGTTTTTTGCTTTTTCAGATGATTTTTTTCTTGTGGCTTCAGTTTTGCAGTTTGGCATGTGTTTTGAAATTCATTATTTATTCTAGATTCTTAAATTTATTTAAGCATAGGTTTTTAAGTAATATCTCCTAATCTTTGGAATTTCTGATCTGTCTGTTCTAATTTCTTCCCTTTTATTCCTAATTGTGTAGACGTAGGTTTTCTTTTTTCTATTTTTCATGAGTTTAGGTAGGGCTTTATTGTCTCATCTTTAAAATTTCCTTTCTTATGTTAGTTTTAGGGTTGATTTGTTCTTGCTGTTACCTAAAGCTCTAAGTTTCATTGTTATATTATTTTTCACTGTTACTCAGTTCTTTTATGTATGCTTCTATGGCAACGAATTTTCCTCTTAACACTGCCTTCTGTATGTCTCCAAATTTGTGTTGTGAAGTGATTCCATTATCATTTATTCCAGGAACTTTTTGACTTCTCTAATTTCTTCTATGTTCCATTGTTTGTTCAGCGGTGTACTATACAATCTCCATTTGCTTTAGCAAAGGCTGCTGTTTGTTTTATTATTTATTTATAGTTTTATACCTCTGTAATTTGAAAGGATACATGGGTTTATTTCAGTGTTATTACTTTGGTGTGCTACTGTTTGATGCGTATATGCTACTAGTTCCTCCTGTTGACGGTTGAGCGTGCTATCGTTTGGTAAATAAATGTTAACTATTGCTAGTTGCTCCTATTGAAAGTTCTCTTTACTAGAATGAATCGACTGTCTTTGTCTCTTTTGACCAATTTTGGCTTAAAAATCCACTTTACTCAGTACAAGACCATCACCCGCCTGCTTATTTTCTACTAATTGTTGAATGAAATATGTAACTTCACCTTTTCAGCTTTAGTATATATGTATCTTTATGTATGAGTTGGGTCTCTTGCAAACAAAATATGTTTGGATTATGTTTTTAGCTCATTAATGTCTTTTGATTGATGAGTTAAGGCCATTGATATTAAGTTATAATTTTGCACATATTGAGACTTACCAATATCATGATCTTTGGGTGTTGAGTTTCTTTCTTTCTTTCTTTCTTTCTTTCTTTCTTTCTTTCTTTCTTTCTCTTTCTCTCTCTCTCTCTCTCTCTTTCTTTCTTTCTTTCTTTCTTTCTCCTTTTTATAAGTGTCACTGTGCTTCTGGTTTGTTTGTTTTGCTTATCCTTCTTATCTTTTCCGGGAGACCCCTAAGAATAATTTTAGTGCTATTTTTGTTGTCATGAATTTCTTCATGTTTTGCATGGAATGGCTTACTTTCATTACCTCTTTTGAACAATAGTTTTGCAGAAAATAACATTCTCTGATAGGAATTGTTTTCTTTTAGGGCTTCAGTATTTCACTCCAGGATCTCCTAACTTCAGGGTTTGTAGTGAGAATTCTGACAGGCTTGCGTGGTTTGACAGATCTCCCATCTATTTAGGTTAAGCCATAGAGGCAATTCATTTAGTAAATATCAGTCCTCCAACTGAACTGTACAGAGCCACTAACAAAGCAATCTTTCACTATGACCAACTTGGGTCTGCCCTGTTATTAAAATTTTTAGTTCATCAAGGCTTACTTAGTTTTCATCTCTGTTATTCTACATGGTTTTCTTAAAGTATTTTTTCAACTTCTCAAAATCAAATCCTACTTAAAGGCAAAAAGTAAAAAAAAAAAAAGTGTATTTCTTCAGGCCTTCATTTTTAAATTAAGAACTTTATATATTATGACCTGTTACATCTATTAGTTTGAATGTTCATTGTTAACTAAAACTGAGAATATCTTAAATTAACATATGGCTTTGGTGGTATCTGAATTCAAAGAAAAATATTCCACACACCTTTATCAACTGAATGTCTAGAAGCTACAGTAGAAAATTCAAAGTCACAAAACTATATTCTATTGAAAGAAAACCTTGTGTGTCTTATCAGTAGGAAAGATTTTAAAATGTTAATATTTTATTAAATAAGATACCTAGTTTCTCGTAATCTTTCATCATCAACCTCTGATTCTCTCAGTTTCTGGTAAGAAAAGAAAAACTGGTACTCTGCCTCTATGAATCAGGCAGTTTTATATTCCATGTATTAACTCGGTATATTTTCCAGTTCCACCTGCCATATTACAAATAACAGAATCTCTCTCATTTTACGGTCTGAATACTATTCATATATGTCTTATTTTGCACTTTGTGTATTTATATGTATGTGATATGCACATATATATGCTGTGCTATATGTCTATCTATAAAAGCAGTAACAATATTAATTATTCTATAAACACAAACAGATATAGACATATCACATTTTTCATCCATCCATTTATTCATGGATAAATAGTGTGCTTCCATAAGTTATCTATTACGAATAGCACTACAATGAACATGAGAATTGAAAACATCTTTAGCAAACTCAAATATTCTTGAGTAAAGCTCTAGGAGTGAAATTGCTCATCATGAGGCAATTCTATTTTTAGACTTTTGAGGAAATTCAACTTTATGTTGAATAATGGCTGTGAAATGCTCTGCATTACACAGGAGAGTGTATGAGTGTATCTTTCTATCACATCATTACCAAAACTCTTTGGTCTATTTGATACTAGTCATTCTGATGTCTGTGAGATAATGTCTCATTGTTGTTTCTTTAGTGGTTTGTGATATTGAACATTTTTCTTTTATCCAAAAGCCATTTGAAAAACTTTTTAATAAGTGTAATTTGTTTTTTAGACGTTTTATTATTTGTATCCTTGCTATAAAAAACATTTGAAGTCCTGATTTATTGTGTATATTATTTTGTTATAAGATATATTATTTCCAAATATTTTTCTTGATTCACAGGCTGTCTCTCAGGTAAATTTCTGAACTCCCTGCACGATTTCTTAAAGTAAATGTATCGATATTATGGCAGTATCTTGATGTCTTAATTACTAAAATTTTGCAATATATTTTGAAATCAGTACATATGATACCTAAATTGTCATTCTTTCTGCTAATAATTACCTTGACTCTTTAGGAACTTTTTTGTAAGTTGCTTTAGGGATTTTAAGACGCTTTTATTTTTGAAGAAATGAAAATATTAGAAATTTGACAAGGATTTCATTGAATCTATTGATCATTTTGGCAAACATAATCATTTTAGCAAAATTAATTATTCTAAATGTGAACACAGGATATTTTTCTCTTTTAAAAAAAAACTTCTTTAATCAATGTTTTTAATCTTAGGAACCATGTACTATATCTTTTTTGTTAAATTTATTTGGAATTATTTTATTTAGGAACAAAGGATAAAGAAGTAAAAGTCCTGAGTGGGTTGCCCCTTAGAAGTAGTAATTGCTTACATACTTTACAGAGATTGATGTCATTAGAGCCTACAATGTGTGTGGTCGACTTCCCTGAACAACTAAGGCTTTTATTTGTTATTTGGTATCTCTCGAACCACCACAGTAGTGCTTATAGTGCTAATTTCAGACTTACAGAAATTTAGAACATTTAAGAGTTGAGTGTACATTGCAGGAGCAGCGATCCTCACACGATATGGTAGGGAAGGACTCCAGCGTACCAAGTACCATAGGAGAACTGGGGGAAATGTTTGGCAGACTTGGCCAAAAAAGAAGGAAGAGCATTAGTCTTGAATGATTAAGTAAAGTAAGTCAAGTTTCGCTGTGTATTTGTCATCACAGGATGACAAGATTGTCCTAATTGTAGTAGCTGGCTGAAAAAGGCAGTTCGATTCCAAATTTAGCTCAGTTTAAAAGTGTTTTTAAAAGAAAAGAAAACTGTCACGTAACTTTTATATTTGCAAGAAAGTGCTGACAACTGAGGAAAATAAAAATAAAGTCCAAGGTGAGAGAACTTAGAAATGAGAAAGTTAGACATATTTTGAAAGATAAAAAGAGGTTTGCTAAATTCATTCTACTGTCTAAGTATATTCTTTATATTTTCAGATGTTTGAATGACTGTATCGATCTGTGAGGAATTACAAGATGTCATTTAGCTCTATTATTTCATGGTATGATAAGGTAAGGTTGATAATGAATTATTTGAATTGGAAATCTAGTGATAGACCATTTAATATAAATTTAATATAAATTAAATGTTAAGAATACAGTGTTATGAATATTTAGTGTATTTTGAATTTAGAAATTGAAAGTAAGATTTATGGTTTATTAAGAAGTTCCATGTGGTATATAGTGGTTGAAAGAATTTGATACAGTTATAAAAAGACACAGAAAACATGTCCATAAGAAAACATGGTAACAAATCCAGAAAAGGTTGGCAGGTTAATATGATGTCTATAATTTATAGAACATTTAATCAAACATCTGAATTGCAATATGTAAGAATTCCTAAATAACAGAACCTTCATACAAATCTAAGAATTAGTTCTCAATTTTTATTTTGTAGAAGGCCTTAGATATATAATACTTCATGTCACTATAAATGACCATTTTTATTTTATTGTAAATTTGTATTTATTTAGTTATGAGGAATAATACAGAAAGAACTATTCTCTGCTTAACTGTATTTTCTAAAACAGTAACACTGTAATAGTACAGTGAAATATTCGCCCCCATAATGTTGACAAGTTATACTCCACAAATCCTATTCCGAATTTCCATTGTTTCATGAAGTTATTTTTATTTGTATGTGTGTTTGTGTGAGTGCAGTGTATGCATGCCTCTGATTACGTGCCTCTGTGTACATGTGTTTAGGCTTCTTGTGCTTAACCGCAAGACGACATTACAGTCAAAATACTAACAGCCTCACCACCAGGTTTTCTCAATGTTGCCTTCGTATGCATGCCCTATTTTGAATTCTCCCCACTCTAATTCCTACCAATTATAAGTATTTTCTCTCTAAAAATTTTATATTTTCCAAATGGTATATTGAGAAAGAATAAAATGTGTATACTTTTGAGATTGGATTCTTTTCAATCATCTAATTCTTCAGATTTCTCCTAGTAGTAGCAGTGAGTCATCTATGCATTTCTCTTTATTGCTGAATGGTATGTATGATTTATAAAAAATATGATTAAATTTATTCAATGATTTTTATACATCACACATGTATATACAAAATGTTGTCAACAAATTATGGAGATTATTCTTTCTATTTATGATCATACTAATCTGTTATTTTTCATGTATAATAATTTTATTCGGGCTTTCAGAATAATAGAAAATGCAACGTTTAAATGCATTCTTATTTTCAATTTCAGAGGAAGAATTCTCAATAATTTGCTCTTAAATAGAATATTTCCTTTTGTTAGATTTTGTCTAACATGTCAAGAAAGTTTACATTTCTAATGTTTGCGTTTTTACTTAAAAATGATTTTATGGTGCTTTTAGTACTTCTTTACATCTGTTGTTGTAGTTATAATCTTTTCTCCCTTCTTTGGGTTAATATGCGGTTCAATTGTATTGTTTAGTTTTCTATCATCTTTGGCTTCATGGAGTCAATGGCATTTAGTTATGACATACTACTGATATTTCTCTGGATTGGCACATTTCTCAGGTTTTATTTGTTAATTTTCTTTTATTTTTTATTTTTGTATTTCTATAAGATTTTGGTTTAATTTGACTTAGTAATTTCATAAAATTTTTGTGGTTATCATCAAAGATATTAAAGTTTGAATAAAGAATTGTAAAATGTTTTAAAATTTATTCTTTGTAAGATTGGCTATATATATATATTTGGATGTTTGGAAAAACTCACCTTAAAGTGATTTGAGCCTCGACCCTTATTTGTGAGATTCCTTCCATTTCTTTTTAAAGTAAGCTTATTTAGTATCTATCATAATTTAGTAATTCATTAATCTTTTAATAAAACAGTAAGTTTGAGAGTCACTTTTTTCTCAAAGTCAGTGGAATGCAATAACCATGTTATAGACATATGGGATATTTATTTAAGTCTAGATTTGGAAATAGACATTATTCCCATAATGCAAGATGTAGGGAAAACTTTAATTAATTTTAAAAGAATATCTGATTTTTCTGGTCCTTTTGCCTTAAAGTGCTGTAAAGATAGTGTTCATTTTTTAAGGTTCATTGCTGATGAAAAGGCCAGAACCTGTCTCAAAGCTTTACCTTTGCAGAAATTTTTCTTCCTGACACTTTCTGAATATGTCTTTTGTTTTTCATTTCAGCTGTCGATGAAATTCCTTCTCTTTCTGAGAGTTTTGACTGGCTTCACTTTTGGTCTGCTTATTCTACAGTCGGGTCCCATCTTAATTTTCCTCTCTTTTCTCTTAACATATTAATATATGCACTTGATCAACAGTGGTTAAGTGTCTTAAATTCACTTTTGCTTTTTTCATCATTTCTTTTCTACTTTTGCTTTTTTGAGTTTTTCATATTCTAACTTCTGAGTTTCCCAGGTTTAGGGAATTGATCAGCTTTTCGATGAACCTATACTAGGAGTTTTTAGTTTTAAAAGCAATGTTTATTTTTAGGAGACGCATTTGATTTTTATCTTGAGATATTAGGCTCAATTTTATGCTTATTAATTCATTAGCATCGCTAACTCATATTCCATGCATTTCTTTCAATAATTCTAATTTTACATTGTTTTATCGAGTGATTGTTTCCAAATTTAAGATTCTTAGAGTGCATATCATATACACTATCTCACTGAGACAGGATTTTCCTGTTTGTACTTTTTTCATTGCAATATCATTTTCAACAAAAAATTCTTTGGCCTGTTGGATTCTCAAGTGCTTTATTTACAGAAATCACTGTGATGGTTTTTGATTTTGCTGTTCTGTAGAATTTATGAGTATGTAAGATACTGCTTAAATTTGTGTATTTTTTATTTTTAAATATACAGAATGATTAGGTTTATTTTGAGAAATTTGAACAAGCATTTAACACATCTTAAATCAAGTTTAATTCCCCTCAGTCCCCTCTCCCCATTATCCTGGCTCCCACTTATCCTCTACCCTGCCTCCAACACGAACACCCCAAGTTTCTGGCCTCTCTTCATTCCTTAAATTAATATTTTTGTTAACTTACCTTCTTTTTAGGTTCCTCATATAAGAAGAAAAAGTATTAAGTTTTGGTAGTAAGGCTGTTTTTACAATATTGGTTCAATCTATCCATAAAGACAAGATTTTTTCATTTTTAACACTTCCTTAATCTTTTTCTTTCTCTCTTTCAAGAGTCCTATAGTTTTCTTAGGTTTCATTTTTCACTTTTTTAAGTGACTATGAATGAGATTGTTTTGCTAATTCTTTTTCAATGACCTCATTATTGGTATATGGAAAAGTGATTGATTTTTATGTATTGATTTTGAATTCTGCCACTTTGCTGAATTTGTTTATTAGTTCTAATAGTGTACTGGAGATTTTGGGGTTCACTCAATTTGCATTAATTTGCATTTTTCCTTTGATCAAAAATTAACTATTTTTTCATTTACATTTTTATTTGAGCTTTTTGAAGGCATTCAATTTTCTCACTTTCATATTAGATTAATCATTTTCGTGGGTATCCTTTTTTCAAAAGTTTTCTCCGTAGTCTAGATGCAAATTCTCTGTCAGAATACTGGGCGGCAGAAGTTTCCTCCCTTTCCGTGGTTGTCTCTTCAATTTGGTAGCAATACTTTGCTGTGAAAGAGGTCTTTAATTTGATTTAGCTCATCTTGACTCTGGGTATTATATCCTGTTCCTGTGAAGTCCTTTCTGGGATGTTTTTGCCTGTGTGATAGCTGCATATGTTTTCCCCGTTGTATTTTCCTGTAGTTTCAATGTTTCTCTTTCTGTCTCTAGGTCGTGATTTATTTTGATTTGATTTGCACCACATGCGACATAGCAATGAGTTTCAATTTTTTACACGTGGCTCCTCAGCTTCTTATATTTCTTGGTTCTTGACTTTCAGAAATTTGTCACAACCAACCACCTGAAATGCATGGGCTTTGAAATTCCCAGATGTGTAAGTCTTCCTACTTTTCCCCAGGAATTTTCATGCACTTATTTTGATCTTTGTGTAGGGTAGACTACTCTAAGCTCCTCCTTTCCCTTGGAAAAACTACCTGTATTTTTTTATTGCAATATGTTACAACAACCAGAACAACTATGAGTGAAATTAGAGTGTCTGTGTGCTACTTTTATGCAAATTCATGCTGGATGTTTTGCCTCTAATTTCTTTCCATTTTGTTGTTTGTTATTAAATTCATTGACTTACCTATATCCTTCTGTTTAAAAAAAATTAGGTGCTCATGGGTATAAATGACAAGAAGAGAGATATTACATGCTCTAAGTATTTTTATATTGTTTGAATCTCCTAAAATAACTTTAATGCTTAAATCCTGTAAGTCCCTCCTTTATATGAACAAAGCTCTTAAACCCATTAGTGATTAAAATTTGAGTATCCTATATAATAATGAACTACAGTAAATCTCTGAAAACAGAAACCAAAGCTCATTTGGATTTTCGCCTTAAATTATATTTTGAACACACATATGACTATCCAGTATTTGTTGAATTAGTTCTATGAAAATATTATGTATAGAATTCTGTTCTGACATATTATGTCCTCTAGGAGATGAAAAAAATTTCCAAATGTTTTGTAAAATTTTTCTTGTGTCTATCATGAGTTCCCATTTAATTAAGAGACCTAAGGTACTTTAAAACAAAAACACAGCACGAGTGATTATTTGCAAATGTTAAATGTGTTTTTCTTCACTCTTGGTAATTGGGTAAAATATTTAAGATGTTTAAGTTGGCAGCACCTCAAGTAAAACAACGATTTTTAAGTAAGCTGGTTAAAAAGTTCTTGCTACTGGAAAAATACTTCTCCACACATTATGAGGACAATTCTAACTGCTCAATTTAAGGCAATAAGTTTTTCTTTTTGTAGAAAATTCTTCATTCCTTTAAGATGATAGCCTTTGCTGAGACTATATATTTCAGGAGAGATTAAGGGACGTTTTGAAAATTTAAATGCTTTTCATTATATCCCCATCCATATCCTCTCAGGTAGCCTCTCCATGCCTGCATAGCAACCAAATCATAACTCAGAGGATTCCAGCAGATTTCCTGAGGGTGGGCAGTGATAGAAAAGGGGGATACATTCTCACTTTGAAACAGTTCGACCTTTTGTTAAATCTGTAAGGGAAAAGGGAGTTAAAAACTCTGGCAGATTTCACAGGCCTCAATTAGGAAAGGCTGTAATTATTATTATTACAGAACAAAACAGAATCAATTAGGTAGCTGCAGCTTGTGCTGCACCCTCCCTAGCAACCCTCTCTCGGCTCCCAGTCCTGGTTCAGGCCTCCGTAGTGCTCAGGACATTGGATTTGTTTTCCAAGGTTGGTACATTGTTCTTGTCTTCTAGACAGTGAAATTGTACCAAACCATGCCAAAGTGGACGATAGCTAGAAGGAATATAGAAACGATGTACTTCTAAACCTCATGTCTCCTAATATCTGTCACCATTCTCATAAATAAATTGACGAAAAGGAAATAAAGAGACAGAAAATATAACTAAGTGTGATAATAGAGCTATATTACCTGAGAAGCAAGATCTTTAAGAAAATATTACTCCTATATTCTTACATAGTTTGTACCATTTCTTGTACCACACTGTAGGCGGAGACATCTTAAGAGAGGACAAAGATTATAAAGAAGGAGCTATAATTTATATATTCAAGTAAACTGTATTATTTTTAGGACGGGTTAATTTAATTTCTAAGTATGGTGGTTTATCTACTGGACTCCCCATGAAATTCAGTCCAAATTTTCTCTCCTCAGATGACATATTTAGGAGGTTAGGATCAATGATTAATTTTGTTTTTTTTTATATTTACTCTAGTAGAAAAAATATTGCGAGTTTTTACATTTTCTGGTACCTAGATTGTAACTATTTTTTTCAAAGAACAGCTCTCTATCATTGTGGTATTTCACAAACATTAACATTACCTACCTGTATGGGTAGTTAAATTATGGACTGATGTGCCCAAACTCCAAAATTTGTAATACCGGAGGAGATGGGGTGGCACCAAGTGATTTGCAATTTAATACATTTCCTGGTCCCTGGCAATATCTCTGCTGGTTCTGAGATCACAATTTTAGGACGAGCGCTATCAACTTATGTCTGAAAAAAAAAATCATCTTGGGAGACTGAGATCTGCTGTCTAGATATTAAAATTCTGTGGGATCCAGAATAGTTATATCTCTAAAATGAGGCCCCCAAATATTAATGGGTCGAATGATATGTATTTTCATTAAGCTCTTAATTCAGTCATTTGTTTCCAATTTCTGTCATGTGTCAAGGACCCTTGCCATGGGAAATCAGACATGCATGACTATGTATAGCTAGCAATGTTGATAAGATTTAGGCAAAGAGGATATTTTTTAAAAAGAAAATTTTGTATGATAAGTTGAGAAAACAGTGAATAATTCAAGTGAATCACACAGTTTAATGATTAAATAATGATTTCCTGCAGGAATACTGTATGGAGGTGGGAGACCTTCAGGGGCCTTTTGTGAAATGTTCATATCTGAGTATAGCCTAAATTATAAAAAAATAAAAAGGGTGAGCCATCCAATAATATGTGAGTGTAAGGTAAGAACTTTCCCAGGCTGAGTAGATGAAAAATTGAAAGTCTGAGTACTGAATATTCAGATACCATATGTAAAAAAACAGTTATATGAAATAATGTCAGAGACATATGTGACTTGTGCAAAAAAGTATTGGTTGAAATAGTGACAGAGATGTAGGCAATTTTGAGAAAAACTTTGAGTTTTCCATAGAAAAGTTTTAACACTTTATTCACTTTATTTGCAAAAAGCATCATTAATTTATTTATTAATAACTTTTAAAGTTTTCTACCATAGTCTATACCTTTTGAAAATTCAGTGTATACACATGTTTCAGATTTAAGATTCAATACTTAACAACAAATAAATAGACGATTGGAAAAGCCTGTATAAGCAATTTATCTTTCACTTTTATTTTATTTATTATTTTTCTTTTCCCCCCATTTTATTGATATGTATTAATGCAAGATTTAAGGTTTACAATAAAGTTGAGGATTTTGTGCACATATGTATCTTGTCAAGGTGACAAGTCATTTTTATTTTTATTTTATTTATTTATTTTTTTGAGACAGAATCCCACTCTGTAATTCAGACTGGTCCTGAACTCACTATGTAGCCCAGGCTGGCCTTGAACACAAGTAACTTCTAAACTGAGCTCCTTTTCTCTTTTTGTTTGATCTTGGCTACAAATTTATCTTTGGACAGGAACTCAATACCATTATTTCAGCAGATTTGATTAAAAGACTCTCAGACGTCAGGCTTTACATAACAAAGCTCAAAGACTCTAATATGTATGTAAAAAAATTCAGACCACTAGTTGAAATACAAATTGGGGTGTATAATAATATTAACTAGTAAAAACTCTTTACAAGCAATTTGTATAGGATTCAGAATTTGGAACTGGATCAATAATAAGAATAAATTGAATAGAAGTCAGTGAATGGCAATCATAGCTCTAGAGTTTTAGAAGAAGACAAAGAAACAAGCCGATAATCTTCATCTATGATCAATATGTATCTTTCAAAGAGAGAATTCCTTTGGAGCAACCCAATAAGGCACCCCGGAGATTTTACAAGATTTTATTGACTGTATTTGTGACTTAGTTTTGTCAATGTTTTGTTAGTAATGCAGAAGATAGAAGAATTATAAATGCAAATAAAATTAAAATAAAATTAAAATAAAATTAACACAAACAGAAAATTGAGGGCTTTTTGTTTGTTTGAACACATTTGTTAATAATAGTGGAAAATTATTATTAGGTCTCTTTGATAATAGATGCATTGAGAGGCCAGGAGGAAAGTAGTATTACCTATTAGGTAGAATATGGAATTTGGAAGCTGGGGGAATTGCGCAATGGTTAGAGCACTTGCCCAGCAAGTGCAAGGCCTCGGATTTGATTCCTCAGCCCCACGTAAGCCATGTGTGGTGGTACATACCTGTAATCTCAACACTTGATAGGCTGAGGAAGGATGATATCTGTGTGTTCAAGACCAGCCAGTGCTACATAGCAAGATCAGGACTAGCTTGGACTGCAGAGTGAGACCCTGTCTCAAAAAAGAAATATATTTTCTTTTAACTAATTAGAAAAAAAAAAGAAAACACTTTCAAACCATTAAGCGAAATTTCCAATTTACATTTGAAAGGACAACTTCTCCAGAGCTTGGGCGTTCCTTCTCTTTCTTTGTTTATGAATCTCAACCATCCACGTGCTACTGCGTCATAACTCAGAGTACCAGTGAGCATGATGTCATGATCCCAGGCACCTGCGGGCTCTGGTAGTATGGGACACTAACGTCCTGGGAATTGAAAAAAAAACTTCATTATTTATACTTGAAACATAGAGGATTTAACTCTTTCAATCAAAATGATTTAAATCATAACTGCTTTCACTACTAATACATGCAATGTTTTAAAGAATTACATGGCCATCTTTGATTTCTGTCTTTATATCCATTCTCCAGAGTCCCTTAGCCAATCTAAAGTTTAAAATGTAAATATATTTAAAATATACAAATTTTAATCAAACATATTGTTAATTCTAGTCATTACACTGTTCCTTTGAGTGAATTAATTAATTTATGCTAGGTAAATAAAAGACTGATAACCACACGATAAAATTGTCTTAGTTGAATAATTTTTCACTTAATTTAGTAAATTTCAGCATAGGTAAATATTCAACAAACCAACTCTGTTGAGTTTATAGAAAATACTTCAAAAGAATAATTATTGTCATGATACAAAAATAAATTTGCACAATCTGTTTGTAAAACTGTATAGCAGTGCCCTGAGTATTTGAGATACCTGTCCTTTATGATCCAGCAATTATATTTCTCAGTATTCCCCAAAAAGAAACACAAATATTTTAAGGGTATGTGGAAACAGATTTGCTTGTAGTATCAAAATACCGTGAACATTAAATATCTGGAAAATATTATTCTATTATGTATTTTCATGTACAAATGTGAAAACCTCAAGGAACAATGTTGAGTAGTTAAAAAAAGAAGTTGCAGGGTCTGAGGATGTAGCTCAGTGATTAGAAACCTTGCCTAGGGAGAACAAAGCCCTAGGTTCAATCCCCCCAGCACGTCGTGGTTCACAGCTCTTATCTCAGACATAGGAGGCTGAGGTAGGATGATTGCTGTGAGTTACAGCTTGTGTTCCATGGTGAGTTCAAGACAACCATGGACCCTCATTAAAAAAAAAAGACATGGCATGACAAAGTTATAAAATATATGTCAAATCACAGATTTAAAACTACATAATTTTAGGAATACTTATTTTTACATAGAACACAACAGGCTAAATTAGTAACAAGTGCGGGAAACAACATTGAAACTAGTTTTAATGTTTTTGTTCTAAAATATTTTGTGATATAAAAATAAGTGACATATTAAAGAGTGGACAAAAATTGGACAAAATTCTTTATGCATGAGGAAGTGAAAATGACCAATTGAAATAACTAAATCTTAACTCTACCAGACATAGAAACACAGCAAAGCCCTGGACAGCAAGCCACAGGCACAAAACACCTGTCTAGGTTCCTTCTGATGAGCAGAAGCTTCATCGCCCTTCTTTTCCCAATTATTTTTTCCCCAATAAAGTGTTCCTTTCGTAATCTGCTTTAAAAAAGGAGAAAAAAAAAGTCCATAAGATACTCACTTAAAAATGGTAGAAATGCAAAGAAAAACCTACAATCTTTTCTGTCTGAGTAAGGGAAAGTTCCTGCCTGTAATTTCAAAGCGAGTATTTGTACTGAAATCTCAGTCTGCTGCCATCACTAAACCACAAATAGCCATCCTAACAGGAACCAAGTTAAACAGCTCCTTTCACTCCGGAAGTCTCTATCTTGCCTCCTGAGCATATTCCAAGAGATGTGGAACAGCCTCCTTCTTGATCTCCTTCCCCGGGGAGGTGCTTCCTCTCCGACTCTTTTCCCCTGCCTTCACTTCCACGCCAACCAGAGGGGAAAACACCGCGAAATTTTATCTTGTAACGCTTACGCCTGGTTTCAATCACGTCCCTCGCCCCAGGTGTGCCATCTCCCATCACTCGGTAAAACATAAACCTGAACGCTACCTTGGCAAAAATCGCTGAATGTAGCTGGTAAATAAGACTGACTCCTCTGTTATCAGCTGTCTTTTATTGGATCTTATTTGTAATTTAAATGGGAGTAGGAGGCCTCTGAAAATAAAAGTACTGAAATACGATGAAGCAAATAAGGAATTTTGCATCTCACGCCAAAGCTGCTTGCTGGTTTTCATCGTCAGGTTAAATGTATGACCAGCTCCCCCACTCAGATTCTGCAGCAGCTAGAAAATTGCACTATGAGCAAGAGAGCTTACCACACCGAGTTTATTACCGGGCGAGAGACAAGACCCTAATCTACCCCTCTGCTAACAGGTTGGTCACCAGAAAGATAAGCCCCAATTAACTTAACAGGCTCAGCCCCTTCTCTCAAATTTTCCAATCTGACAAGACATTGCTCCCCTATTAAGAACTGAAATGGAAAGAAACTAAAAGCAATGCCTTGTAGAATAGCGCAGGGGTTCTCAAATTCTAGAGAGAATCAGCATTGCCTTGAGAGCTTGTTAAAACTCAGCTGGCTGAGCCACGTCACAAAAGTTTGTTTCGACAGGTTGGGGTGAGGCCTGAGAAGCTGTTCAAACTTTACAAGGGATGCTCTTTTGGTTGGTCTGATACTCAGAATGGAAGATAGAGTTGTTTGGAAGGTAGCTTGTGAAATAATGGGCGCAACAACCCATCTAAACTACTTGAATCCCAGCCTCTGAAGGTGGGTCACTGGTATTTGGAATCTGATAACTTTCCCAGTCATTCTAATATTCATATAGTACTTCATATACCACTGTTCTTTTTCAATTGGATGCCAGAGGCCAGAAAAATGCCAGCTTTCTCTGAATTTTTCTCATGTCTTGAACTCATACAATTTAGTCATTTGGGAGTGTGCAAATCTAAAGGATGCATGTGAATGAGTAATTTGGTAGCCATGTTTCTGGCATTCGCGCAAAATATGTTACACTTACAATGCATTGCACCATGTAAATGTGTTACCCGCACCAGAACTGTTTTCTTTATATAACAGATCGAGTCACCTTGATACCATGTGTTGGCTATTCTTTCGACCTGTAAAATTAAAAACTTGGCCAAAAAACATAAAAAGTTACACATTGTATACAAAATGTTTTAACATTTTTGCTTAGGATGATCGCTTTCATTCCAAAATATGTTTTTGTTATGAAATACAAACACAAATACGCACAGGGTATTAAGAACAATACTGAAAATCCCTGGACACACATCGTTCAATTAAAAAAAAAGGCTTTAAAGCTTCCAAGGTGATATTCATTGAATACTTTAAAAGATATCGAAAATCTGAATTTTAAAGTTATCATCCCTTTGGCATTTTCATAGTTATCACAACTTTTTTTCCCACAACAAATGCCCAAATGAGACTTTCAACAGTGTATCCAATTCCTCCCATGGACTGACGCTGTAGCCAAACTTTGTTAGTTTCAGGAATTGTTATGACTAAAAGTCCCAATTTTAATATTGTGTATTATAAGTACTATGCACTTAAAATATTAATTCCACTCTGAAATAAGTTAATGTAATAAAACAGTAATATAGTAGCTATAAAGGGAGTACAGTTTACTTCAAAGGACTTCAAAGTGTACTTAGTGTATTTAGACTACAACACACCTTCTCCTCCATAATCTCTCTTAATCCAAAATATAGATGAGGATAGAAATATGCCAATGACTTCAAAACCAAATTGCAAATTCTTTTCTACCCTGAATTTATTTATATTAGCCTGAAGCTGATAGCAAGAAGATGTTCAGAAGCTAAAGTCCATTGAACACCAGCTGCTTGCAACAATTGGTCGCTAATACCTTGCTCATTAATCATAATAAACACACACTGACGTATTTGAAGGGATATAACTCAAAACCCATGTTATGGTTTACAGTATACCTCTGGATTTACATTCTTTCATTTCATGGAAAGCCCACGCTTTCACTGTAATGTTTTGAACTTTACCTTGCAGATCTATGTGCTCCTCATTTCTCTCATCAATGTCAAAGCAGGATCTATGTTTCTCTCTCTCTCTCTCTCTCTCTCTCTCTCTCTCTCTCTCTCTCTCTCTCTCTTTCTGGTATTCTATTGGTGTCTTCTGTATGCTTAGTACAACTCCTTTTTTCTCTTGTCTTTTTTTAAATTAGGAAACCAGTGCTTGCCCTTATAGTCCAGATTCATATATAGCACCCTATCCACACGAAGATTTTTCTACTAATTCCTTAATGCCTGGTGATGATATATAAATGTTATAGTTTAGTCAATTTAACAATTTTAAATATTCATATTTTACCTTACAAGATTTGAAAGGAATAGGCCTTACTTTTATTATCTTTAAAAATTTGAGCATCACTGCTATATTTTTCTTGAGCATATAATACTAAAAGTTAATACCCACATGGAATACTAAGTATTGTTTGCCCAAACAAATCAAAACTCAATGGAAGCCAGCTTTTACATGCTTCGACCCCCAGGTGGAGTTGTGTCTGGTTGTTGTTTCCAAATAAGGGTTGGTGAGCAGACTTTCAGTAAAAGACCATCAGAGCATGTAACTATTCAAAACTTAAAAAGAATTATAAAACATTGCCCAGGTGGAAGACACAATGAGACAGATTAACGGCACCTACCCCATGTGTCTATTGAGAGAGAGATCTATGTAGTATTGGCATGGCTTTGTATCCTTTGCCATTAAAAAATAATCATATCTGCTGGACATGGAGATGCATCCTGTAATAGCAGCTGCTTGGGAGCTGAAAGAGTGTCAGTTTGAGCCCAGCTTTGTCAATTTAGCAAGATGCTGTAACACTTTTGGAAGTATGAATATGTATATTGGGTGGTTGATTGCCTGGAATGCACAAGGCCTTAGGTTCGGTCTCATCACCATATAAACAAAACACCTGTAATCCCCTTACTTGGGAACTTGGGAGGCTGAGGCAGGAGCCTATGCTTTAAGGACCAGTCTGTACTACAGAGTGAGGCTCTGTCAATAAACAAACAAACAAACTATATATATATATATATATATATATATATATATATATATAGAGAGAGAGAGAGAGAGAGAGAGAGAGAGAGAGAGAGAGAGAGAGAGAGCTATCATCGTAGCTTTGTGGTGAATGCCAAGAGTTCGTATGGCAAACCACTGGGCTTGGTGTTAGTCTTAGCCCCTCCCATTACAGAGAAGAATTAGGAAATTTATGATACTCATGAGCTCTAGTTAAGTGTCTGTTAGGTCTTTATGCAGTCTCTGACCATCCCACGAAGCAAGGTACCAACAAGGTCTTACTCAATAAACAATCCAAATCAGGATTAAAGATAAATTGTTACTTGTTGCATTATAGATTTTGGGAACACTAGAAATCAACTGATTTGTGGAAACTGATTTGTAGGTCAGATACTGCTGATTGTAGAGGTTGATGAATTTATGTGTTTAACAGTCAATGACATCTGAAATTATCACCAACTGAACAAAAAAATTCCTCTTTTAAATACGACATGAGAGATTCAGAAAGATATATGGAGAGAGACTAGAAGAGTTTCGAGTCTGTCTGATCTGCATTAGCATGCTTCAGCTTTTATATTTTCTTTAATCTTTCAGATGCTGAAAGGTCCTTTAAAATACAGTGACGAGACATACACAGAGGAATGTGGTGGAGATCTTTGTCCTATTCCACAGGCACACTAGGGAATGCTCATAATGAATCTGCCCCTTGCTGTTGATATAGCTCTGGGGCCATGAAAAATTGAGCGTTCTGTGCACTGTCCACTGTGACATATGGTGTCATCAATTACATACGAAGTATGGGTTTTGGCATTTTGTACAGGGAACTAGCTTTCACTTTAGTGATGGCGAGGCCAGTTTTAATATTCTGAACTGAGGAATTGTGATAAAGATGCATTCAAGTGAGTCAGACATCATCTGCTTGCAGTAGTCCCTGACCCGGAAGTGAGAGCTTTTTGCCCTGTAGCAATGCAGACTGCCTAGAGGAGGAGTGATGCACCTGGTTATCTACCTCACAATCCCATCAGTTATTTAGGAAGCCGTGTTTCTCTCCAGCTTTGAACTTTGAGGAAGCTTTCATCTTAGTATAGAGAACATTGAATAATACAGTTGAATTTACTTCAGATATACTTTCATAGCAAATGCACACAGAAACACGTTGCATTAAACCATGGTGGGATATAATCATCTCCTAAACATTATCCTTTTATCAGGCTTTGCTCTGTACAGGAGAGTGAATCTTAAAGAGAAAGAGAAGAAAACATCTCTTACTCAGAGTTCCCTTATGCAAATAGGGTGTTTTTACTGTGCTCGAAACTCTGTTGTTCTCATAAAGTTCAGCACTTTTTAAAAGACGTTCAGCATACTTTAAGCTAACCACCCTGATCTGACAGGTAACCAAGATTTCTTACAGCATGGGGCCTTTATCCTTATAACAGAGCAATATTTATTTTATTCTTGAAGTCTGCATCAGTGTGTACTCGCCAGATGGTAAGGATAGAGCACTTTTATTGACATTATGTCTTTGGGAAATGAAACCCACAGGAGCATAGACTAAGAGAGTCACACGTGCTTGGATGGGTCTTTTCCCCTGCTCGCTCCTGTATCAGTTTAACACAGAATGCCATGACCTTCGGCTTTGCCTCCTGAATTGACCTCTTCTTTGTGACTTAGTAGATTAGTGCTTAAAAAAAAAAGCACTACTGCGGCTGGAAGAAAGGTACAGCAATTACAGTGCTTGCCTTGCAAACACAAAGTCCTGAGTTCAATTCCCCAGCCCACATATAGCTGGGCACATAAAGCTGGTGACACACATGTCAAACACCAGCACTTGGGAGGCAGAGGTATTGTCCAGAGTCCAAGGCCAGCCTTAGCTACACCAGTGAATTCAAGACCAGTCTGGGACACAAAGCAAAATCCTGTCTCAAAAACAAACAAACAAAAAAAGGGATTATTACTTGGGACAGATGCCAGAGGTTACTTCACAGACATCCCGTGTTGTTTTTCCCTTGCCTAGTTTTTTTCTAAAGTAAAAAGAAAAAGAAAATCGAAAACAACCCAAGTCCTCATTTTCTCTCATCCTCTCCTCACTGCAATGGCTGATAGATGTAAAAAGCTCAGAAACCATAGTCTAGTTTCCCAATTTCTCTCTCTTCTTTGTGTATTTGCAAGACAGCTGGCGCTACAGTGTTTATTGTCAAAGAAGTGTATGCGGTATTATAAATATCTAGTTCCATGAAAAATTGAGCATTCTTTTAATTGTATCCTATGGCACAGGACTACATGCCATATGAAAAATACGTAAACAAAACCATACTACTGCAGTTGGCGTTCTGCTCATAAAATCACTTCTAATAAAATATATCACTATTAACTGTGAAGTAATGGTAGTGCCCATGTGGCTCCAAATACAGTGAACGAGTCTCCACAATGAAAAAGAAAATCTAAAATAATAGTAAGTCAGTTTACTATATCATGATTTTGGGGAGAGAGTGTTTTAATTTTCTTTAAAACAAACTCCAAAGGGCTATTAATATGATGCTTTTTCTTTTAAAATACCATCATTTGTAAGAGAGGGGCCTTGGCTGTTTGGTTTTGTGTCATGTGTACGTTCTCTCCGTTTCCTAAGAGATCTGAAATGTCCAACCCAGAGTATTTGAGAAAGAGAGAGAGAGAGAGAGAGAGAGAGAGAGAGACAGAGAGACAGAGAGAGAGAGAGAGAGAGAGAAAGAGAGAGAGAGAGATGGGTTATTCCTTCTCTTTTTCTAGCGATGAACCAGAATAGGCTTAAGCTTGTGGACACAAAATATACTCATACACAAAATCATCCTTTAGAAAAGTATACATGAAAAATTCATGGTAGACAATTATATGACTTTGGGGCCATTGTTGGTCAAGGCCATGAGGCAGAATCTTGCTAGATATGGTCAAAGAACGATTTGGTAGAAGCTCTCCTAGTAGTCATGTTGGATCGTCAAAGAAATGGAGGTAACATTAAGGAAAAAAATCTGAAAGTGAATTATACACTAATTATATTGCTGGAGTCCAGGATCAAGACTATTTTGAAACATGGAAAAATGCATACATTCTATACTAAAATGATTTGGCAGTTCTCTTTATTCTCAAAGACTGAATGAAACCCATTAATATTGACAATCATCATCTTTCTTACAGTAACTTTCTTAAAAGGTGGAATGATTTTCATTTTATATTACGTGACATAGAAAAGCTTTGTAAATGAGAGCAGTAAAGGATATTTCATAGTTGGTAGCCATTTTATTTGTCACTAGTGTAGTAGCCCCTCCTCTGATAATACATGGATAAGTGAAGGTCATTCTATTTTCTTGAGTAATTTAAAGTGTTTCATGGAGGGGCAAGCAATAAAATGAGAACTACAAAATTACTCTATAAATCTCCTGTCCTGTGTACCTGTTTTTTAAACATTGAGATAAGGAAATGTAGTGAGCAAAACTGTGGTTCAATTTTGAACTTGACCTTTGAGTGAAGCATAGATAAAAATTATTTCAGCCCCCTAGCCATTCAGTGAAGTCATCTAATAAATTTCCTTTATTTGAAATTTTTAAATGAGAGTGAAAGAAGATGGTTTCCAGTTTATTTAAAAGGAAGGTCCTGTCTTCCCTGCCTCTTCTCGCTTGACACTAAGAAGTGAATGACTCTAAGCTGCCACTTCCCTGGCCCATGAACCAACGCACAAAATACTTGAGAAAATATCTCTGTTCTAGAAATAAAGCGCTCTATTAGTCATTATCAGGTTTACTGCACATTATTTCCAGGTAGGGTTCAGTAAAATGTGAGAGCACCCTCCCTCTAAATGTACAGAAACATCACCAAAATCTGAGAAATACTAGTATGCCAATTACTCTTCTTCCAAGTCTTACAGTCAACTCCAGGAGACAAGGCAAGCTGCAAACAACTATGAAAAATGGAGAAACACGAGAAAGAAACAAACAGTTCTATGGGGAGTGAAAGAGAAAAAAAATGTTCAAATTAGGGTTATCCTAAAAATAAATCAATGTTTTTCCACAAATACATCTCTCTCTCTCTCTCTCTCTCTCTCTCTCTCTCTCTCTCTCTCTCTCTCTCTCATCTTCCATCTAACTATCCATAAATCGAGCCTGCTGAGTCTGTTGTTCTGGAGCACACCTTTATTTGTGATTTTCCTTCCAAAATCATCAAAATAAGTGAGATATATTAAAGGAATTTGCGAGATGACCAAGGAACTTACGAACGAAAAAAATACAAAAGAAAGTATTTTTCTAAATTAGCAAGAAGTAGGGCAAATATGCAGAGTGACCATACCAATAATCATTTAGCTATCATGTGATCATGTGATCATGTTTATCACATTCAGAAAAAAGAAATGTTTCTAAATGAGCAGTGAGGAATAGGTACCATGCTTTGGATGTAGAAAGTCCACGTGAAAAGCTTTTATTTTTTAATGTCATGTATTACTTTCAGATTTCATGTATTTTTAAAAAGTGGAGCTTAGTTTGGAAGGGTGGATTATGTGTGTGTGGTGAAAGATAAGCATGTAGCTGATTACAGTTGTGTGGCACACTATTGAACACGTGACCCAGAAGGCATGGATTACTGGAGCTTGACCTGGAAGGGGCAGGGCACTGAGGCTTAACCCGGAAGGGGCAGATTACTGGGACAAGACGTGGAAGAGTATATGCTAGTTCTGCCCTTCCTCTGAGAGCTGGCTTTCAGTGTGCCTTGAGGTGAACTGCCTGTCTCCATCACGTGCTTCCGCCATTACTACCTGCTCATGAATGGACTGTGACCTTCCAAAACTGATCAATATGATGAATATTTCCTTCGTTAAGTTGTGGATGTAACCAACAAGGAACGGAGGAAAAAGGGAGAGAAACGGAGGAGAGAGCAAGGGAGATAGGAGAAGACAGCAGAGAGCGAGAGTGAGAGAGAGACAGAGGGAGAGAAAGAGAGAGAGGGGAAGAGAGAGAGAGACAGAAAGAGGGGGGGGAGAGACTGGTATAAAAATCTCAGCAACACCAATATCCATGCAAATTTGTTCTCTATACTTTTATTTTTGAAAATAAAACATAATTTTTTTTAAGTTTTCCTGTGTGTTGGTTTGTCTGCCTGTTTTGAAGACATGGGTTCACTACCTTGCCAGGCTGGCCTCAAACTCGCCATCCTTCTTCCTCCATCCCCTGGGTGCTGGGGTTGCAGGCTGGTGCTCCATGGATGGCTAGATCTGCTCTAAACTGGGTAGTGTATTTATCAGAATTCTGAGTAAAAATTATTTAGAACAACAGCAAACAATAAAATATAAGAATTTCTTTCTTTTCTTGCATCAACTCTTTAAGTTTGGACAAATGAGATATTTTTCATTGGTCACATATACCAAATTCAAATTCAAATCCTTCTGAAATGAGTCACAAGGAGAAATGATTTTCCTTTTTTGCAAATGACTGTGTAGTAAATTAATGCTCAATATGTGGCAGTATTTTTTTTAATGATGTGATTTGTGAAAAGTCACATTCTCGAGGTGTTAATGTAGATATAAGGAAGTGCTCATGGTGTGGGAGAATTTTAACAACCCAGATAATATGGTTTTATCTGCCTTGAAAGTTCAAAATCTATCTTCTTGAAGGCTTTTAGATTGGATTGTATACCATTTCCTGTTCAAAGCCACAGACGTGACCAAATAATACTTTGGCGCTCTCTTTAATTCCTTCAGTACTTCTTTTTGTCATATTTTTCTGAAATTATTCCAATCGTTATGTGCATGGATCATTCCTATGTAAAGAGATATAGCACTTACAATTTATTTATTGTATTTTATTATTAGATTTAAATAGATAATATAATCCATCACCCTACATTGTCAAAAATTCAGAATATTTTATCTAGGTGCTTTATAAATATAGTTCATGAACATATTTCAGGAGAAATTTATATAAAATAAATACATTAACATTTTTATGTCATGAACATATCTTTTTATGTTATTAAAAATTTACATATGTTGTTTAGAGTTCTAGATGTGCAGAATTAAAATAAATTATATATAAATACAAAAAATTTATTAGTGCTGCTTCCAATTATGAAGAGAGAACCAAAAATGGCTACCTGCATATATGAGCAGTAGAGGGTCCTGAGGCTGCTCTGATTTGAGAAAGAACAACTAGACGGCAGGACAGTGGGTGCCAGTCTGTGCTCAGTTGTCCCAAGGTTGGGGTAAAATCCCGAAGACTGGAGGAAATCTCAAGTTGAGATTTGCGATGTCAAGACAGGAGGGTGTCAATGTACAGAGATGAGATTGAAAGCCAGCGCTCTCCCAGGAGATGTGTCTGCAACAGTGTTTCTACTTCCCTCCTTTTTACTTAGTTGAAGCCTTAGGATTGGTCCAACCCCACCCATAGGTGTTCTTTCATATTTGCTGGCCCACAAATCAATCACACACACACACACACACACACACACACACACACACACACAGGAAGTTCTCTTCTGCATGTTTTTATAATCCTATCAAGTTGACATCAGCTCCCCCAACAATTACATGGGTTTCTGTTCTGTGTCATTATGATTTATTCTTGTTCCAAGATTTTGTATCTTTTTTAGGTTTTTGTTGACTCTGTACCTACTCTGTTGTTTCTGCGAAGTTATGTACCCTTACTTTGGAAACAGAGGCATCATTTTCTTGTCTTTCTATTTTTATATATGCTTTTCAATTTAAAACAATGTGCTACTCAAACTACACTCTTATGATAAAACACCCGAATTCTGACTATGAAAATATTATTAGACATTGTGGAGTATAGGACAGAGATTCCGCAAAAGGCTGAAAATAAATATTCGATTTGATCCGGCAATATGACTTCTGGGGATCTTTCCCAAAGAGTTAAAAGCAACACATAACAGAGAAACATGTACACCCATGCTTATAGCAGCACAATTAACAAAACTATGTGTGGAAGATGCTGAAACGTCCACCAACAGATCAATTGGACTCAAACACTGTGGTGTATGTACACCATGGATGCTGTTCTTCCATAAAGACAGGAAGATTTGAGGCTTTGCAGGTAGATGGACCCAACTTGAGCCTATCATTTTTAGTGAAGTGAGTCAAACTCAGAAAATTAAACATTGCGTGGTTTCTCTAATATGAGAAATCCAGAATGCAGGCATTTTATAAAATCAAACAAATCTGACAGTTGCAGTTAGTGGGAGTGGGAAGGGTCCCAGGGGGCCAAAAAGCGAAGGGGAAAGGATTGTAATGTTGATGCCATGTCTATGTGCACAAAATGCACAAACTCAGTGTGACCATTGTGTATAGCATAAATATTAATCAAAATAGGAAAAAGTTCAGTGTGAAATATATGTTAACCAATAAACATGTTCAGTGTGTTTTATCTCTACCTTCCAGAAAAGACCCTTCAGTCTTTGTGTATGTACCAAGTAAATATTAAGAATTATAAGAACGTGAAGTATTGGGTCAGCTTTATTTATCATATTATCTGAAGAGGCAATTTTCTTATAATCTGCCATTCTTTAAAATCATGGCCCCAAATCATTTAATTTCAATGTTAAATTTTTAGGGACAGCCTTACTCTGAGTGTCCTATTTATAGTGGGAACTCTCACTGTTCTATTCTCTTGATTCTAAAGAAAGACCTTACCTACTCCTTGAAAAAAAAATTATAAACTGTCTAATATAGCAATGCTTAAGTTCTCGACTTTCAAAAAATTGTAAAAAATAAGTTTTAAAAGTTTTTCAGTGACTGTAAAAGTGATGTCATTCTAATAAAATAAAATAATTATATTTAAATATCAAATTGTTTCTTATGTTTATTTAAATATTTAAAAAATTTTTAAACATAGATACTAAAATTGTGCATAATAACGGGACAAAACACATTTATTATACTTACCCATATATCCTGATTATGTTTTGATTGAAGTGAAATGAATTCAATGTTTAAGATACTGATGGAGAAATAAAATTCACCATTAAATTAGTTTAACTACTTGTGTATATGTAGGAAATATAATTTAATTCAATCAAGAGGTATCCGATACATGTTATTCAATGTAAACCCATTTGAACACTTTTGAGGGACTTTAAAAATATCGCCAGGTTAATGTGACTGAAACTCATCCATGTTAAATATATTTCTGAACTATCTCAAAAGAAAATACTGATAAAGTCTGTCCTCTTTCCTCCCCATGCCAGACTTGCAACTCCGTCACACAGCGTTTCTTCCAAGTGGAGAGACAATGGCAAAGCAAACTGGATCCTCTTTTCTTTCTCACTGTCGTGTTTCTTCCTTGTGACCTGTGATGTACGAAGCAGGGACAGACTGACATAGCTAATGAGATGTGGCAGAAGGCAATAAGATACGAAATTCTATGACTGCGCGGTGCGAATTGGAGTTTACGCCAGTTGAATTCAAAGGAGGTGCCTTTCCTTTCAACCTTTGTCTGTCAACCAGAAAACATACGTCTATGTGTGTCAGTGAATTTTCTTATTGGCTTGGAGTTGGAACATGGAGGTAAAATGTCATAGTGTGTCCAAGCTACCAGTATGTATATTTATGTAATAGCTAAAATGTTTAATTTAATAAAATTTATAGGTTTTGAAAATGACTTAATTAATCAGTATATCAACATAAGATTTCCGTGACACTATAATTTAATATCTACATAACTTACATTTGAGAGGCTCTTTGTCAGTGTAAAGTTCAATCACTTTTGGAAATATTTAGATTGCTGAAAAATACTTGACACAAAGTGAAGCATTCTCGTCAGCTTATTTCTCCTATCTTAAAACTCAGGGCTCATTCAATAAATACTACCTTATTGAAGAGGATAGGATATCAAATCTTATGAACTGGGGCATATAGAGGTAAGATAATATCACCTATGCAATCATGTCCAAAATATAACTATTCACATAGAAAAAGTATTTTATTAACTAGTATGTTATAAGCTGTTTTCATTTATATTTTGCTATCGAATGGATGCGTTCATGAAAAAAGAATTGAGGAAAGTAATTCAATATACAGTCAGCCTCAAGTTTGCAATTTTAATTTTGATTGTAACTTACAGACACTGCCTATTTTCTATTGCCATGGTAAAGTTAACTGAATTTAGAAGTTAGATATAAAAAGTTCTTTGAGTATAATTTTTAGACTTTGTGACAAAGAATTTGAACATTTGCTCGGAATAAAAACTATGCAATTTTATCTCATTTTGAGGCAGCAATTTAGTCTCCTTCGTCTCTATGTGCCATGTTAGAAGACAGAGACAGGAGATACCTGGATGAGCACAAAGAACTTTGCTACTGACGTCATGGCAAACAAAGTATTGTCACATTTTTGTTGATTCCTTTGCCCCTTCAAGTCGCAAGGAACAGTCCAAAGGACCCCCGTATAAGACTCCTGCACACTGTAAATTCCACTGTAAAACAGGTTACCTAAGATTAGAAAATCCACATATCCTATAATGAGCAAGGTGATGGTTTCAATTTGAATGTTCCCGAAAGACTAATGAGATTGAAAGTGGGACATTTTGGAAAACACGCTGTCCCATCAATTTGGACAGGCAGCAAGCATCCCTTTCTTTGCTTTGAAATAAGATACTACTTCTGTTTTCCAAAACTGTTTGCTGTGGAGCAAAGGCTGCTCCTATGGGCAAGGAGTAGTCATGCAGAAAAGAGACATCTTCTCAGGATTACTTCTGGACAACACCAACCTTCTATGTGTATGGAAGAGGACTTTTTTCAGTGGCTACCATTTTCTGTGCACTCCAATTAAGCTGATTGACTCTGACTCAAAAACAGTCCATTCAAGTATCTCATCCAGTATTTAATGAAGCACATAGCGACATGTCCAGGCAGCAGGGTGGACTCAGCCTGCATTAGTTTCCTCCATCTTGTCTGTGCCATACCTGTCCCTGATTGAAATAACTAAACTAAATACAAGAAAGTAGAGAGCCCAGGTGGAAATTAGCATAGCAGATGATTTTCTCTACTCCATTGATATTATGTACTGACGTTTCCACTTGGTTAAAGCATTTGTCAAGATACAGCATGATGTATTAGAAATTGTATAGGCTGTGCTGGGTCGTCATCCACAACTTCATAGATTCGTGAGTTCACAGGTGAATGCCTAGAGCTGAGGTGGTGTCACTGATTCTGTAACTGAAATGATGAACACAGTACCTTTTCTAGCTGAATAACATAGCAAGTTTATACTCATTATAAGTCAGTCCTCTATTCCTACCCTAAGAAGCTCCCCCCAAAACCAATAATGACATCATTATCTTCTCAATTGTCTGAAACTACATGACCTCTAGATGGTATTTCTTTAAATAATTGAAAGTCTATTATAACTACCATTGAGGCAGGGAGGATTATACTTTTGAGCCCAGCCTGGGCAACTGAAATGACTTAAGGATACCTTGTATCAAAAAAATAAAAAAATAAATAAAAAAAGAGCTTGGTATGTAGCCAAGTTCATGTGTTTAATCTCAAATACACTAGCAGCAGCAAACAACAAAGTGCACATCACTCTTTGGTCGTGAAAGTAAATTGACTTTTGTCATCTTCACAAAACTTACCATCTCAAGGATGCACATAATGCACTGTACCCTGATAAAATGTTATATATAGTTGACAAGGTACTCCAAATGATGTTTATGTTAATGTTAATCGGATCCTCTCTCTCTCTCTCTCTCTCTCTCTCTCTCTCTTTCTTTCTCTTTCTCTGTCTCTCTCGCACGTGCGCTCTCTCGCTCTCTTTCAGTTTTCTGAGACAGAATCTCAATATGTAGTCTAGAACAGACTGGCCTTGAACTCATGGTCCTCCTGAGGACCTTCTGACTGAGAACCGTATTGTAGGTGTATGACTCCTGTAATTACTCTATCCTTTATTCCCAGAAATGGAATCCTAGTATAATTAGAGGAGGCACACATTTATAACATATGAATAGATTTACTTCTGTTCATTTTTTTTTTGTGGTTTCCCTCCAAGATTAGACAAACTCATTGCTTCAGGAACTACAGTGAGGATGTGTATCACAACAGAAGTGTGCATCAGCAGAAAACTGTTTACATTATGGCCAGATGATGGGCTAGGTCCCAAGCTTCCCTCCAAGGGTAGGTCTATAGGGACTAGAATGTCTCCCACCACACCCGTTTATTAAGATACCACCACTTCTTAGATGTTCCAAATGGAAAAGAAACCTTACGACATTGAGTTTTTGGAGAACATTTTAGATTCAAACAATAGTAAAACTTTCAGGGCCTTCTCTCCCGCTCAACTGGTAGGTCTTAGAGTTTCCTTTTTAGTGGGAATACCTGACTCCTCTCTTTATTCATGAGTCCCACCTAAGGGAAGTCAATTCAATTCATCCTTTGTACACTACAACAGCCAAATGACATTTGTCATGAGACAGGATGACACTCAATGTGATGACTAAGTCATGGTATATTAACTTTCTGCTGCAACATAATAAATCACCACAAATCGAACATCTTCAAACAATGCATATTTATTATCTTGCGGTTTCTGTATATTGGAAGTCTGGGCACAATGTATCTCAGTTTTCTACTTGAGAATTTCAATAGGTTGTAGTTGAGGTTTTCTGTAGGTCTTGGGCCATATTGGAAGGTTAAGTAAAAAAAAGAAAAAAACAATCACAGTTAAGTCCATTTCTAGATTGGCAAAATTCTTTTCCTAGGGGTTGCATAATGAAGTTTTGTATTCTTGATGCTGTTATCTGGGGATGAATCTTTGTCACCTAGCCCTCTCTGATGCCTCTCACCTGTTCTCCCCCAACCCCGTTATTAACCAGAAACATTAATATGATCATAGACCCTTAGCCTATCACCACTGTCACATGTTGTAACCTAATGAAATGAGAAGATTTTCTATCCATCATTTTGCCATATTCTAATGTTCATAGGTGAGTTAGAGATAACACGTCACTTAGGGAGAAGAGGATGCTATGAGATTATCAGCTGAGTGAAGGACACCAAGAGCTTATTTAGAATCATTCATACTGAGAGAGGCTGTTAGAATGTAGACTGGGGAAAAAATAATCCAAATGTGCTAACAGATGTTCTGTGGTGGAAGCATTGAAGATGATGATACCTCTCCATTTTTAGAAAGTCTTCTCAGAAAAGAGATATGGTAATCAAGTGTGGTCAGAATCGTGTGAAAACTATAACAAAGTCAGTCATTTGCATTTTAAAAAATCGCGTTATTGTGGTGAGATACACTGGTGTATTTTCTTTAGTGGAAAATTGTTTAGGAATTGTCCTAAAAACTAGCAGATAATTTATGTTCTTTTATTGCCATATCTTCAAAGGTCCTATAAGGGTGATGGGGTGATTACTTTCCCCCATTGCTAGAAAATTGAACATTTTTGTTTGTTTCAGAAGGTAAAACCTTTTTTGAAATCATATCCTCCCTGTAAACCAAATCTTTCGTCCAGAAAAGTCAGAAGCAAAGGAGACAGTGGAGTTTCTACACCACTAGCAGGGAACTTTACTAAACCTTCCATGGGACACTGTGGGTGACTGAGCATCAGTGTACTCAGACTACTGCCTATTTCCTTACCAGGTGTACAAAATGAAATCTGTCTAGATGAAACATTGATCAGTGACCACCGTATCACTAAAATTTTTAGATAAGGACCAGATAATAGATGTAGGCTCAGGTATTTTGCAGTAATAATGTGGAGAGTATTGTACTACTTAGTATGAAAGGATGACTGTCATTTGTATGTATGGCTCATGAAAGATCTACCAAGATATCATCAAGTACTTGAACAAGTGACTATTGAGATGAGCTACACATTATTATCAGATTTTTTAAAAAGCCCTGCATATTAGATTTCAGAGCTACGGTGTTGTGGAAGTATCAACAGGGGTACTGGAGCTGTAGTAGTGTGAGGTGGAACGTTACGGGCACAGAATGTCCATCTGGGGTATGCACATATTGCTGCGCCTATGCCGATGATGGATCCAGGTGGAACTGGTTAGTGCAGTCTGGTCAGCACAAGCACTCTCATCTCTCATAGTTCCTTATTGTGAGCAGAAAGTAATCTTATTTATTTATTTTGCTGCTGCCAATGTGACCACAACTTTGAGGACTTAACCCAACTTCAAAAGCAGAAATGTGAAGTCAAGATACCAAGATTGATTTCTCTTGAAAATCTAAGGAAAGCATCATTCCATGCCTTAATCTTTGCTTCTGGTGGCTTCAGGCAATATGTGCTATTTCTCGGCTTGTGGATGTACCGCTTCAATCTCTGACCCGCTCTTCCCAAGATCCTCCGTTGTGGAACTCTTTTGTATGACTAAGTTTCAAATGGCCCTGAGTTTTTTCTCACAAGGATACCAGTTGTTAAATTGAGGACACATATTGAATACAGTGAAATCTCATTCCAAAATTCTTAACTTAAATACATGTTAGGGCCTATTTCAAAATAAGTTCACATCGACACATTTCAGGGATAAGCCCTGGTATGTATCTCCTTCAATGCTGCGCTCAATTCCCTGCATTTACCCAGATAGTACAATAGGAAGCTACAGTTTGTGTTTTAAAAATTTGGCCCAGAGTGAGATGCTTTTTCAAAAAAAAAAAAAGTTGGCCCAAATATGTGTGTTTTTTTTTTATCTGAAAACTTTATTTTTAACTTTGGTCAAACTAGAAGGGGAAGAAATAAATTAAGGATGTAGTCTGAGCGATTTTGAAACAGTAACCAAAGTTTTGCATTTATTTTAATTTTCAATCCACCATTGCTCAAGTCTCAACCAAAGTAATTTCTTCCGGATCCTGTTCCTGTATTTTTCATTTTTAGTCCTGAGAGTTGAACTCTAGTACGTTATCTACAGACATTACATTACTCTACACTCCCAGTCTGAGTTTTCTGCTCACTCAAAGCTCTATGATGAATTATAAATTCTCTTTGGAAACAAAGCTTTTGTTTAATTTGCTGAGATACTTGACTTAGTAGCCACAGCCTCTTGGACTTTTATTAGGTGGTTGTTGTTCTTTCTTCATGATAATTCTCCTGAGTCGGCGCTGCCTTAACCCTCCTAGAGATTCAACATCTGGCAGGGTGGCTATTTGGATCACTAAATCTAAATATATCTTTCACTGTTCAGCCTCTAGATATGAACTGTTCTGTACACAATAACCAGGAGGAAGATTATTTCATCTGTTTGCCTTTCCACAAAGGAGGTAAGAGCGCTCACTAGAAAATTTCAAGAAATCACCTTGTCTTCACCATTCTTGCTGTGGAATCCTGAGCATTCTTTTTTGGAAACATCACATTCTTGTCTCTAAACTATCCACAACTGTAAGAGATCTGGGACAACGCTCTAACTGCTACCCATCAAGTCACCTGCCACCCTTTCAAGCACCTTGACTGGGACTGCTGGGTAGAGATAAAGGACTTCATTAGCCACATCACAGTAAGTAAAACATACCGTAGAGAATTTTGTCTATGATGTGGTATAGTTGGTCTCAAATTGATGCCCCAAAGAGCAGTAGTTTGCAGTTTAAGAGAGAAACCATGAGCTTAGGGGCCTAGAATCTTTCAAAGTAGGCAAGACATGAGGAAAAACCTTTGCTTCAAAAGGAGACACTATTTCTGCCTTTCAAGGAAATTTCTTAGGAAAAAAATCCTCAAAACATAGTTCAGAATAAAAGACTATGTGCTTTATCATCAAGGCTAGCTAAAGTCCAATAGTACTCAGTTACGTAAGTCACACTACACATCTCTTTATGAAGAATATATGGATCTCTCATATGGAGTCATATTTTCATAAGGTCTCTAGCTGACATATAATAGTTTTTAAAATATTTCAGAAAAAATGACAAATTGAAACACATAGGGAATATTTTATATGCTACTCATTTTATTTTGTCATCTTGGCTGGTTAGTTTTTACTAAGCTCAGATACTTACATATATATATATATATATATATATATATATATATATATATATAAATAATTTGAGCATTTCTCTTTATATTCTTTCCAGAATGTCTCCACCTTTTTTATCTTTCACCTTCCCAAAGCCAGATGGCTATTATTCTCAGATATAGCAATATATTTATTAATTTTCATATGTAAACTTCTTTATTGTTTCAAAAATGTACTTTTAAAAGTGATGAAATGAAAGTTTTAAACTCAAGAGGGCGTTTGTGAAGTGTGTGTATGCACTCATATACACATATGCTCATATTAATATTGGCAACACTAGAAGCGTCAGAGACTATTAGAGTAATGGCAATAATTCTACTATAGTTGAGCTAATTGTCCTTCAGTGACTTGCAGAAAGCTAATTTCTACCACCGTCCATCCATTCATTCATTGGTTATAATTTTCCTTTTTTGTCAAATAAAATATTTTCCAAAGTAATAAATGTTGTGTAGCTGTCATAGTTACTTCTATTGTCATTACATACACAACTTAGGGGAAAAAGATTTTATTTTATCTCAGTTTTAGAAAATCTTAGTCCATTCATGTGTGGCAGTGACAGTGGAAGCAACATGGCGGAGGCAGTGGTGGAGACAGCTCTTGTGTCATTGCTAAAAAGGAAGTCAAGACCTGAAGGAAGGAAGAAGTAGCAGGTATCCTTCCAGGTCCTGTCCCACTGACCCTCCTCTTCTGAATCCAGCCTCAGTGTGCTGCCCTTTCTAGGTTTAAATCCCTAATCTACCACACACCTGTATCTATAATCTACCACACACCTGTATCTATAATCTCCCAAACAACTGTCTTCCACCGCAGACCTGTAACCTACCACACGCCCGTTATCCATCCCTCCAGACCAAGCTCCTAATTCCTAACAGTACCTGATTCCATAGATATTCAGTAACATTCTCAGACATGAGGCTTTCGGTGGACATTGGAGATCCAAACCATAATAGTGGTCTTTCAACATTATTCTCTCCCTACTACATGTTAAAGCAAATTTTTATGGATCTTTGTGACTTCTTCTTTTGTATATAAATTAGCATATCTTTCTATAGTTCCAAATAATAAAGTTCCACTTACATCAGGCACACATGCCTCTAAAAAACAATAGGCCATCATAAGAAATATTTGTACTGGTGTCCATTTTTACATTGAGTTTTTCTTTTCTTTAAACTTTATATATTACCGTATGTAGAACACCATTGCCACATGTTGCCTATGCCAATGGCACATGGAGTAGTCACTTTAAATGTATGCAGCAAAATCTAGCACATGAATATTTGTATATTAGCAAGAATATCCATTTTATACTATAAGCTATAGTAGCTATAGTAGTATTTTATTTGATATATTTTTGAAAATGGAGCAATTCATTTTTACTGTGTCACCTTGAGCTTCAGGGACACATAAGCTACCTTTTCATAGCCATAAAATTCAGTTGTCTTATTTCTACTGCATGAATTATGCTTAGGGCCGTGTAGAGTCACAAAATGCTTTAATACATTCTGTGTCTACATTTATTTACCCCTAGGTAGCTACATTCACAGAAGTAGAAGCGATATGGAGAAATTGCAGAATTTATATGGAGAAGAACATCTTAAATATACAAAAAATCGTTTTTGTTAATATTCTTTAAATTGAGAATCTTTAAGTAGTTTTGAAAATTTGTTTAATTTTTATAAACATAATACTAGGAAATTCTTTTTTCTAGTTTCCTGAAAATCTTCTCTGGGTATAATTGTCATGTATTTTTGAGGCAAATGAGAATTATGTCATCTTATTATTCGCTACAGGAAGAACAGCAGTATTATATCTCCTCCTCACATCAGATTTTTGAAGATTTCCTAGTTCTTTGTGTTGTTTTTTAGTTATAGTATTAGAAAATCAGTAGCTAGCTGATTAGTTTATCTGATCACACAAGAGCAGAATACCAGGAATTGAGTAATTCATAAAGAACAAAAATTTAATTTCCCACAATTCAGGACACTGGGACAACAAGGATGAAGCAATTGAAAGAGGCAGCTGTTTGGATAGAGCTGTTCTCTCTAGGCAGAGCAAGGTTGTGTCTGCACATGGTGGAATACAAGAGCCCAGGATCTCAAAGCCTTTATCAGAAAGCCCCAAATCCCATTCATCAGGGTGAGACCTTTCCTTTCCTATTTACCTCTGAAAGTCAAATCTCTTAATACCGTTACACCAGCCATCAACTTTCAACATGGGAGGTTTGGAGAGGACAAATCCGACCTGCAGCCATCACTACCGTTCACAGGAAAAGCAGGTTATAGGAAGGTTTAAGTTTGCTGATGTTGCTGTGACATCTGTGAACCTTGACTGTGTCTAGCTGTCCTTCTTCAATCCTTAGAGTGCAAGGCTTCATGGGCAAGTTTTGTATTTCTACCATTGGTGTTGAAGAGCATCCACTTCTCATGTTTGCATAATGGATATAACCAAATGAACCATACATCCATATAACCAAAATGTCTTGTCTCCCACCCCCCCCCCGTTTTATTGATAGGTATAACTGCAAAATTTAAGGTTTACAATGAAGTTTAGCATTTTGTGCACATACGTGTCTTGTCAAGGTGACAGGAACTTTCCCACTCTCCTTTTGTCCCTCCCACTACCTCCCTACCTCCCCGCCCTACTCTGCTGTTTCACTTTGTTTTTAATTTTAAGGTCCATAAGAGTTGTGATCTAAATCTTCCTCATGAAAATTGTCTGTCAACTCTCTTGCCTCAAAGACGCCACCTTTCTGAGTTTCGATGCCGTGAGTTTTTCCAGCAGTTTCAATTGTCTCATAAATAGAATTACATGGCAATTCCTTATCACTGTTTCAGCTCTTATTCTCTGTATTTTTCCTTCATCTCTGTTGCAGATTCAAGTTGTCGTTGTGTGTAACACTTTTTTCAGAATATTATTCTACTATGTGACTATAACAATCTATATTTTGCTTGAAAAACAGACTACATATATTCTTTATTTTTTAACTTTTTTCCCGTAGCGATTATCTTATTAGTATATGTTGGCAGTTCACAATCATAACATTCAGCTTGGAATGTTGAGGTGGATGCTGATCATATTTTAATTATTTATACTTCCTGTTACCTGCTCTTTGCTTTCACCTCTTTTCCCAAGTCCCACCCCTTCCTTATCCACAGAATTGACCTCACCATTTATTATTTCTTTTTATTTTCTTCTTTATTCATATATATATATATATATATATATATATATATATATATATATATTACATATATATATGTTACTGGGAATATTAATGGTTTAATTTTTCATGAATACTTGGGGTGAAACTATAGTGTGTGCGCACACACACATCAATCAATCTATCTATCAATCTATCAATCTATCAATCAATCTATCTATCTATCCATCTATGTTTGGAAAATTCTAAACCGCCTTTCCAAGCATCATTTCATTTTATATTCTCTTCAGTAATTCATGGAAGTTCTAATTATTCCACATACCTCCCAATATTTGCCCATATTAAGCTTGATTTCACACATTCACACATTGTGTAATCATGGTTTCGATTTTCAGTAACTTGCTGATTTTGAAGATAAGTTTGTGTGAAGGGCATGTTCAAGGTCTATAGACATTTTGATAGATTTTTTTCCTTTTTAACCTTAAATTTAATAACAATTGCATATTGGATACTAGGTCTTTATATCAGATATGTTATATCAGATATGCTGTCTGACATAAAGTATTTTCTCATGTAGTCTTAGTGTTTATTATTTTAATTTTGTTTCTAGGAAGAAATTTGTAATTTTGTTGAACTATATTGTATCAATTTTGTTTTTAAAACAAGTCTGTTTGAGTTCTGTAGAAGATAAATACTTTTCCTTCTTAAGATTTCAACTTTCATTTTATTTTCAATCTTTTTATTCATATATCTTTATTTTTATATAAATTTTAAAGACAGGTTGAGCATTTCTTCAAAAGAAAGAAGCCAAAAAAAAAACCTGTTAACTTTACACTTTTGGTTAAGATAGAGATAAATCTACTGGTGGAGAACTGACACACTATTGGCCTTTCCAGTGTGTAAAGTTACCTGCCTGTAATTAAATTTCTCTAAAATTCTGAGCTTTGTTAATTATCAGGTCAAGAGAATTTCTTAAAGCTCTCATTAAGTTCATCCCTAGTCTTTTTTATGTTAATATATTGGGATTGATTTGTTTTTTTAAATTTTTGCTACTTTATAAAATAAATACTTTTCTGGCTCTTTGTCTTGCTATATTCAGTATTTTTTCCTTTTCTTCCCCCTTTTCTACTTCCTCTTTCCTTCTGTTCTCTTCCTTTTACTCTTCTTCTGCTTCTCTTTCTGTTGAATGTTTCATAGTACTGAGGAGTTAGGCACTATTGTCATTGTCGTATAATGACACTATTTTTTACTTTTTCTTTGTTAATTAATTAATTAATTAATTAATTATGTTTTATTGCTTCATTGCCTCAGCTACAATCTTAAGTTGAGTAGACCTGGTGCAATTGAGCATCATTGCCTTTTTGTAATAGTAAAGCCAAAGAGGTAAATATTTCACTGTTAAGATTAATATCATGGGGCTGGGGGAATGGCTCAGCGGTTAAAGCACTTGAGCAAGCTCTAAGTACCCAAGTTCGATTCCCCAGCACCACATAAGCTGTTTTGTAATGACTTCTCTAATTTTTAGTTCTAAGTTTTAGCCAGGCTCTTAAAAGAATTTGGAGAATTTGTTGCTCTCTTACTTTCTTAAAAAATTGACAGGCATTATTGTTATTTTTAATAGATACACATAATAAAATCCATTACATAAAATATCTGTGTCTGAAGTTTTCTTCAAAAGTTTTCATTATAATTTAATATTATAAATTGATATAACTTAGGTAGATTGTGTAGGTAAATTTCAATTATTTCTGTCTTTAGTAATGTGTGTATTAATTTAAGTTGTAGTTATTTGCATACAACTGTTATATTATTGCTTTATTAACTTTGTGTTGTTAGTTGGATTGGTAGTAAGGTCTCCTATTTTTGATATCAGTACATTTTTAGTGTTCTTATTTAATCTTTATGAAAGATGATCACTTTCATTAAATCTTTTGTAGATAAATTTAACTTTTAATTTTCATTTTGTTTAATTTTTGCTTCTGTTTTGTACAAATATTATTTCCTTTTATGCAATTTTTAAATTATTTTATCCTCATCTTTTTAGGTTACTATTAGCTTACTAGCTTTTAAAATCTTTTGCTCTCCTAATATAAATTTTTAAGCCAAATAATACCTTCACACCTTGCTTTTCCTATATTAACAAATTATTTTCTTATTAATGTTAAAATGCTTTCTGATTTTCTGTTATTTTCCTTCAAAAGTAATTATTTAGAAATATAATTCTTACTAATGAGAAATATTACTGATATTTCTTATAATTATTACTTAATTTCCACATGGCCCAGTCAATATAATTAAATATATTTAGATTAATTTTATGAGACTGCATAAGGTTAACTATACTAAATATCCCATCTGCTCTTTGAAATCAGAATGTTGTTATTGATTACAACACTTTGTTGTGTCAGTTGTATAAATTTGTTTGATGATATTTAGTTTTCTATAATTTCTCTCCAGGTGCTAGTTTTATCATATGTATTATATGAAATAACTTGCAAATATTTCATTTTTTCTTTCAAGAGTCTTTTTTTTTAAAGAAGTATAGAAGTGCTCTTTTACACTCTTTACACAATATATTCTTTCTTAATTTTATTTGGGACTTTTATATTTTTATCTGAATGTATATGCACTACAATTTCATTTACATGTTAATTACATCCAATTTGGAAACTTTGTGGCCAGTCATGTCATTTTTGGTCAGATGTTTTCCCTCCTCATTTCACTTTCCTTCCATGATCCACGACCCGTGTTTCAAGCTTGAGCATTCCTCTCATACCTTTTAATACAGGTGTATTAGTGAAAACTTCTTTTAATTTTTGTTGCAAAAGAAATAGCTTAATCATACACACACACTAAGCTTTTGATAAAGTATGTGATTTCTTTGATTTACTTTCATCTGATTAAATTATGAATTATAAAATTTTGCGATAATAATT
Organism: Ctenodactylus gundi; assembly: GCA_004027205.1. Taxonomy (NCBI): domain Eukaryota; kingdom Metazoa; phylum Chordata; class Mammalia; order Rodentia; family Ctenodactylidae; genus Ctenodactylus; species Ctenodactylus gundi. Next base: position 109,633 of record PVKB01001522.1, read on the forward strand.
TGGTGTTTGGGATATTTACTTTTATGTGTACTGCAAATATTTCCTTAAACAAACAGTAGGAGAAAAACAATGGGAACATTATTTTAAATGCTATTTTAAATTTCAACTAACAGATGTTTTTAACTTTGATTAATGAAACATTTTGAATATACTGTGCCTTTTAAAAATAATAAGGCCATTTTCTCACTTATTTAAATAGCATGAGTTCTTAAATACATAGAATTAGAATCAAGACGTGCTAGGGTACAAAATTATTGACTCTACTCCACTTTTCACTGTATAATTTATAAATTTGTGGATCCAAATGTTTTCATTTGGCTTCTGAATTCTGTTCACTTTTCTGAAAACTCTGTCTATACATACTTCACTCACTCATTAGTATTTAGCAATTGAACAGTGATGATTCAATCATACATTTGTACTCAACTGTCTTGAAATGTCAGATTTGATACTCAACACAGTTTGATGTGACATTTTTGTCCCAGAACTTGTCCTTTGGTACTTGATGTGCCATCTAGAACTCCTGGGTGATGACCCTTGGTACTCATATAAAAAACAAATCAATTTGTTTGATACTTCTAATTTCTACTCATTTTTGGTACTTGTCTTGCATTCTTGAATGAAGAGAACACTAAAGTGTCATTGTATCTATCATAAGAAATTTTTTCCTCAAATTCCAAAGTCTGTGCTTTCTCACAAGTCAACAACTTCAGACACGATACACGAAAGCATCAGATGAGTGAACTAAAGATTATGAGATCCACTTTACAGGACAAAATCAGTGTTTACTTTTAATATTCCTTGTGGCTTTCCTTAGTGTTTATGGTATTAATTTCTTCCATATGCTTGAATCATTAGTAGAAAATGCAAAACTACAGTGGAGGATGGACCTTAAGTAAGCTGCCTTCAACTAAGTGTTTGCTTTCTACATGGTCACTAACACATTTGAGTATTTGCAGAGTGAAGATTCCTTTACTGTCTTGGTAGAACTGCCATTGCCTCATAATTCATTTTAGATACTCTCCCAAATAGCTCATTTGTTCCTTGAAGGATCATGTTTCATCTATTTAGTTATACTTAGTTGTGTTAGCCTTAGATTTGGTGATCAAAGAGTATGCAGTTTACTCTGGGAACATAAACTAATATGGCAATAAAATAGGTAAAATTGGCAAATAAATTATAGCAATGGGTGATAAATGGGTCTCAACATCTGTTTAAATGTAGAATATCTTGGCCAGCCTAGACAAGAAAAATCCAAACAGATTTTTATATTATGAAATATTAAATAATTATATTAAAATATCCCTTTAATTGTCCATAAAAAGAATTTTTGAGAAATGGCTACAGAAAGAAATAAATTCTTTGTTTGCTCAAATTGTTCTTTGATGTATTTAATGGCATATAGCCTGTAAACAGAAGCACATCTGAGTTTTATGTCTGGGGTTAAAATCACCTATAGCAGAGTATAAAGAAAAATTTTTAAGTCAAAGAAATGACTGTATGTTATTTCAAGTTTTTTTAAAGAAGATTTAGCATGAAACAATATGCAATAGCTTTAAATTCATTACAATAGTCTGGTAAAATTTTTACTTATGTCTTAAAGTGTCTTTCTTAGGGTTCAAGGTTTTTTTTTTTATTCTTGAAATAAAACCCATAAAAATCTGAAGAACAACATTAACATTACAGGGTAAATTTTGACAATGATCTTATAGAACTAATTTTGATTGTGGGATTCCTTGTCTATGTTTTCATTAGCTTTTAATACTTAATATGTGATTATAGGTTTCCAATTAGTTTTAATTAAATTTTATATATTTATTTAATTTTAGAAAATAGCACCTCTATATTTTTGTCACAATCACAATTTTGAATGTTTTTATAATCACACTCTTTATAACACAACAGTTTAAAGTATCATCTAAGAAAATGTAAGCAAAATATAGTATGATACAAAAAAGAAAAAAATCTATCAGCAAATTGGCCCATTAAAGGGCTTTCCTGGATCCAGAGAAGAGGCGTCAAGATCTGACCACTATAGTCCATTCTGGGTCGGAATCTGAGCTAAATATTGATGATTTGTGTAGTGACTTGAGTTAGATGCAGAAGATTAACTATGTTAAATGTCATATGGTTTCTATGATTTGGGAAACCAAGAATAGAGGTATTCTATAGAACCAAATGGTTCTATAGTGGGAATTATGGGGAATGAATGGGGTGTGGGAGGGCCAAAAATGGAAAGGGAGACAGCATTTTGTACAAATGTTGCTGGGAAAACTGGATCTCCACATGCAGCAGAGTGACACTAGGCCCATATCTGTCTCCATGAACTAAATTCAATTAAAATGGATCAAAGAACTGAACGTTAAAACAGAAACACTGGACTTACTGAAAGACAAAATAGGTAAAACCCTAGAAGACATAAGGACAGGAAAGGATTTTCTGAACAAAGTGCCGGCAGCACAAAAATGTCTCAGGAAGAATCAATGAGTAGGACTACATTAAATTTAAAAAAAAAAAAAAAAGAACTTTTGCACTGCAAAAGAAAAAAACCAACCAGGTGAAGAGACAACCCAAAGAGAGGGAAAAGATACTGACCTCTTCACACAAAAGATTAGTATCCAGAATACATAATGAACTGAAAAACATAAAACTCTCTCAAATAAATGATTCTATCAAGAAGTGGACAGCTGAAATAAAAAGAAACTTCATAGAAGTATAAACGACCAACAGGCATATGAAAGCGTGTTCTTCGTCATTGACCATTAGAGAAAAACAAACAAACAAAGAAATTGAGGTTTCCTGTCACTCTGGTGAGCATGGCCTACATCAAGAACACACACACACACACACACACACACAATGTTGACAAGGGTATGGAAAAAAGAAACTATGTTATGGCTGGTGCGAATGCAATCTGAAACCACCACTATGGAAAGCAGTCTGGAGGGTACTTAGAAAGCTGCGAATGGAAATTTTATTTGATCCAGATAATACACTACTGGACATGTCCCCAAAAGAAATAATGTCAAAATACCCAAAAGGCTCATGAATATTCGTGTTTATTGCTGCACAATTCATCATAGCCCATCCATACAAGAATGCTTAAAGAATGAATACCATGCAACCTTGAAGAAAAACACATATGAAGCATTTGAATGAAAATGGGGGCCACTTAGAGTTAATGATGCTCAATGAAATGGACCAAGCCTAAAATACTAACTATAGTTGTGTGTCCTTCTTGATAAATGCACAAAATTAATAACATAAAAAGGCCCCAATATGAATGGGAGAGTAGAAATAAAGGCAATGGCAGTGGTTAACTTGGAAAAGAGTGAACCTCTGAAAAGGGGATAGATGTTGACGATCACTAACTCCCAAAACCCCATGCTTCTTTGTTACTGAATTAGGAATTCGTATATTTACAAAAAAAAAGAAAAAATAAATAAATTTTATGTAACATGAGTGTTTTTCCACCTTAGAATCATTAAAGAAAAACTTAAATAACGGAAGGGATATTAATGTTGATGTGACATATACGTGCAAAAAATACTCAAGTTTATTATAAACATTATGTATTGCACATATATAAATATGTATATATATATATATATATACATATATATTGATAAAAATTAAAAAATTAAACTCTAGAGTTGAAGATATAACTAAGCATTAGAATACATGCTTAATATGCCCGAGGCCCTGAGTTCAATCATTGACAGTATTACAAATACAATAAAATAAAATTAAATTAAATTAATGCTATAGTTCATTAGTAACATGTATTGCCAGTGATTTTTGTGTGGCATTTGTGAAAACAGTATTTTAAATTTTCCTAACAGTAAGGAATGTTTGCAGAGGTACAGTGTTTTAAATTGTGGGGTTAAGATCAAATTATTTAATTTCCACAAATTAAATTGTTGTAGCAACCTATTTATAAAGTATGTCTAAAAATTAATTAATTAAAACATTTCCATATCTTCCTATATATTTTCCAATCATTTGCTACATTGGCAACATTATAGTTTCATAACAAGTAGTGTGTCTCACTATGTGATAGGTAACTCTGACTCCAAATTGTCATTTATTCCTAAAGTCAGTCTTGTAAAATCTATTATAATTTTTTGTGTTTTTAAATCATATTTACAACTCTCAGTGACTTCTAGTAAAAAGAAAGTCATTTTTTGAAATGTCATATTTTGCATCATTATCACACATGCTTCCTTCTTAGAAAAATTGAATTGAGCTATTGGGGACACAACAAATCCTAAATATCTTATTTATCAATTTGACAATTTAATAAGAATCATTTTAAAGTGATAATAACTTACTTTATCTGTTGTTGATCTTTGCATGATTTGAGTCAGGATTATTTTACCTTATTCGTGCTGCTAGGTAGATAAAATGCTTTTTGTCATTCAAACATAGCATCTTCCTTCATGGAGCTGCAGAATGGTCTCATAGTAATTAGTAGGATTTTTGTAATGCTTAGTGTAAATATCTTGTATTCAATTTATATGTAGGGGTTATTCAAGAAAAGTGTCGTACTAGTTCCAAACACATTGAATCTGATTGTTAAAATGTTTGTTTTCTAATTGATCTTCTCTATGAGTTCTTACAGAATTAAATTTATTCCAAAATATAAATTATATGATCTTACCATAGGTATTATATTGTTGATTAAGAATTGTTTAAAGTTCTTTTGATAAAAGTTCTATCCTAAAAGTTTTGTACAAATGTCCATTCCAATTCTTATGTAGAATGTGTAAAACATTGAAAGCAACATTTACCACTTCAGATTTTGTATTCTTTGTTGAAATTTCATAATAAGTCAATTTAACCATTCTGCTACAATGAAAATCATATATTTCCTTTAGGTCGTTCACATCATATTTTTTCCTCATTAGAACATAACAGATTTGCCCCTGAGAATATACAATCTATGTATTCCTTGACCTATTCATGTAAAATCTAACTCTAAACCAACTTTAAAAAATACATATTAGTTACTCGAATGTGTGAATTCACTGAAATGAGTGAAATCATTAAGTTGCATTTATGCTGCATTATATCAATCCTCTGAAGATTCACTAAAATAGTTTCTTAACAAATAAAAATAAGATTAAGTCTTAAAACAACCAAAAACTGACAATACTTCTTAGTGTGGTGTCCCCTTCTACAAAAGAGAAACGTTAGGAGGTGAAAATTTTCTTTTCGGCTTTATTTTAATAAATTTATCACCACGTTCTTTCCCTGAAGCCAACATTCCCTTTAAGTACAACCAAGAAATGAGATTATCATGAACACTTGACGATTGTAATGTAATACTTGGAGGCCAAAGGAGTTTTGTTCTTTTATTTGGTAGAGTGCGTCATGCCCAAGCCTGGCAGTGCATTTAATTTGACCTTTCTCCTTAAACCCATTCGTCTTAAAATCTTTGTCGCCTGAGTGACAGGCCATCATAATGTGATGGAAGACAAAGCTTCAAAAGGATGTGTCACCTTGTCAGATAAATGCAGATTAGAAACCTTTTTTTTTTTTTTTAAAGTTCTTCTTATTTGTGGTCCAAAAGACAGCATAGGCTAAATTAGGTTACTGTATTAAAACCAAAAAAGTAAACTTTATACATCAAAGTTCACTATTGGAATAACTAATGATATGTACATATGGTGATTAGATTTAAAAACAAGAATTAGAACTCTTATAACGATCCATATAAAATTGGAAATTATAGGATATATACTTTCCTTAAAATGTCAAACCAAAAAGAAAATAGATTAGCTAGAGATGGGTGCACAGTGTGCTTTGCTAAATCTCTTTGCTTCTTTACTAATAAACATTGGACATGGAAAAGAAATAACCTCTCTTTAGCACAACCCACCAAAGTTTAACTCATCTAGTCCTCTGATACTGTTAGGAATTTTGATGAAACTGGAGGTGGGTGGTTTTATATTGCTTGAGCAAAAATCATTAATCTTCTCCAGAGCAGACATCTATGAGTTCAAGAAAGGAGTAGATTTCCTCACCTTTTGTAGGTCATCCATCTCCCATCCAATACTCTTTATCACAAAGTCCTGTAAGACTCTCTGCTTTGTGTGTTTATACGAATAGACAGAGACGATTCGTACTGTAAATCAATGGACTGGTTTCATATTTTGACAGGTTCTGTAGTGATTTAACAACAGAATATAAGCAGAGAGTAAAGACATTGACCTGACACATTTTTATCTCTTTCCTCTGTGAATTTATCCTCTCTGTGGTAGAACAGGAAAATATGAAAGACAAAATAATCACAAGAGAGAAATACGATTGCCCTGGAACAAAAATGAGTAGAAGTGAAGCGACTTGGCCCCTTGGTGCCAATAATACTGGAATCTGATAATAATATGTTTCTATTATAGGAGCTTCTAACTACATAAGTGCATTCACATGCATAAATATAGACATATAGACAGACTTTTCTTTGGTTATTCATACATTATTGATACAGTAAGTTATTTTAAAACGCAAATGTTGTATTATTTTGATTAACAGCAATCACATAGTCAATGTAAATAGACCTAATACAAAATTTAATGTATTTGAATTAAATTTTCACATTAGACCATAAATATATTTTATGTATTATATATAAATTACAAAATAATTTTTCATTATTTTTTCTTCATAGAAATAAAAGCCTATAAAAGAATGTTTCATGGCTGTTGATATTAAGCCAAAAGTTATATTGGCTCTGTTTTCACAATTTCTTACTGATTTGTTAATAAAAGGTTTATTTTCATCAGCAATGTCATTAGAATAAAAGATTTCCAGTAAGAAATGAATTTTGAGTTGAAGGCTAGACTGGGCTACATAGTGTGTTCAGAAGCAGCCTGGGCTACAGAGCAAAATTCTGTCTAAAAATAAAAGAAATAGAATTTTCATTCAGTTATCATTTTATAATCTGGGCATTAGCTTTCTAACATAATACATATTATTCCAATATTGTTTCTATTTATTTTAAGTTCAAATAAATAAATATTATGTCTATTTAATCAAAATATTTTGCTACAAATTTAAGAGGCTCACATTTTCTGTGTGTATAAGCACTTGTAGTCACCTTTTTTTATTCCTACAATTGATTCAGATAGAGTAATTTTTAAAATATAAACTATAGCAAGGCCTGGTGTCACAGTCTTATAATCCCAGCATTCAAGGAAGCTGAGGCAACAGGGTTATGAACTGAGATTAGCCTAAACGACTTAATGAGTCTCTGTCTTAAAATCAAAATGCAGAATTGGGCAGAGGATTGAGTTTAGTGTGATGGCCCTAGGCTTCCTTCCCAGCACTGCAAAAATAAATAAAGCAAATTTTTGCCAGCAAGCACATATAGAAGTGTTGAAATAATATGTAGAAGTTAAGAAGGATGTTAGCAATCAAGTTTGAGGACAACAAAACCAGAAATTTTGACATTTGAAGAAGATGCTTGAATATTACCTGCATTTACAGAATCCACTACAATTCTTTGTAATCATGGAACTACCCAGTTGGTCCACTTCTGTCATAGCCAGATGTTTTCAAAGGGGCATTTTCTAATATCTTTATAATTATTATTTATTATTAATAACATTAGAATGCAAATTGTGCCTTAAAAGCCAACTGCAGAGACAACTCTATAGCTTATAATAACTATAAAATTAATACCAACACACACACACACACACACACACACACACACACACACACCTGATTAACACCTAGAATCAGTATCTTTAAAATCTTTTGTAAAGACCACCTTCATTAACCTGGTATCAACTCTCATTAGTTTAGGCTAATTAATTATTTGCTTTGCTTTTGCTCTCATTTGCTGATTTATAAGTTCTACAAAATAATTTTAATTTTTTCACTTTTAATAAAAATGTACTTTGTATACAATTGAAGTGTACATATTGACTTATATGTTTTGATTCATAAAATTTAATGTAGTTAGTACACAATATATTAAAGTAAAATAATTAATTGATTTCCCTGTTATTTCCACATCACAATTGATTTTCTATTCCTAGTTTTAAAGAAACAATTTTTTTTAGCATTGGCTTGTGAAAACCAGCCACCAACACCCTTGTTCGTGTCTCCTGGTTGACATATAACATAAATGAATTGCTGCATATGGACATCAGACTCTTGAGAGGATGCAGTGTACCAGGGAGATTAATATGATTATTTTCTGTAGGTTGATACCAAGGCATAAAATTGTACTCATTAACAAAATTCCTTATGAATCAAATGCTCAAAATCAAATGATGCAAAATTGATTTTACTCGTTTTAGCCAAGTAGTTTATTTGATTTTTTGCACCTTAGTTAATAACACATGTATTTCCCTAAGTAAAGCAGTTATTGTGAACTCCGGCAAACTCTTATCTTCCTGTTCAGTTAACAGGTTGTCAAAAGAGATCCTGATGTCTAAAACACCTTTATAAGGAAAGATTAGATTTTTTTTTTCAAAAACTACACCTTTAAAGTAGTGTCAGCTATCATAACTAGTGTTTGGTACCAAGTTCTACTTATAATTTCATTTAATTTTTTGTCAGTCCAGGAAGGATTATTTTACAAAAAGATGCCAATTTAGAAAGATTTATGATTTTGGTAAATTCCTATGTACTCCTCAGTGTAAATTAATAGGTATACAACAAGTATTCAGTATTCAGTTGACTGTGGAATGGCAGTGGTACCAGTAGAAAATCTAATATATATTGGTCTGTTGTTTTCTAATTATTAAGGCTTGAAGTGCTTGCATATGTAGTTCAATATTTGTTGTAGTATTAATTCCCCCAAATAAGAACATATCATCGAGTGCCACAAGAGTTCATTGTCTCTTTCCAGGGGACGTCACTGGTAGGAAAGCCCTAGTAATATTTCCATCGGACTCCACCACCGAATCATCACTGGGTCAAAGTAAGAGCAATGAAGTAATTAGAGTTTTAACATTGCCTACAAACTCAAATTATCTTTCTCTTGTTTTGTTCAAATTAAATTTATGACACAGTTTCACTCAAACACACTCACTATAGGTTTTGTCCACACTTCAATTAATTAAAAAAAAGAAAAAGAAAAGAAAAAGAAAAAACCCTATCCCTATACAGAGGATTGGGCATTGCACCTTGAAAATCTTAAAATTGTGATAGAGTAAATCTGAGGATCTCTGAGTTTGTGTGAGGATGGGCTAATAAGACATATCCGGTTTGAATTCTGGCCTCCTGTATGCCAGAGACATGATCAAAGATTCAAGGCTCTAACGTTTGACTGTAGAAAAACAATTAAGAAAAGCAAGATGTAGTTTCTTCTAGTTTGGGCTCAAAACCAGCCTTCATTGACTTCTGTTTTCAGAAGACAGAATATCTAGGTTCCAGATGGCGAAAAGCCTGGTTGACATCACTATGGATTCTTTACCTGGAGAAAATATGCCTGGGAAAACACATGAGAACCTTACAAGTCTGATTCATGCCAGGATGAGGGAGAAGTAGTGAAAGACAAAGGATTAATTAAAAAACATACAAAGTTTGTTTTAAAAAGGGGGGTGTACTTAATTTTAGCAATGGAACTACATTTTTTTTCCGTGTGAGAGGCCACAAGCATTATGTTACCATAACTGTGAATAAATGATTCACCACTGGAGTTAGAAAAAGCTCACCCTAATATTTTCCCTAGTGAATAAGCATACCGTGGGGCAGCTTACTGGCGTGCAGACTGACCCACAAATCTGAGCTTGGAACCGGCATCTCATGTGACCTTGAACTAGTCTCAGAATAGTAAAAATAAAGTTGGTTGAAATACCCATCAACAGACCAATGGATACACAAAATGTGGCATTTATACACAATGGCATACTATGCATCAATAAAGTCCAATAGCGTGGAGGCCTTTGCGGGCAAACGGAAGAAACTAGAGAACATCATGCTTAGTGAAGTGAGTCAGAAGCAGAAGGTGAAACATCGAATGGTCTCTCTGATATGAGAGACCCAGATCACAACACCTGTGGAACTTAAGACAAAAGACAAAGTGAAAGAGGGGAGTAGGGTGGGGGAGGAGAGAGGGAGGGGTGGGTAGGGGGAAGGACAAAAGGAGAGTGGGAAAGCCCTTGTCACCTTGACAAGATACGTATGTGCACAAAATGCTCAACTCCATTGTAAACCTTGAATTTTGCACATATACGTATCAATAAATTGTGGGAAAAAAGAGGTATTATTCAAATGCCAAAGGTACTTTTCATATACACATTACATATGGTATATTAAAATACTGTTTAAAAATTCAAAATGAGTGTTTTCAAGAAAAAAAATAAATCTATCATATATGGCAGCGACATCAGTCCTAGTGTATACCTATATGAATTAAAGTTAACACAGTGTGAAGATGCCTGCATACTCAAGTTCTTCAAGACACCTTTTTCATAGTATTTAAGTTATGAAAGCAGCCAGAGTATTCATTAACAAACAAAGCAGGTAAAAATTGTGGTACACGGACAGAATGGAGATTTATATAGTCATAAAGAAAACCTACAAGAAAATGGATTGAACTAGAGATGGCCATGTTAAATGAAATAGGCCAGACTCAGGAGGCCAAGAATCTCGTGCTTGCTATCATATATAAAATATGCAGGAAAAAAAAGCCCACATGCAAGTAGAAGGGAGAAAGAAGGTTAATGAAAATGAGAAATGGGGACAGATAGTAGGATAATGGGGTAGATAAGATCAAAGCTTGTTGCGAGTAAGTTTATGTTTAATTAGGGTCATTAAAAACATAATGAGACTTAGAATGTCATAAGGAAATTCACCATTCTGGAGAATTGCTATGTGCTAACACAAATGTAAATTTAAAAATGTATTGATTAGAAATGGAGGATAATGTCACAAATTACATTTTAGATGAAAGGTTTTCATCACTTTATTGCCTAATCATGTTTGAATGTTGGTAAATCCCGCTAGAATCTTATAAAATGGATGTAACATTTTCTAATATATTTATATGATATTTTATGTACCCATGAAATAATTGCTGTGGGTGTATACTTATAGATTTGCAACATTAACAAAGACCTTCGGCTTAAAAATGTGTATTTTTGTTTGAGCCAGACAGACAGGAGACTCTCACGGTAAATCTGTCTATAAACTCATGCAGCTCCCTGAGTAGCCTGAGTTTTAGCTGGCCTCAGAGAATATTTACCAAAAAAATGATGAAATTTCATCATTATAGCTCTCAGTGTTTGAAGCCAAAAAACCCAAAAATGTCCACTGAACTCTAAGCTTGAGGTTATGCGCATGATACAGAGACAATTTGAAGCAAGTGGGAGAGCGTTTTGTTTTGTTCATATGCAGTTGTTGGTAAAAATTTGTGTGTTTATGAAATAATGGGACTGATTTTTCTGGTCAAATAAAATGGTTTATAAAACATAAAGGAAGAGTTTCCATTATGTTGAGCACAATGAATCTGAAAAGGTCTGCTTCCATCTAACGCTGACAGATCTGAACTGAGGCACCCACAGTGCCATGTGGCCATGCTGGCGGGAAGGCTAGTTTCAGTATCATGTGAGCACATTCAGAGCACATATACATACGTTAAAATCTCCTGCCCATGCTAAATCTATGCTGACTCATTATGCCCCAAGTCAAATACTCTAGAGAATACTAATCATTTTCTTTTGAAATGAACAGGGAACTACATGTTATTATAATAAATATATTTTGGCAGAAATGTGATTTTTTTTTTTCCTTTAGGCCTTCCAAAAGGCCGAACATTATCAAATTGTTGCTTTTTACTTCATCTCTTATTTTTAAAATAAGGAGGTATATTATGAATCTCCTCAAGTTAAACAACTGAATATCTTTCAAGAGAATAAGTGAATTACCTGTAAAATTGTCATTGATGAGGAATCTACATTTTTATGCACATAAGTAATGAATAAAATTGAAAAGAAAATCCTTTTAAAATTTTGTCCTTGTGCTTTGTCCCCTCTAAGACCCTTGTGATAACCGTATGTGTCTGAGGCATTTGATATTAGACTTATTGTATTTCATGATTGAAAGAATAAAGACAACTATTCCACAAAGCAGTGTTTTACATTTCTCCAGAAAACAAGAGTTGGAGCCCCCATGAGTTCTTCAACTCTCCACACGAAAAGTCTTGAATGGCTTTCTGAAGAGAAGATAAACACAAAAGTGTTGGCAATCCTGTCATGAAAGCATTCCCATAACTAACTCATTGCAGATATCAAAGCTCAAGTCTTGCATCCTGATTGTCTCATCACTTACCTCCCTTTGACTCTCTAAGCAGACTAACTCTCAGCAATCCAAGTTGCTGAGCCTTGTGAAAACTTCAATCACATACTGTCTTCTGCAGTATCAGAATGTGTGACGTTTTAAAGTAAAATTTGCCTCCATATTTGATAAACAGCATGTTTAGTATTTCCTAACAGTTTTTGTCATTTGACTTGAGAAGTGCTTTGACAAGCAACAACAGAAACAACGAAATACATTTGGAAATGCACCATTCCGTATAACAAAGTCTGGGAGCAAAAGAAGTCAAGGGAAAACAGCTAACATTCTCCGTGCACTTGGAAATGTGATTAGGGAAAAGCACAAAATACAACTTATGACAGCATAATTTCATATTAATATATAATAAAACTAGGCGGTAGAATTCTTGTATATTACAATGAGAAAAACTGAAAGAAAAATTGTGTACAATTATTATACTGATTTTATCAATGACAGTATAAAGATAATACATTCTGACCTGCACAGATCTCTACCACAAGATAGATAAAAAAAAAAACCTGATGATTATGTGATTTGCTTCAGATGCAGTTATAAGGACTTTAGTTATTTTTATTCACCTAATAGTCACAATTGACCCATTAATAAGATCTAATATTGCTCCACTTTTTTAGATGTGAAAACAAGCTAATTATATGTCCAAAGTCAACCAATATGCAAAAGAAAGACTGTGGAATGAATTTGACATTTTGGAGTTGTAGTTAAATTCTGGCTCTTTTGTTTGTTTTTTTTTTTTTTCCTGCTACATTCTTTTTCAAATTGAGTGGAAAGAACAAATGTTTAAATATAAGTGCATTAAATCTATTTTTGAGTGACTTCACCAAAAAAAATTCATAGAAGACAGCAAAACTCTACATAACCAAAATGTCTATCAAATAGGGAGTGGATTAAAAAACCAGATGCAATCAAGCAGTAAAATTCTATTCAATGACAATAAATGATTTCATGTATTTGAAACAATATGAAAGAATCTCACAAATATAAATTTTATGAGAAAAGTCTAAAACAAAATTTATGCTGAATGATTCAATTTACACAACATTCAAATCAAATAAAAATTACAATAAGCTAATAATAGTCATTGTGTTAAAAAACAGTAACAACAAGGATTCTGAGATCTTTTAAAACACTTTTTTTTCTTGATCTGTGTGTGGTTATATAAACTCTTCAATTTTTGAAAGTTATTAAGCTATATGCTCATAAACTGTTAATTATATGTGCATGTTTTATGAATATTTCTTTAAAATGATCATTTCCATTAAATCAAATTTCAAGAATAAAATACATAAAAATTCACAGAAAATTATACTGGAATATATTCCTCAAGTGTAAAACCACAAAATATTTATATAATATTGCATTTAAATGTGTAATGTTTCAAGAACATTGTCATTAGATGATAGTCATATCTATCTCTCTATCCACCCAATTTGTCCTTAGTCCTTTATTTATACTATAAGCTTTAAAAATCCTTATTACTTTTATGATTATACATTAAGAAATGAATTAATTTTCATATGAACATTAGTGCTAAACTTTTTAAATTATGTGTGTGTGTGTGTGGTTCATTGAATAATTTGTGTTCATCTAATTGATTTGAAGAAAACCCATTCTTATCCTTAAATGTTCAAAACAAAATAGCACATGTTTCTTTCAAGAGCTGGGACTAAAATTAAAGAAAATTTCAATCTCATCTTCATGACAAAGATTCTCATAAAAAAGCTATTTTTCTCTAAAAACATTTACACTCTTTATTTTCAGAATAAAAAATCAAATTTCTCCATCTTGGAAAATGCAAATTAATTCCTAACGTATTAAATTTAGTCCTACTGCATGATTGGCCATAATTTTTAAAAAGTTATCCTTATGTATACATATATTACATAGAAATAAACTTTTGTAGATTAAAATATAGTGAAAAAATAACTAACCTACTGGTTTTGAACATCATTTCCAAACACCTTACATACAAGTCTCCTTAATTCAGCATTATTTTGAAAATCATCAGGATTCTTGTTTTTTTTGTGTGTGTGTGTATGTGTGTGCAATTTCCCTCTCATCAGCAGTTGTATGTACTACACTGAAATTAAAAAAGTTTACTTTATCTCTTGAGAATTAAAAGATACAACAAAATACTGGTTAAATTAAAGGATTAAGTTATAGTATTAGAAAAATTCCTATCTTTCTCTCCAAAAAGTATATTATTAAATGCATATTATGTTGATTGGTACTGCTGTTATTAAAATGAAATAATATATTATACATTGTCATTATAATTATGATACATAAATAACAATTAGGATTGCTCTGAACTAAACTGCTTCTTCCCAGGGGGTGGTGCTGGAGGTGGAATTAAGTCCCTCAACCCTCACCTGTGAAATGTCCTTGTCCTCACCACTAGGGTTTAACAAATGTAGTATGTATGTTACAAAGGGAAGTTAAGCTATCAATGGAATTAATTTCTTATCATCTATCAAGGTGATTAAACTGTATTTTCTTTATTCTGAGGCATGAGGGTCCTTTAAAATGCAAATGAAAGACAGAAAGTAATCTGAAAAGGCACGTGAAGACAGAGAGTAGTGGATGAGCGATGGGTCAGGAGTGGGCCAGCAGTTGGTGGTTTTGATGACGAAGAATTCAGACTGGGAACTCAGAATATGAGTGGTCTCTAGGATCTAGGGAGTCAAAGAAAGGATTTTTTTTTCTTAGTTTAACTTCTGCCCAGGAAAGACTGTTTTGGGCTATTAGAAGAATGATGACTTAATAAATGTATGCTTTAAATTACTAAATTTATAGCATTGGCTACACCAGAAATTGAAAACTTCATTACTATAAACTATATTTTTGAAGTAGAAAAATAGATTTGCTGTTACTTTTAATTCCTCAAGCCACATGAGCAAGGATTGGGAGACAGGACAAAGTGTTCAGCGGTTTTGTACAAAGCTGGGTAAAGAATCTCAGACTTATTCCAATTTATTTAATACAAAACATACCTCCCCTGGAGCATTGGGGTTGGAAAGCAAAAGACTGTTCTTCACTGTGCACTGTGGGGGAACACGCAGAACGAAGACTGGTTCCACCCGGAGCTCCTAATGCCGCCACTGAGGCCTGAAAAGCACCTGCTTGCGCATCATCTGCTTTACAACCTTTCTGGTTAGCGGGCAGCGCTTCAAATAGTGTGTTTTGTCCAGTACAGAGCACTTCATCTCACGTCCCCTACACATCAAGCACCGAGAGCAGAGGTGCTCTGCACTAACAATAACTTCGCAGTATTTTAATGGAGAATCCAAGGAAAAATATTGAGCTATGCGATATAATTTGAGATGCAATTAATACCCGCTGTTGCAAAAATAAGTGACGACTCAAGTAGAAGGACAAGTTAAACTTTCCTTTTGCTATTAATCATGCTTGTGTTCTCTCGGGACACAAACAAGCAGGGGAAAAGTCTACCGGCATCAAATATATTGGAAAAATACTTAAGTTCAGTAATGCCAGAATAGGATTCAGGTGGCTTTGCCTCTGGCACTCACTTGCCAACAACAGAAATGTAAACCACAGAGAGAGTAACTTCAAGTGACAAGCTTGAACTTTGCAAAATTTGTTTACGAATTGGCAAAGAGGCGGAAGATACAGTACATGGAATGAAATTCCAAGATGGGAATAGATAATTGCTGAACTGTGTGTGTGTGTGTGTGTGTGTGTGTGTGTGTGTGTGTGTGTGTGTGTGCATTTTCTTTCTTTTTTGACAGAGTCTCTGTAGTTCAGGTTGAAACTCAGTATACAGTTCAGGCTGGACTCACACTCACAGAAATCCTTCTGCCTCAGCTTCCCAGGTATTCAGATTACAGGTGTGCGCTACCACACCTTGCTGATCTTTATATGGTGCTGGGGAATTGAACCCAAGGCTCTGAGTTTGTTAAGCAAGCATACTAATCAGTGTACTATTCCCCCCTGCTAGAATTATAATTTTAACACAAAATAATTATTTTAGATTCTTTTCCAAAATCTTTACCATAAATACATTAAAAATAAATACATTAATACCATTAATGTAAAGTATTTGATTCACTTTCAAGTAAGTATTAATTTTGCTACTCGCAACCACAGCATAGCAAGATCATTAGATTAACTGGATCTTTCCAGAGTAGATCAGAATATTTAGCTTGCCTTAGAAAGCTACCCCTATTGTTTTTCAATCAAACGAGTCCTGCAGGGGAGGGTAGTTCTGACTGTTTTATATAAAATCTCTGAGTGGAGTCTCTGTGAGTCTAAATTTTTCCAGGTTTAAAACACTAGGGAAGTGAGAATGACATTTATGCATTTTATAACTTATTTCTGCTGTCTCTGATTATTCGAGATTGAATGGAGTTATGGAAATGTGGGACCTTCTGACATCTCATGACTGATGAACTATAGTTCTGATTTTTATGATGATTGATTTTATTTTTCAATTGTTTTGATTTCTGAAAATTTAAACACCCACTTAGCATGAGATTGATAATGGTTATTTGTCATGTAGGAAATCTGACTTAGATTTATGAAATTTCATGACATATTTCAGACCTGCTTGTACATGTGAATCTCTATTATTTTCTTCATATATGAAATTGAAATAAAACACGAATCTCTCTCATTATATTACCATAGGAAAGACAAGTTCTTATTATTGGAGCAGCTGAATTTGGTGACAGAAAAATACTGTAGTTTATCAAATTACATGCCCAGAAGGAAGCACACACACACACACACACACACACACACACACACAGACACACACACACACGCGCGTGCGTATTTACTTAGAAAAATAAGCCTTTTATCAATATCACATTAATGCAAGAATTGCTATCAGATCTTTAGGTCAGTTGCAGTACATAACACACAGAAAAGAGCGTCCATTTTTGGCCCCAGCTGGCCAGTGGGCATTTTTCATCTGGGATACTTACATATGCCACTGTGAGTTCATCAGGATCTAAAAGATTTTTCACTTCCACTTGACATAATCATAGAAATTTCTAGTTGAAACTGACCTAAGACATGATCTTGCCTAACCGTTCACATAATGTAGAAAGTATCCATTATCAATCTCAATCTCTGTGACAAGTGGCCATGCTTTATAGATTCTCAACACTACAAGAGACAGGAAGCTTAATGCTGTTTGAATCGGATCATTTTACTGCTTAATAAGCCATTTTGTGAGATATTCTGCTTTATGGTGACAAATTTGCATCATCCACACATCTGCCCATTGGGTCAGTGTGTGGCCTTGCTGCTCTAAGGTGGTAGGGTGTAGATGCTTCTGTCTTTCTTTCTTGTCTCAATAATCTATTGCCTTTTCCCTATATTTGCTCTTCTGATCTGTTCTCCAGGGCCCACAAGTATGTTGTCTTCTGGTTTGGATACAGGCTCACTTCTCAAAATACTCTCAAAGCTTTGTCCTGAGAAAGTAACTGTTTTTCAGTGTAGACTCCAGTGCCAGCTATTGGCTGTCATTCCTCTGAATGCTGTGGTATACTTGAAAACCATGCTTATTATTTCTGCTTAGCTTTGTCTTCTTGAATTTCAAAATATACCTTTACATTATTTTTATGGTATCTATATCATTATTCAACCTGAGCAGCCACTTGCCACGTTGCTCCCTCACATGTTACCAGTAATTGATCTGTACAGTGAGAATGCAACACTTCACTTTTTATTTCCTCTCCGGACAATTGCCGACATATGTCATTACACCCTGCTTTATTTTTCTTGTTTCCAGGAGGGTTTTGGGGGATGTTCCATTAGTATAGTGCACGTGGGAACTTTTGATGCCTCACATCTGATTCTTCATCCAAGTTATCCATTATAAAACATTATAAAACATTCTAAAACATTTTAGAAAAGTGATTCAGGAAGGAGAAGTTACTTCCTACCTATGATCATTGATGTAGTATTTCTCTGGTAGCATCCACATGTTGTTTTGACACCTGAGATAGAAATTCCCTCAGACAACACATAATATTACTAACGTTTGTGGCGTTTTTTATATTTCTTCTTTGTACAAGTAATGACTTGAACTTTAATTATTTTGGTGCATACTTGTTTTATTCAGATCAATGTGAAGGAAATTTTATACTCAGTTATATCAGCTTTACACCAGCTATTCTTACAATTTAGGGACAGTGTTCTTTCTTCCTGAGTCATAAAATATCCTTGGATATTCAAACCAACAGAAAAGTAAAGAAACATAAATGTTACAGAATCCATGCGCCACATGCAAAGTGCTATCTGGGGTCTGAGAAAAGACTATCACAGTTGCATCTTATGAACCACTTTGTGTTTGCATGTCACAGGCTGAATTGTGTTACCTTAAAATCTGTATAGTGAAACTCCATTTGTCATTGTGACAGTTCTTTGAGACAGAGACCCAGATCACAGCTCCTGTGGAACTTAAGACAAAAGACAAAGTGAAAGAGGAGGGAGGGAGGAATGCTTAGGGGAAGGGACAAAAGGAGAATGGGAAAGCCCTTGTCACCTTTACAAGATACGTATGTGCACAAAATGGTCAACTTCATTGTAACCCTTGAATTTTGCACGTATACATATCAATAAAATGTGGGGGGGGGGAGGAGATAACTAAGCATAAATAAAGCCACTGGGATGTGACCTTCACCTCATTAATTAGGGGCTCTGTCCAGAATAGAAGAGAAACCAGAGAGCTCTGAGCTTTCATCTACTGCAGAGAAAAAGTCACATAAGAACACATAAAGAAGGTGCCATGTGCGTGATAAAGGAAGGAGACATCACTACAACCCAACACCACTAACACACTTGTGAGAACTGTGAGAAATAAATTTCAGTTGGTTAAGTCTCTAGCATCTGATACTGTGTTAAAGAATCACTAGCAGATTCCTACTGTAGACATGAATTTTAATATCAAAATATTGATGAGAAGTCATCTAAACTTACGTGCATTTTCTTTGTAATGCACTAATTAGAATGACTTTTGCTTGGTTGATAGTCAACAATTAATGTGTGTGTGTGTGTGACTGTTTTGCCTTAAAAACAGATTTAAACCAATGGGCAGGTTTCTAATTTTAAGTCTCAGATTGAGTTGTGCAGCAAGGGGTATGTCTGAATCCACAGAAACCTGAAGAGGGGAAAAGTCATGACCTAAGTTGTTGACAATACTCTATAATTCTCCCAAATCAGAACTTTTCCCCAAAGTAGCTGCAATTTTCTTTTTCCCATCTAATTTATCACTGGAAAACCTGAGAATTTAGGACTTCAGCATAAATTTAATTTGACAAAAAATATGAAAAAAGTAAGAAACATTTAAAAAATTTAAATTAAGTAAAATAACAGAGAAAAATAACAAGTATCTGACTTCAAAAGGCAAACTATTGATCAGTAGAAAATATCTTAAGTTTGAGGACAAATTGTATGGCAACATAAAAATCTATATTAACATTAGGGCAAAAATGACAAGTAAAAATATATATAGTGAGAGCTTCCATTAAAATAGCCTTAACTAAACAATGTGGGTTTTGTTTATCACAACATCAATATGACAGGACTTTTATCCTTTTAATTACATTTCATATGTATGAAGAACAAAGAAGTGAAATGTATGTTGATGAGATCTTTAGATGCCATGAGGAAGGAATTCTAAATTGATCACCTGTCATTCAATGATTCCCTAAAATTCAATGAGGCCTGAGCCCGGATATTCCCAGGCCTGGAACACCAGAGCTCTTGGAAGCCTAAGAGAGGACAACTGCAAGGCCCGTGCCTTCTTGGGCAACTTTACTAACTTAGCAACACCCTGTCTGTAATTTTAAAATGAAAACAGGCAAGGGATATAGAATAGCTCAGGTTGAAGACCCTGGGATCAATTCTCAGCGCCGCAGTAAATAAATAAATAGGAATCAAAATTCATCGTGGCACTGCACATGACAGTAACTTAGTGGCTCAAGCCCACAGAGGTTTTTGATCTCAGGAGTCAGATCTGATGACCAGCACCATCCCCTCCTCACTCTGCGTAGCACCTGCTTCTGCTGATTCAATGCCCTGTGTAAGTCACAGAGGCGACAAGTACCCTTCTCCACCAAGCACGTCAAATGAAAGAGTCACTCACCACGACACATTTTCATTTAGAAAACACTTCAGATTTTCATACATAATCTGAAGTAGACAGAAGACGGACATGTGTATTCCATCGTATAAATATCAGAATCAAAATGATGATATTCTTTACAACCTGGATTTGGCTTTTGGCAAAATTAAAATAAACTTGATATGGTGAGGTACAAGAATGGAGTGAGCTACAAGTCTGCCCATAGCCTCCTGGAAAAAAAAATTGCATCTATTTTATTTTAAAACTCAGTTAATCCTGTGAGTCCTGTGAGAGCAAGATTTTTTTTTTGAGAGAGAGAAAGAGAGAGAGAGGGAGACAAAGAACTGAAAGCAAATAATGTTTCATTAGCTGTCTCAAAGTCCTACAGGCAACCCTCACCTTTAGGTCTATGTTCAGTTCATAAACTCGATCGTGTTGTTAGACCAATTTGGAAAGGAGATGTGAGGCACCGTGGCAAATGCTTGAAGTGTGTGATTAAGCTCCTAAGGCTTTTTGTAGACTGGGCATTAGTCTAGCCTCTTGGGATATATGTAAAAGAAAACTGAAAGGAAGGAACCATGGTTATATTGAGACAGATTGAAGAACTGTGTGGAAGTGATTTGAGTTTATGGATCGTTCCGGGATTTGTAGTATGTCTTTGGTGATTCTGGACCACTTCAATATGCACTACAGGAAGCAAATAGCTTAAAGTCCTTTTACTTGACACCCGTATGCACAGCACAAACTGATGCAATACAAAACCTTGGACTGCTGAAGAAAGGTTACTCAGGACATCATTCTTTCCTACGTATCTACTATTTTTGCTGTTAGTTTTAAGAATAAAACATTGCATTGGGACAAATACAAGAACACGTTTGATTTATGCTTTGTTCTAATTCATATATATTTTGAACACATAAAATAAGATTTAAATTCTACATATGTCTCTGAATACAAAAAGAATTATCCAAACGATAGCCTGAAAATTTTAAGATAATTGAGAGACATATAAACAAAATTACTTAAAACAAAAAATCACTTATAACACCCTTATATTGGGTGGAATAGGCTCAAGAATGATTCTATATAAAAAATAAGAACCAGAATTTAATTCAATACTATAGAGCAAATAATAAATAAGTATGCCATATACTATTTCTGGTCTTGGTATATATACATGGAGTCAGAGCAAAATGACTAACGCCCAATACTTCAAACTTCTGAGAAAACAGTTTTAAAAAATAATATGACCTCTTGCAAACAAAATGCCAAGCTATCTGGGAGGACACATGGTCCCTTTCTATAAGTGACAATCTTCTTCAGACAGGACAGAAATGGGTGATGAAGTCTGGGCCCATGCTGTACGCCATCCTATACGGCTCCAGCTCCCATCTGTTTCCTCACTCTTCTCTGTCTTGTTCTTCCCCCTCAGTTGGTCTCATTCCTCTTCTTTTCCTCATCATCTGACTATAGCCTTTTCCCAGTCTTGAAAATGTATCGATGGATTAAATCCTGGTGAATCCCATGATGGAGAAATGAGAGGGAAAAAAAAAACACTCTAAAAAATGGCATTGTTCATTATGGAGAAACCGATCTATACATTTTATTGAATTTCATCATCACAACAAATATGGTTCTATTTAATGTACAGGAAACCACGACTCATTGTTTTTAAAAAGTTGAATAGAGATTGTGAGATAAGTAAGTAAATTGTCTTCGAATGTAGAAAAATAAACCAACAACTTTAATGTTATGTGAATATTGCTGTTGACATGTAGAAGCAAAATATCAAGTGAATTCTAGGCGTGTTTTGGGAAACAGGAAAGCACTGAAGGACCTCAAAACTCCTGGCAGAGAAGGCGATATAAACAAAGTTTAAGGAAGCTGATAGATAATACAATTAATAGCATTATGGGAAAATCAGTATAATTTGCAAAGGCCCCATGCTATGGAAATTCCAAGACATTTGGAAAGCCAAACATTACAAAGTATAATATTGAAAGTATAACAGTGTTGCAAAGCATAATTTAGAAATGATTGTCATATTATTTGAATAAATATCAAGGACAGCAAAAGAAATATCTGGGAAGTCATAGTACTCAATTTAAGCTTTATTCTCAGGGCAAAGTAACCACCACGTAAATTTTCTGCAACATGATTACAAAATTGGATTGCACTTGGAAAAAAATACTCAGAAATAATATGAAGGGAGAAAAATAGATTGAGAGAAAAATAATGGCAATATACTCAAGTTCAATGTAAACATTATGTATCACTTATTTACATATCAATACAATGGGGAAAAAAGAATTCAAACAGTTGTAGCTCTGGTGCTGACCACGCTTTGGGAGATTCTAAGGTCATTAAGGGTAAGTCCAGCAGAGGCTCTTGTATGGTACTGGATGCAAGAGGCACCTACGAAGTGTTGAGGCTTGGTGATGGCTCTCTACTCTGAAGTGTTCAGGGTTTTGGTTTTTTTAATGTGTAAGAAGGAATAGCTGGCAACCCGCAGCAGGGCACTGCTTTCTAAGTAACAAATATTTTTAATGATATTAGGAATGCAAACGTGCGTATCTGCTTCACTCGAGTGTCCTGTGATTGCAGGAGCACCTCGCTTCCCCGAGTATTCCAGGTGAATCATGCTGTTGCACTGTAAAAAGTTCTGTCAAATAGATATTAATGATCTTAATTGTGTTTCCTAGGCATCTTAACTCTTGTTTTATAAATCATTTTTTTCAAGATTAATCTAATTTAATCAAAGCAAACCTAAAGCTAATATAGTTGTGATTCACTTACTGGAATGTGCATTTGCCAAGAAAGTCCTGTGAAAACGTATCTGTTTATCATGATTAAAATATATTGGACATTCAGGCTATGGTTTAGATTTCTACTTGGGTCATGGAGAAGCTCTCAGTTATTAAAAGAATTTGCTACATCTATGCATAACAGCTCATTAGAAGTTGTGTGAAAATTTTCAACTTTTGAAAGAGACCCTGGCTATAAGATAACGATGGTTAATATATCAGCATGTAATATACAAATTAAAAAGCAGAGACTTTTAAAAGCATATTTACTCCTACTCATTTATTTTCTTTTTTCTTTGGTGTTAAAGTTATTTAAATGTGAGTTGCCTTTTTCACTTGTATATTTTATTATTGTTTTCGTTAATTGCTTTCATTTTTCTCCGTAAAAATTTTTCAGAATATAACTTTTGGACAAAAGTCAGTGTTCCCCTGTTCTTTGGCCTATGTTCTCAAATTGATTTTTCTTAATTTTTATTAAATTTGGCTCCATGTATTACTTTAATACACAGTCTGCCTATTTATTCTCCCAAATTTAAATCATTTTCCTTTGATATTTTTACATCCAGTTTCAATTTTAAGACTTTACATTTTATTTCCCTGCCTCGTCTTTTGTGATTTTAGAGGACATTTCCGTGGTTCATCTCTACTGCATCTTTGTCTACATTTCTCTTCCTTTGAAGCAACTAGCCATGTCTATGAAACACACTTTACTTTTATTCTACAACACTATAGTACCTACTGTTTTGTATTCCAAGTTAAAAAAACAAAAACAAACAAACAAACAACAACAACAAAACCAGCTAAGGAACACTGAGCCCAGATCCAGCGGTCACAAAGCACTGTACACATGGGCACAGTAACTGTGCACTTCTTGAGGTATGCCACACAGACAGGCACAGTCTAAGAGGACCACTAACTGAAACCTATGAAACATGAACTGTGTGGATAGGCAAGCCCAGATTTCTCTTGCCTCCTCTTTTCCTTGGAATAAATGTTGACAGAAATATAAACATGTACTTCATCATGGTAATCAATCCAAATTTTTTGTTGAAAATCAATTACGTGTCATGTGATATTCTAGATCTTTAGGGAGGTAAATCATTATAAAACACAGATTTTTCTTTTTGAGATCCTTCAATGTAGAAAAAGAGTTAAAATGCACATGATATATAAAATGTATTTTTGGACTCACAAAAAATGAAAGAGTATATTTTACTGGTTTAAAAACAAGATGGATCGGAAGCCAAACTTTTTTGATGAGTTCTTATTTAATTTTTGCACTTTTTTCACCTCTGGTTTGTTTTTTTTTTGTTTGTTTGTTTATTTTTCTTTATGAACCACACTGCAAATTTATCACACTCAGAGTAAGATCTCATATTTTGAAACTATGCAGTGTGGAGATTCCTCTAAATATTTATATAAAAACACAGCTATAATATCCTTATATAAACTTACAGTAATTAATGCACACTGATAACAAGAACTAGTTTACAGGTGATACATACATTATAAGTAATTCTGAGATGGCATTTGAAAGGTTCTTTTTATAGAGACTTTGAGTAAATTAGCATTGTCTTATCTATGTAGACAATGAAGTGTTAAACTATAAACAAACCAAATTTCAAGTTATATTTTTATAATATGTTTGTGCTATACTATTCAAGAAGGATTTAGAAAAGTAAAACTAAGTAAGCAAACTATAATATTGCTAAATATTTATATTTTTGTTGCTAGAAGTAAATAACCATAAAAGTATTAAACTCACAAAGAGACCATGCTAAGTATTGCTTGTAAAACTTAAAGTATTGAAAGAACAACTTGAATGATGTGATAACACTGAGATTTACTATTTAACAAGAATTTTTACAACAGTCAAGAAAGAAAAACAGAACATGACACTGTCGCTATTAATCATTTTTTGGAAACGTGAATGACTTCAGAAATGTTTAGCCATCAGTAAGGCACAGTTTTGGGCATGTCTGTGGATGGCATTAGACAACAATAGACTTGTGGTCTTTCAGGAATGAAAAGGGAATAGCGATGAAAGTATTCTCCTTTTTCATTTTTTTCTGCTCTTTTCTTTACTATTTTGATAGGAATGCCACTCTACCACCTAGACATCTGTCTCCGGCACAGCTCCTCTTTGACCTTCATCTAGGGCATAGCATCCTTGCTCCCCTTGTTCTGAGACATCCATTTTCTAATTTGAGTAGCTACTGGATCTCCCCACTCTCCCCCATTCAGAAAGCCATTTTCAACTCCTCCACCTCTAATTTTGAAAACCTATCTAGTAAATGTGTAAAGTTACTTATAATTTTGTTATATTGTTTTCTTAGAGAAACCTACCAGAATTGTAGAAGTAGGAAAAAAAAACCCTGAATATTCACCTAAGTAGCAAGATGCAACTCTTTATGTGTTTATTTTCCATACACATTTAGATATTGTTTAGATATTAGATGATATTCAAGTGATTTTATTTATATAAACATTTCATAAGTTAACATTGCTGATGCCTATGCTGACACAGTAGAAATAGTATACAGAGATGGTTGGATGTTAATTTCTAGTGAGATTAAATTTGGTATCATTTTTATATTTATTGATTTTTTGTGTATTCTCTAAATACTCTACAGAAACTAGAAGCTGTTATTATATAATGATCAGAAAGGAAGGGATAAGTTTGGGGGTAAAATTGCATAGCCTTTCTAAAAAGTTATCTGTGCCAAATATTTCAAAACACACAGAATAGTATTATATATGTGGATCTTCTATTTACTTATTATGAAACAGACATAATAAAAGTGTATTAATAGAAGCAATTTAATGTTTACATTGCTAATAAACATTAGAAGTAATTTAAACAATTAGAAAACATTAAAACACTTTTATCACAACATAAATATTATAGAATCATTAAATCATGTTAGAATATTAGATAATATCTTGGATGCTTATTCATAATATAATATTAAGAATACATATATTACATTAATATAATAAGTGCAACTCACAAGCACTCTTTTAAGCCTCTGTAAGTTTCATTATATTTGTAGACTTATTTTAGAAGGTAATATAATAATGTATAAGTAGTGAAACTAAAATTAGAATTTTGACTTGTAATTTTTATATTGTTAAATATTTCACAATAAAATTGTATTTTCACATGATCATTTAAAAGATAAGTGGTGTAAATGCTTGAGCTGGTGTCAATATCATTATTGGTTTCCTAGCATTAAGTGCAGGAAAGGTGACAGGACATTTGCCGTTGAGCTTGGCGTGTATTTAAAGAAGAAAGAAGAAATAGAACAATGGAAGATATAGTTGGTTCTCTGTGGGTGTATGAATTCCTTAACTACTAGAATGCACACACTAAATAGCCTTCTGTGGTTTAAAGATAGCCTCATAATTTAGGAATGAGGATGTTGGAAG
This sequence comes from Ctenodactylus gundi, assembly GCA_004027205.1. Taxonomy (NCBI): domain Eukaryota; kingdom Metazoa; phylum Chordata; class Mammalia; order Rodentia; family Ctenodactylidae; genus Ctenodactylus; species Ctenodactylus gundi. The sequence goes on from PVKB01001522.1 coordinate 136,273, forward strand.
TTACTTAGAAGTCATTTGACTTCCAGCAGAAATAGATGAGCACAAATATTGTATTGTCTTGTGACTGAAAGATTAGCCTGAAGGAAGTAACTCTGGGTAATGTCCATGTGCTGTGGCCTGCTGGAGAGTTTTCCTCTAAGTGCTGTCATGAGTGTGGATGCCAGCAGGCTCCCTGGCCAGATGCATGTTCCTAGATGCCAGATTCACAGATTAGGCATGCAGGGTGCACATTGACTTTTGATGAGCCTCTCACTAACTATGCTATTGCAATCTTACGTCTCTACCAAGGGGTTTAGGAGAGAAAGTAAACGAGACCTGCTTGCTTCTGACATCCTGAATGAACTTAAACTGCAGAATTCTTAACTAATTTCCAGGGTTTAATGGTGTAATTTTGAAATTCATTGAAAGTAAGTGAACAGGAAAGTACAGATGCAAAGATTAGTGTATTTTTCCACTTGCCCAACAGAGTCAACTTGGGTCTAATTGTATTGTATATCTGAGTGAAAAATCACCAGGTATCTGCAAAAGTCCTTGAAATAAAATTTGAAATATCATTTGAGATAAAATCCATTTTAAATATTTCCTGTGGCAGTGAATTTATTCAATTTTCATTTCTTTTGTTAATAAAACAAAGCTAATAAAATGTCATGTGTAATGTCATCAGGGGCTTGAAATGAGAGTGTTTGGGAACTGCAACAGCATATAACATGATGAATTCTCCATTTTTTTTCTTTGAGATGTGTGTTCAGTGGAGATCATAGAATCCAGTACCAAAGTGTATCCATCCAAGCACCAAGTAAGTTACTTAACAACTTTAAACCTGGGAATAATTTTGCCATATTTAAAATTAAATAATATTATTTATACAAAATAATGGTGGTTGTAGTATTGAATATAATATGGGTGAAAGTTTACATTCATCATTTAATTTATATGTTATTCCCACAATTGTCTCTACAAATACACATCATCAAAGACAATAATAAATTTCACAAGAAAACACAAAAACACAAGCAGTGAAAATGTAAAAGACAGAATTTAACTTTAAAATTTTCTAACACCAGAATCTATTCCCCCCCTTTTTTTTTTTCATGCATCAACCCATGGCTGAAGCACACAGAAGCCACCCATACTGTGCTTCTAGGTAATGTCTATGCATTGAGCATGTTTTACTGAATCTTTTCTCTTATCTATGCAAAAAGAAGCTGCAATTATTCACTTTTTTCCCCCTGGAGATTCTCTTGTGGCTAATGTGTTTGTTGTTCAAGGCTTCTCACAAATAACTTGAGGCAAAACACAAGGCTTTAACTGCTATACTGAGACTTGATCTCGGGTCTTTCACAATGAACCATATTTACAGCCCAGTTTTAGTTTTGATTTTGAGATAGAGTCTAACTAGTTGTTAAGTTGCCCAAGTTGGGCTCCGTCTTGTGAGACCCAAATATTTAAGAACCAAGATTGAAACTACTGGGCTAGATGTTCTCAAATCTTACTCATGGTAAAAGAAATGTATTAAAGAACCATGAATTAGTCCAAGTGTCTTAATATACTTATGCCAGTAAGTGGATGAACACAGAAACCAAGGAATGTTGACCTATTGTAACTGCTGAACGTAATTGGATAAATGAGCCACATTCTGGAATAATTTGTATTCTGCTGTTTATGATGCAACTAAGTATTTAAGTAGAAATTGAACAAATAAAGATTAACTAAACTATTTGAGTGGTTTTAAAACAGTAGCAGATGCTCTTTTAAATAAATATATTAGCAATCAGAATAATAAAATTTTAATCAATTTTTTATAAAAAATCAGATATCCCCTCACCATCTACAAGCTGAGAACCAAATTTTTCTGAAAATATCATCATTCCCAACAAGCCTATTATGATTCGTTAACTGGATCCCCAAGGACTGTGCAAAGGTTGGGAAGTCTTGTGGAGTGAGATTGTCACATGCTATGTTGACCCTTTTCCATGGCTATACCCACTGTCCTCCCCTGTATCTGACTTGGCATTCTGCGATAATTCCTTGGTTATATGACATTCCTGAAATTGCTAAGTAACCCTTTTGGTCGGTAAAAGCAGATGCTCTAGCTTTCCATCCATCCCAGAACTAAGAGTGTCCTTTGATAGTGTTTGAGGGCTAAAACATAGATTTTCCTGCTTCAGGGTGACCCACCTACCTGATGCTTCCATCAATTTTTAAATAGTGTTTTGATTTGTTATTGCATTTTGTTCTATAACTATGAACACTACATGGAACTGCTATCATTGGAAAGTGGTATTTGGGGAAATGTGAGCCCATTTTCCCTGGTCATGGTCACTCATATTTCCCTTAGGAAAAAAACGCTCATTCTCTCTGAGGCAAGAGTAATATTTTTGCATCAACAAAAGTGGGGAAATAGAGTGAATCAGTAAAAAGAGTATTCAAGTGGTCCAAAAGTAACTATTAAAACAAGTCCTCATAATTCACATACAAATGAGTGATGCTTCTGGTAGGAAAAAAGCCTCCATCTCTAAGGACTCTGGGGTTTTGAACCAGACTTGGAAGACTGGAAGAAAAGATTCCATCATATTTTCTGGTTCATTTATCTTTCACTCAGTGATTCACTCAGTATACATTTATTAAAAGTAGCATAGGAAATCAATAACTGCTGAAAAGATAGTTTGAATACTCAAAGTGTCATTCTGGGACTATGATTTATAAAACAGAAATGATCATTTCTCAGAAAAAAAAAGATTTCATGTAAAACAGATTAACGTTAATTTTGGAAACGGGTCCATTATTGTAATAAGAGATTTCTAAAAGACAATACGTGATTGTCTCCTTACAGTAAGTAGCTCGAGGTGATTTTTGAAACCGTTTCCTTAATCTTAAAACTCAGAAAATCCCAAACATTATATGAATCAAGAGTTTCAAACCTTGTATTCACTCACAAAACTCCTCTGAAACTTACCAGACCATCAGGGGTATTTACATCCAAAATGCTACCAAATATGTAGAAGACATCTCTCTCCGAAAGCAATGTTCACCACTTTAGTATTACAGTAGTTGAGCTGACAGGTGTGCCCACATGAAACAGTAGTGCTGGGTACAGAGATGGTGGTCCCAAAGCACAGGTGAACTTTGTTTTTTGTTTGTTTGTTTGTTTTTGTTTTTGTTTTTGTTTTGTTTTGCACTTGCTTGAAAATACAGGAGATAATGTTGAACTTACAGATTTAGTGTAGATTCTCTGGTCATTGAACATATCCAGATGAATGAAACATGAAACACAGGCCATCAATGTACAGAGGTTGTGTTGGACCAAACTGCTCCTGAGATGCTCCTGTCACACTGACGTTATCCTTAGTGAACAGGAACACCTTGTGCTAAACTCAGCAGAGGAGTTTGCCCAGAAGAAAATAAGAAGACAAAGATACTTCAGAAGAAAATAAAGAGACACCAAAACTTTAGGCACAGCAATAAATTCAACATCAAATAAATGCAAAGGAATGTACAAAAAAGAAAGTGGGGTTTTATTTCTCTCTCTCTCTCTCTCTCTCTCTCTCTCTGTGTGTGTGTGTGTGTGTGTGTGTGTGTGTGTGTGTGTTCTCGTAATGTGCTTAGTAAATTAATAGAACCACATCCGCTTGAAAAGAACCTGTTACTGCCCAATCCTACCTGTCTTCATTCCTTCCTCCTTAGGCCTGTTCTTCATTCAGGATTACTAAATTACACTAATAACTGGTTTCTATGCGTTCATGAATCTTTCATTATGCCTCTTCCACGTGGCAAAATGATGTTCCTAAAAAAAAAAAGCCTCCAGCAAAAGACTGCACCACCACCCCGTGCACATAAGGCCTCTTTCTTATGTTGCTGCCCCAGCCATCGATAATAGCTCATGGCTTTCCATTCGTTTTTAAAACACCACAAATCAACACAATATTAATTATTCTGTGCTTGCTGTTATTGAGACTTACTAGTCTCTAAAAGGTTCTAAAAATTATTTCAATAAACAGCAAACTGTTCAAGGAGTTCATTACTTCCAAATCTAAAGTTGTCAACCTGTATTCTATGGAAAATAAAGCTGCATAATTAAGATAGCAGAGTGCTTAACTTCTTCCAACACAGCAACGTGTGAGAGATTATGATATTTAAAATAGAGATACAGCCATCGAGTTTACTTATTTGTTTATTTTTATGAGTTATACAGAATAGTGGGTTTTGTTTGATGTATTCACACACTTATTTTAAGTGAGGTGGTGGTGATTCTACCTGATAATTGATACTAAAGTTAGCTTCTGGGGAATATTGTAGTTTTAATCTTTGAAATCTCCAAGTTCTGGCCAGTTCATATACACAGATGCAGTGCCTTATTTGATGAACACATGCATGACTACTATGCTGATCATTCTCTTTACTTCTGTGTATATTCCTTGATCATTCTCATAATATTCATTTTTCTCTGAAATTTACAGTCACTGGTTCAAACAAAACATTGCTAAGAGAGGTGCGCGCACCTTTTATAACAACCAATGTCAAAGGAGAACCTGACATGGGTGGGTCAAACGACACAGCGAAGAAGGGGGCGGGGCAGTTGTACTGTCTGAGCACAGACTGCACTGTAGAGGTTAGACCTTAGCAGCATCCACACAGTTGTGAGGTTGGTAGAACAGCAATGTGCGTGGAGACCCAAGTGAAGATGAAGAACTATTATCACGGCCCAAGCTTGACACTTTGTGCCTCCATTCTGTCTCGGGTTCCCAGGCTTCCCTAGTCCTGATCCCTGGCATTTGCTAGCCCTGACGCACCCTTTCCAGGGTCAACGACCCACCCTGTCATAAACCGACAAAACACAGAAGCTCATTTTGTGTGTCTCTTCCCAGAGTTTACATTGTTCTATTGGACAAGAACTACTTTTCTAACTTTACAATAGCAGCACCAACAAGGGAAAGGTAACAATTCTCACATTGTAGTAATAACTTATTTCTGTTGTGACCAAGGAGAATTTCTGGCTCTGTTGTCACTTGAATATAGAGGAGAACACTTTCTGAGGATGCATCTCAGTGCTCTCTTCCTCTCATAAACTTTATATAGTTTCCACAAAAATCATTCTCTTCCACTTCCCACTAAACCCCTAACATCCTTCTTTAGAAGGTAAAGCAGGACACAGTCTCACCTCCACAACTGCTCCTGCTTCAAGGTAAGTCACCCCTACGCTCATGCCTGTCCCAAACAGCACTTCGTCATGCCAAGGTCATTGTCTCCTGAGCACACCAGAAGGTGTAAGGATGAGACTCACATCCACCGATTTTATTTTGTCTTGCTTTTGGTAAGGCTATGAATTTATGAAATAAATCTTCCTACTCAGGCATCTCTTCACAGTTCACATAAGTATAAATTACTACAGCAATAACCACCCTTAACTAAGATCAATTTTATGGTACTGTATTAACACTACTTTAAAATATTTAATATTTTATTATACCATTGGTATATTTTACTATACTACAGTTTATTATTTTACCATTATTTCTGTTTATTTTGTTCCAGGTTTTAGATATGGCCATTGAGAAAAGGAATTCTTTTAAAATTGAACGATATATATATATATATATATATATATATATATATATATACACACACATATATATATACATATATATACATACATACATATATATATATATAGATATATATAGATATATATATACACATATATATATACATATATATACATATATATACATACATATATATATATATATATATATATATATATATACACACATATATACATTCCTGAAGGAAGTTGAGCCCTTGTCCCTAATGTTATTTTGAGATTTAAAAATAATGAAACGGAATGCAGTGATGTCTACCGATGCTTAGACAATCTGTCTTGAACTCTAGCTGCACATTTCAAAAAATACAAAATACACCGTCCCCCTTAATCTGTAGCAGACACCATTTGGCCACTAGAATACCAAAACAGATCAAAAATTCTAGCAGAACTATAGTAACTCATAGTGCCACAGCCATGTACCCAAAGTGTATCCACCAGTTGCACTGGCACTGTTTTCCAGACAAGGGAGTGGAGTTTTGCCTTTCCAAATGGTTCTGCTCAGCCAGTTCCCCTCAGATGTCCCTGAGGGTTGGCAAATGCACAAGCATTCCGAGATCAGCAGACAACCACACTGGTAGAAAGTGGATGCATATGCCTGGGTATTTTGCAGAGATGGGAGATTTTAGCTCTTATTTAAGTAATGCTTCTTCTAGGCTGCATTAGGAGACTTTGGCGGCATGCTAAACATGTCTGCTGATATTGAAGTTGAGGCTTTCTCTTATAAGCTTAACTATAACATCTGGCCACACCAAGAAGTGTCTCTAGGGGCTAGAGGAATAGCACAGAGGTTAGGTCACTTGCCAGCAAGTGCCAAGACCGAGTTTCATTCCCTGGCACAATATAAACTGGCTGTGGTGGCACACAACTATAATCTCAGCATCTGGGAAGCAGAGACAGGGGAACTTCCATGAGTTTCAAGCCAGCTTGGACTCTATAGTGAGTTGAGAACCAGCCCGCACTACAGAGAGAGCTTTATTGCTGCAATAAATTTAAAAACCTCTAAAGCCAAAATATCATTTTGGAAATAGTTAAAATGCTAAAGACTTCTGAGTTAAGGTTCAATAATAATTTCATAAATAAATGATTTAGCTAAACAGCAACCTTTTATGTCTAGATTTTAATGTATCATTTTTCTTTTATATTTATTCGATTAATATGATATATACATGTAGTTATCTTGAAAATTAATTTTAGAAAAAATTGACATGTTTCAAATGACACTTAATGGAAATTTTTCTGTTATAATTTTATTTTTTTTTTGGTCAAGGAAATTTTAAATTCTGATTGTCATCCAAACTGGAAACCTTGGAGTTGGCTTCCTTACGGTCCCTCTCTCCTTCCCCAGCTAGGGATTCACGAAACTTTCCCAACGAGAGCTCTAAAAGCATTGTGTGTCATCTTTTATGTTTTCATATTCCTCCCAGATTTTGCTGACCTGATTGGGCCCTTATTATTTATATTTTGATTCATTGTAACATCTTCTGGTGTCCGTTTTATGTTAAGTTTTGATTTGTCCTTATTCCTCTCTAAGTCTTCAATTTAGCTCTGACACATGTTGTTTTATGGATAGGAACAATAACAACTTTTTATTTTAAAGCTATACTGTCCCTCCAACTCCTTAAGGTGAAATTCTAAATTGTAGTCAAAATACATGCAAAACATACCATATCATTTTATATTCTCCTATTTTTGGAGGCAATTTCTTGGGACTGCACTGTTAGGCTCCAAGTTCTTTCCTTTTTTTAATCTCTTATTAACTCTTCCTAGGACATAACTACTCGGCATTAGTTAGAAAGTCTTCCTTGCTATATTTCTGAAATTGAATGCAGCTTCACACATGAAGCACTAGTTCCCCAAGATGTGTGATAGATAGACAGGCAGACAGACAGACAGACAGATGATGATACAAAATGCGTCTTCTCAACAAAGTAAGAATGAATGTTTCTAACAGACAAGTCTGCAAATTTATTTCCTGCTCCAACATGAAGAAATAAAAGTTCAAAGATAGAAGATAGCAGACACTCCCATACTGATAACAGACATTCCCAGATTTTCTGTCTAGATTTAGTTCGGGGACTTAGTTGTGTCATTAGACTACATATATCTCCTTTCCGACTCAGTTAAATAGGAAGAGCATTCCAACACTACGTGATTTCAAACATAGTTGTCAGTACTCATCAAGTAAAGGCAAATATCGATCCTTTTTTCCAGCTAGATCATTAAAATGTTTCAATTATAACTTTGTTTGTGTTTGTACTCTGATATGAATCGTTTTATAAAATACACCCTTAAAAACAAACTTAAAAAATTCACCAGAACATTAAAAAATTGTGTATCCATTGTGGTAAGACAGTTATTCAGTAGGTAGAAGTTTTTAAGCTGTAAACAAACTTAGAATTTGGGTCTAAATTTCTCCTGTCTTTGAACATCTTTGGTTGAAAATAGAAATTTCTTACACGTAGTATGTAATTAGAATTGTTTGTGTCAAAGAATGAACATTGAAATTATCCAATTATGTGTTTAAATATTTTAAATATTTTATAACATTAGAGCCACTCAGCATGCTTGAACAAGCTCTGTGTACTAAGGACAGTGAAATCTAAGATTAAAATAACTACCTCATAGCAAAGTGACCTCTTAATTAATGTAGCAAAGTGACCTCTTAATTAATATACAGAAAAAGGAAGTGACAAGCAATATTTTGATAAAAAATTTCAAGTACTCCTATTTTTATTTCAATAATTAAATCTATTTCTTACCTTTTTGTGTGCTGCCTATATTTTTTCCTATTTTTCTCTAATGAATTTTGTTGAATAATTTCTGCTTGCTGCCACTTTCTTTGAAGCTTAGTTTCATGGTTTCATTTTTAACTACAGTTGGGATTGTATGTAATCACTACTCAAATTTGTAAGTTTTCATTACATTTACTTCTTATGAAAATTATTTAATATAAGAGCTAATAAGAAGAGTTATAGTATAATTCTTGCTTCAAACACTTCAGAAAAGGTTATTAAATTTTGCACATGAAATCTTTTAAATATTTCATAAGAAATACTGATTTTTAAATGCTTTATGCATTCAATTTCTCAATTTGAAGAGATAATTCATATAAATTCAAGTAACTGAAAGGGAATCCAACTATAGTAAAAATTTTAAAAATAAAAATGTATTTGTAGATTATATATGCTAAATTAGAACCATATACATTTGTTTAATCGAAGTCTTTTCATGGAACCTAAAGTCTTAAAGAACTATGAAAAATTTTTTGAAACACCAGAGTCATCTATATTTAGTGTTGTTTTCTTAAAATATTCATCGTAACCTAACGGGGAAAAAAATCTATGATGAGAAAATAGTACAGTGATTTCATGAGAATAAAGTTAATTATTCTCTTATGCTAATAAAAGTATATGCATTTAGGAAAGAACGATATTTTATGAGGTTTAGAATACTATAATCTTTATAAAATGTTCAACATTATTATATTAATCTAACTGAAAGTCCTTTCTCTATAGGCAACATAAGTCATTGTTTTGAAAAATTGCATTAAGTGTGTACTTGTTCCTAGCTTGGATTATTATAAAATCTGACGTTTTTCCATCTGACTGACCAACCTATGGTTAAATCAAAACATTTGCCTAAATAAAATGTGAAGTGTAGAACAAGTGTTGCCTTTGCTTTTATGCGTCAAAACTTTCTTTTCTAAAAGGCTGTGAAAGCATCTGGATTTTCATCGTTAACTTACCTTTATTCATAACTTAAATATACATATGAATAAAAATATCCACCTACTATACTGTTTTATTTGAGACTAGTCATATGACATTAATAAAACAGAAGGGACAGTTAATAGAATGTTCATAGCTTTAAGCTCTGACAGAAGCTGAAATTGTCTGCTGCTTGTGGTATAATTGTCTAATAAAACTATATAACTCTCATTTTGAAGTTTGCCTTTACATTAGCCTTATGAAGCCTTATGGAATTTGAAGTTATTTACTTGAATTGCATCCTTATGTGATAATATTCTATCAGTAAAATACTTACCTAAATTAAAAAAGATTATACCACTAGTTCTGTATATTGAGGAAATTATTTCAGAGCAATCTAGGTGGATAATATAACTGACATATTTAAATGAAAGAACTTCAGCCTTATAGTTTGTTTCTAGGAAATTATATTTTTACGACCTTTTAAAGCAGAATAGTTGACAAGCCAATAAGCATAAAAGTTGCTTGTTAAAGGAGGGCTTTTATGTGTGCTGTCTCTTAAAATATTAAATGATCTTCGCTATGGTGTAGATCACTTCAGTGCCCAGCCACACAGAGTTATCTGAATCCAGAGACAGAGGCTCATTAGAAAAACCGAGTTCTATTTTGTTAGCTAACTTAAAGTGGATTGATGAAAAGTTAGAGTTCACATCTTGAAAATTACTGTATATTGTTCTGATTTGAATGTGAGAGAATGGGAGGATAAGGATACTGTAAAGAAAGTTATATCTCTCAAAAATGCAAACCTAGCACCATTTCTGCCAGTGGTATTTGTAAATCATCAGGCACACTGATGCACACGCACATGCACAGACAGCCATGGTTAACAGCCAGCAGCACACTCCAAGGTGGTTTATCTCTTTACTCAGTCTTGCATTCATTCCATTTTGTGCCTAGGACTTTTTAGTTATTAAAATATTATGACCCATGCTTATACATATAACAGTCCATATACAAGATTGTAAGGCGGTATCACATACTGCAGAAAAACTCTGTGAGAATTTAATGACCAGGAAATGAGGATTGAGACTCAGATTCCACCTAAAGTGGAATTAGAATATGACTATATATATATATATATATGCAATAATCTTGCTCTTAAGAATACTGCAATGACTAGATTTGTTTAGGGTCTTTCCTAACAATAACTCAATCAAATGACATCAGAGGTATGCTAAGAAGAATAGAGGAAAGTCAATAGCAAGTTCTAAATATCAACAAGGATTTGAGGAGAAAACGCAATTAGGAGAGCGTCCATGGACATGCAGGACTGGAAAATGTAGAACATTGTCTGAAGACAGAAATATTGACAAAGTGGAATCAACTTTGAGAAGCAGCCAGAAATACTTCAAGGAATATCACCATATCTCAGAAATTAAAGCAAGAGTTTTATGTCTCATAAATCTGTTAGAAGATTAAGTGTTTGGTGGTTACATTCACCAAGAAATCCTACCTGCCTTGTCACCACGCTCACCCAAACAGCATGCTTCAGTCATCTTCCTGTACCCACTTTAATCCCACAAAAAGATGCCACCTCACCACTGAGGGCATGGAAAGAGACAGAGCTAAGAGCTAAGCTGGGTAATAGAGCACCTCCATCAAAGGTCAGGAGGAAGAGGAATAAAAACAAAATGCTCAGATCGAGACTTTCGTTCATGAAAACACTTGTCATCTTCCTCACTTCGTTTGACCAACACCAGCAGCTGGAGGTACTAGAAAATGAATCAGATATAAATTTTCTCATTTGATACATACAGTAATACTGATTATCAGGCTAAAGAGTTGGAATGTCCTGCACACCCGTATGTGGAAGCTGATTCAGTCATGGAGTTAATTCATTGCCCTCTTGTGCTGTGAGAAATGGATTCTGGTCAGAAGGGGAACATCACCGGGACATGACCTGCATGACCTGGAAGAATGTATGCTAGCTCCTCCCTCGCTTGCTCACTCTGCTTCCTGTGTGCCATGGGATGATAAATATATATAGTTACGCCTTTGACATCTTCTTCCATGGCCAACCACCCTTGAATCTACTGAGCCCTTCTGAAACTGTGAGCTGAAATAAAATTATCTTTCTCAAGTTGTAGGTTTATGGTATTATGTCTCATCTAGGAATAAATAATATGACAATGGCTGTTTCGGTAAAACATACAAACTCATCAATGAGTATTTCAATGACTCATTCTTAAATTTGCAAAACCACTGAATTGGTCAATGATTAGCTAATATTTGTGGGAAAATGAAAATAAGGACAAAAACTTCATAATACAAACAAAAAACCCATATGATTGGAATGTAGACAATGCAATTAGATAGCATGTTTTAATATATACATTTGAAACTCTTTCAAAAGAGAAAAAAGTGACAAGAGACAGCATTGCCACCATGAAAGTTAAAATACAGAGTGAAATAAAGGATTTGAAACCGTGTAGTATGAAGTTTCAAATAAAATAGCAAATTAAAAATAATTCAATGGAGAGGTTGGATAGCATATTTTATAGTGACTTCTGTGAATGGAATTGAGATAGAACAACAAAAGCAACTAAGTCCTGAGTTCCAACTTTTCATAAGAAACTTCAAGTAAGAAAATCAGAGGACATGTAGAGAAATATAAGAGAATACCCTAGACACGATGGAATTACCTGTGTAGTCTGAAATGTTGGTACAGTATTGATGACCAAGCTAGCAATTCATGCTTGGTCTTCTTGTCTGCGGTACTCTTAAAAGAGGAAGACAGTAAAAACAAGGAAGACAATAAATCTGTATCACCTTGTGACTCTAAGCAGACACTTTATATAGAATAGCTGTAGATTATTTCTCTCAGCACATCCTTTTCAATCATTTTGTTCCTATTTCATGTTATTTTTAACGTGTTTCTTAAGTATTTAAATTTATTTGCAAATTTCAACATTATGTGGCTGTTGAAGATCTACTTTTTGGCTATTTTGTTTTCCTTGCTTTCTGAAATGTCTTACACTTTTTTAGCATGCATGAAGTACAGATTCAATAATACCTTAAAATATGGATTGGGGAGACAAGGACCATCTACATCACGTTTGGACTCCTTCCCCTCCTTCTCACCCTTTCTCTAAACTGTACTCCCTCCTATTCTCAGTGACTCATCTCCTTCCCATCACCCCTCTTCCAGCCCTCTCTCTCATGTTAAGATATTTTTATGCAATTATTTATGAGAATTTTGTAGAAGGGACAATAGTAAATAGTCTTTTGTGTCTGGTCCCCTTCACTAAGGACTACTGATTCAATGCAATTCCATTTTCTTAAAAAATGTTTTGTATCTGTTCTTCTTTATAGCTGCATAATATGCCGTTGTGTATAGATAGCACATCTTCTTTATTCATGTCTCTATTGTTGGGCAAATAGGTTGTTTTCAGAATTTTGCTATTATAAGTTGCACTACTGTAAAAATGAATATGCGTGGGTCTTTATGACATGCTGACTTTATTTATTTGGGAATATGTCCATTAGAGCTGCAACAGGTCTGAGCAATACCATGGGAGAGATGGATCTGACAGACATCTACAGAACAATGGAACACACATTCTTCTCGGATGTTCTTAAAGTATCTTCCAAAATAGACCATATTCTAGGCCCCAAAACAGCCTAAACAAAAACAAAAACAAAAAATTAATTAGACCCATGTGCTCTGTTAGATCAAGTGAAATGAAGCTAGAAAGCAAGTACAACAAAAACCAAAGATACTACTCAAAACAATGAAGACTAAATAATATTTTACTAAACAAACACTGGGTCATAAGAAAAATCAGGGAAGAATTCACAAAGTTCTAGATGCGAAGGACAATGAATCAATTGACACACATTCAACACAATGTCTGGACATAATGAAAGCAGTGTTAAGAAAGAAATTCATTTTCATAAGTGCACACATAAAACATACTGAACTAAGGCAACTCGGGGCCTTAGAAATACCAGGAGAAGCCAACACTCAGCTAACAGACAGAAAGAAACTATAAAATTAGAGTGGAAATCAATCAAATTGAAATTTTAAAAACTGCAAAAGATCAATAAAACAAAAAGATGGTTCTGAGAAAATAAACAAGATTATTATACCCCTAACTGAACTTACAAAGCAAAAAAAAAAAAAAAAAAATGCAAATACAAACAAGAAAAACCTACACCAACTTAAAATTTGGAATGGAAAAGTTAAAATTACATCAGACAGCACAGAGGTTCAAAGAGTTATAGCTTATATATTTTAAGATGTAATATGGCTCTATATACTCTAAAGTAACATCTTTTCCTTCCAATGAAAGAAATAGGTGGCATTATTCTTTTCTTCAAACAGTTGAATGGGGTAAACATTTGGTTATTTTTGTTCAACTTTAAACAATCTGGTCTGTGTTATAAATTTTGCTATTTGCAGTTTATCTTTTGCTTCCAATGTATTTTCTGGTTATGAGCTGCTCAGAAATTTTCAGAGACATCACTATGTTTCTCTGCTGCAGCCACTGGCCATCTGCACCAGCACCAGTGTCTCCACCATGGAGAAGAAACATCGTAGACGGGACCCATCAGTGTGCGAGACTCCTGCCCAGTTCAACCTTTGCCCCCCTTGGAGTTTTATAAGTTCCAGTCTTTTTCCCGCAAAGGCTCTTTGTCTATTGCAGACCAGATTCTTCTCTGAAGCTCAGAGTCAGCTACTACTACGAAGTGACATGTCTTCTGAAATCCCCTGACACAGACAGTATTCATTCCTGTCGTGTGTATTTCAGCACACATAAAGCTCTTCATTATCTTTTTCAAAATTAAATTTGTGTAGCCTCCCTGTTTTACCTCCTTAATTGTAATGATGAAGATAATGGATCATTATTATGTGCTACAACCTGACTGGAAACATACCACATATCAAAATAAATATTGTTGTATTAATTCATTGTGACTGGGGGTTTATTAATGAAGCAGACTAATAGTAACTAATAGAGTATTGAATATAAATATCTGTTAAGAGTTATAGCAGAGCAGGAAGCTGATTAACAACAATATAAAAGACATGCCACTGAATTCATAAAATAGGAATTACTGATAATGTATAAAATTATTACTTAAAAATCTAATCAAAAACATTACTTAAAGAGAGAAATGTAATTACAAAAATATAGCTGTGAAAACTAAAAATTAATGTAATAAATTATGGAAACCTAATTAGTGTTCTGGTAATCCTATTAAGATTGGCTACTTTATTACACAGGCTTTCTTCTCCACTTTGGCTTTTAAAAATCAGAGTAGGGATTATTGTCAAACTACAAAAATAGTAAAACAAAATAAATAAGAGATCCAGGTAAAAAGAGAGATAATGCAGCTAATGACAGGGACAGAGTGTCAAGGAAAGTTTTAAAGAATACACTAAAAAGAAAATTTAACTCTGTATCACGGTGAATGGTACAAGGACACGTGAATTCCACCTGGGAGCAAGTGGTCCGGGTTTCAAATTATTACACAGTTGACACTTTAGCCTGAAAGGACATCTTTTCTACAGGTGAGCATTGTGCACAGGAAGAGAAAGAGTGAGAATAATCTGATCTGTCCTGGAGATGCAAGGTGCTTTTAATGGAAGGGGAGTGTGAAAAGAAACATATGTAATTAATATCGTGATCTCTACAGGTGATGTGTAACAGGAGTTGGATGATACAAACAGAAAAGTATGCTGCAGCAGCTGTTTTGCAAAGCTAGAATGCAAAATCGGTTGAGTATCAAACTGAATACATGCTTATAGTTCTAGATGTTTAAGTAATCTTTAAGTTTGTCAAAGTGTAAATAATAATTAAATTTATCTGGAAATTTCATCAAATTAAGCACCTGGGCTTTGTGGTTAACATAATTTAGTGTGTGTCTATATTCTTTGCCTAGTTTTACTTCCGTTTCCCTCTAATTATTCCTATGGCCCAAACACATTGTTAGCGAGAACAATGTTTGCCTCAATGATTTGAAAAGGTGTTTTTTTTTTGTCTAAATCTGTAAAACAACATACAAGAAAGATGAAACTTGTTATCGATGGAATCCAGTGGGGTTCCGAACGGTGAGTAAAATTGACAGTAAAAGCAATTGAGTCATTCCTGCTAAGAAGGAACAAAGGCACAGAAGAATAATACATGCATATGCATGGCATGCACTTACATAAATATGCACATGTGCTTTATAAATGTATGAATCTATGCATATACACAGGCTGATACAGAAACTTATGCATTGAAATAATCTACCTTAAAAAGCCAATGTGACCCAATATTAAGAAAAATAGTGTACAACACTTAACATATACCTTAGTAATCTTTCTTCCAACTTGCTTTAGTATACCCGTCGCAATATGATAATTATTGAACTTGCGATAGCTCCCTCAGAAAGTATATTGCTTTTCCTTACCACATTTATTCTTTGTTACACAAAGTGGCACCATTACAATCGTGTTTATGTCGCCAGACACCAGAGCTGAGAAGAATGAGTTCTGGGAAAGTGAAGGAAGAAATGGGTGGACTTTAAGTTGAAAATGGAGAGTGAACCACAGTTCCCTTGAATGCAGCGCTACTGTCACTCTGTCCTGATAGAGCCTACTTACCGTCGCTTTTCTGCCTCAGTTTAAGTCCTCTCTGATGGTGTGCTGAGTCATTACTCCATTATAGTTGACATATGTATTTAACAGGTTATTTATACAATGTTCTGAATGAGTTAAAATTTTGAATTAAAGAAAGTATGCTACAATGTTAATTTAGCTCTGCTTTTGACATTCATTTCTATTGCTATTTAAAATTTAAGATGTTGGTTTTTACTGTAATAGTGTATCTTTTTTTAACAGATTTACCAAATGTTTTCTTACTTTGTCTGGCAAAGAGAACCTCCTGGACTGCTTCTAATAATTGCTGCTCCAAAAATAACATGATTCAGATTATTTTCTTAAAATTTTTACTAACCTTTGCAACAAAATTCTTACTTTGTACTTTATCTAGTTTAGATTTGTCAGTGTATTAATCTGTTCAATCAACTAGCTTTTGGTTTTATTTTGTACTGATTTTCTGTTCATCATTTCATTTATCCCTGCTTTAAACTTTATTGTTCCTGAATGAAATGGTAGACAGATTTGCACTTGTATAAGCTGTTAAAAAAGATTTTCAAAAAAGTTGTACTACTTTGTATTCCCAACATGTATTAAAATGCCAGTTGTTGCATTTACATAAAATATATATTTCCAATGTGATATATATATATATATACTTCAAACTTGACTTAAGGACTTTAGATTGTGTAATATTGTGCTTTAAATTATATTTTAATTTTAATCAGCATGTCAATTAGTTTTCATCCTTTAGGTGGCTAATACTGTTTATTTACATTGTATGTGGGACTTTACATTCATGGTAGTATAATGTCTTTCTGAAAGATCTCTTCAAGTATATTCTTTAACTTTTATGTAAATGCTTTTGCTAGGGATTACATACTTACATATTAATTATAGGAATCTTATAGTTATCAGATAATTTTATTTAACTTTTTGCCATCTGTTGTTATTATTTATTTGTAGTTGTTAAATCACTTTGTTCAAGATTTGAAAGTTCATCCAATGTTGCTTTCTTAGGAAGCCTTCTGGGTAATTATATATTAATTGTTCCTATTAGTGGCAGAATTAATTCTTTCAACTAATCCACCAAGCCTGTCTTTTTTTGGTTGTTAAAGCAGATCATCACAAGAAATTCTTCCTTAGAGAGCCAACCCCACTTGAAACACCTCTAGGCTCTCCTCATATGCTCTCTAAGTGGACATGCATTTGACATAATAGAATGCAGATGTGAGGAGGATGGAAAGAGTTTGAGTCTTAAAGCAGCACTGTCATGGCCACCAGTTTTTGTAAACTAATATGTCGTCTGACTTCTCATCTTCCAAATTCGTTAGCTATTGTTTTAGAAATTCACCCTCTTTATCTCATAGCATTTGTAAATTTTCTACTAAAAATAAAGAATATTCTATATACTCAAGAAACGGTAGCCGCTAGATGTTTATACCTCATATACAATTGATAAATATTTCTTAACTGTGGTGTGCAGAGGCAGAACCTTTAGCTGATAATATAACCTTATCCTTAGTTAAGCGAATGTGTTGACCTCAGTGCTGATCACTTGCCACACACAGAGATATCATCTTCTGCGTCGCTGCTCATGGAATCTTCTTTATACTTACTTTGGATAGGCTTGTCTGCTGCCACCACCCTGATTTTAGCAGATGAACAGGAAATACATTAGGGGATTCCTTATTGTTCAGTGATCACACACAATAATCAAAGTATTTTCTAGTGACTTCATGGAATTTTTATCAGATCCCACTAAGAAGCCATGTGATCTTTTTCCTTCTTTTGCCAGAAAGCTTTGTAACTGTACCATCTACTCCTTATTAGCAAAGCTCCAAAAAACATAACTCGTCTCAGATTCTGCCTCACTTGCAAGTTGAGGTGTTTTTTTATCGACATTCTATATATTCTAAAAGAAAACCGGGTGATCCTCAGTTAGAAATTACTGGGATGACTGCATTTTGATCAATCGAAGTTCAGTCCATAAACAGTGATGTGAAGAATCAGGTGACAGTGGTTTGTTCGAAGAGAAGAAACTTTGTATTAGAAAAGTGAAATTATTATGAGCATTAGTCATCGATCCTTTTAATCCAGATACACACATGATCTTTTTCATGCATTTTTTTTTTACTATACATTCTCAGGGGATAATTTTTAAAAAGTGATTTCAGGGGCTGGAGGAATGGCTCAGCTGTTAAAAGCGCTTGAGCAAGCGCTAAGCCAAGTGCTAAGTACCCGAGTTCAATTCCCCAGCACCACATACGCTGGGTGTGGAGGTGCATGCCTGTAATCCCAGCATTCAGGAGGCTGAGACAGGAGGATTGCCGAGAGTCCAAAGCCAGCCTGGGCTCTGAAGTGAATTCATGATCAGCCTGGACCACAGAGTGAGACCCTGTCTCAAAAAATAAAATGAAATAAAATAATAAATAAATAAATAAAAAGTGATTTCAGTGTCTCAGTTTTCAGTACATGCAAGAACTTGAAAGAATGTTGAAGAATTTTCTCTGTACAGAAAAAAAGTTTAGATTTGGTTAGTAAATAATGATTGAGTGAGATGTAAACATGCATACACAAATAAAAGTATTTTCAATATGGACATAAAAACTAAAATTTCAAGGGAATTTTATTGTTAAGTGGCATGTCTAAAGCCAAAAGATGGAAAAGTTAAAAGAGGAAGTTGAAAAACTGCATGCAGGGAGAGTTTAACAAAAGAAATATAAATGTAGTAAGTTCAGGACCAGCATGAACTACACAGTGAGATTTGTCTCAAAAAAAGCATGAATGTGTTTAAAATATTCCTTAAAGTACATTATTCTTCAGGAACAAGGTTGTGTCAATATATAAAAAATCAATTATGTTCTACTGACATACACATATACATCCATAAATGTCTTCTATATGCCATTTTTGGCTTAGATGATTTGTATCGTCAGGAGGCTTGTTCTTTCCACAGAGTATGCCTGAATGAGATCATAGCCAAGAAAGTGAAATGTTCCACTAAAATAACCATTACTGTACTATGTGTGTTTTTACTAGTTTTGAGATCTGCCAGAGATTACAATGGTGAATATCTGAAATCTTAAGTAGACCAATTAAATACACTAGTAAAAAATAAAATAATAAAACCATAACAAAACATCTTCTAAAATAACATTGGAGAGTCTCCATGTTCAATAAATTGGAGACATAAAATTAGAATTAATGTATTGACTTCTCTCCATTTTTAGAATAGTTATGTTTTTAGATATAGCTTTCTGGTTTTCAATGTCAAGAAAAGATAGCTATACTGGCAAAGATATTTGCTCATGAGAAAAGAGGACTATTTTTAGATAAATTTTGAATATTCTATTCTTTTCCCCAGATTTAATGTTTTTAGCAAATAGCTTAACATGCACATATATGCTTCTCAGCAGTTTGTATGCAGCTAAAAATAAAAATCATGGAGGAGATATCAAACAAAATTAATTTGCATAATACACCATGCCACTTAGGTATGATAATATTTGCCAAACAAAAGAAAACATCAAAATGAACAACAAAAAATCAAATGCTTAATAGTTTTTCATTGTGTTTGACAATGAGATGGCATCTTTTTCTACTGATGGTGAAACTGCCTCGGCAATGTTTTACGGCAGCCATCCTAAGTTGGCTAAGCTCTCTCAGAAACTTTCTAAATCTGTGTTCTGTTTCTCAGTTAAATTCCGAGGAAACTTCTGGTATGTAAGAATCACATCGTGACAACATTTGTTAAAGAGCTCAGTTGCTCATCAGAATTTAGATGCAAAGGTTAAGGTTCAATGTGAGGTTAAGCCATCTGAGCAATCACATTTCAGCGCTGCTTTGAGTGCTGTCTGAGATTGTGCATGCCTTGAACCCTAGCACTCAGGAGACTGATGCAGGAGGATTGCCCCATGTTCCAGTCCAGCATGAACTACATAATGAGTTCAGGATGAGACGGCTATAGAGGGGGATCTAGTCTCAAAGAGAGAGAGACAGAGAGAGAAAGAGAGAGAGACAGAATTAAAGAGAATTAAAAACTTTTTGGGCAATCCAAAAACTGACAGAATCTGTTGCTAGTTGATGTACATTTCAAGAAATATATAATTTTTAAGGAAGAAGGAAAATAACATAAATTTAAAAATTCATGAAGAAAAAAAGCCTAAAAGCAGGACAAAATGAAGATAATGTTAAAAGATTTATTGTTCTTATTTTTAACTGATCAAATAGGTAAGAGTTCATTTAAAATAATATGAGTAACAATGCATTTAAGTAGATATTCAAATACACATATTTTCTGAGTATATGCAAATTAAATTAATAAAAATGATATAAGGGATAAAAAAGTGAAATTTGGAATTTTTGTATAGGCACTCAACTCCTATAAATTGAGCATAAACTGAGATAGTGTTATGTACAATTGTTCTGGGATTACTTATAATGGATATTGTAAATTCTAGAGTAGTCATTAAAATAAAAAACACAATTTTTAGTGTAACTGATGAGTTAAAAAGAGTAAATGATTATAAAATGCTAAATTACAACTACTGAGACAAAAAAGAGTATATGATAAAAATAGTAACATATACCATAGACAATGAATATGTAATTACAAATAGGTGGTAATATTAATCCACCTTGACTATCAATGTTCTAAATTTACAAATTAAAAGCAGAGATTACTGGCATATATCTAAACAATGGAGCCTAACATATGTTATCAAAAAAAAAACAACCCTAAACATTATTTTGCCTACATATTAAAATTAAATACATGGATATATATATATATATATATATATATATATATATATATATATATATGAAGATATTCACATAGGCTTATCTTCTTTGCATTTGTAAATGAAATTAATAAAAATGATATAAGGGATAGAAAGTGAAATTTGAAAATTTATTTCTATAGTTTTTTCATATACTTATGTATGTGTGTGTGTCTCTCTCGCATATTAATATCAATCAAATAAAGTAGAAACCATTATACTGATATCAGATAGAGCATATCTCAAAATAATGAAGATTATTTTCCAGGAAAATAAAAAATACATATCAATGCAAAGGTCAAATTTTGAGGAAGACACCATGATTTTTAGATGTATGTGTTTAATTTTAGAATGTCAAGTTATATGAGGCAAAAGCTGATCTAACTAACTGCAAGAGAAAGGAGATTATTTCATGGCCACAATGGGAAATGTAGAAACCTGTCTGTAAGAAATACATAGACGCAACAGCAAGAAAATCAGTAAGGACACTGTTGACTTCATGAACATCAATGAACTTAATACAATCTATTTGAACACTAAAAAATAAAAGCTATAAAAGGATACTATGAATAGCTCTATGTCTATAATAGTAAACTTGATGCATTGGACCAATACTCGGAAACACATAAACTGCCCAAACTCATACAAAAGGAAGTAGGCAGTTAAAGAGATTTGTGCCTAGTAAAGAAAATAGATCAGTTATTAATGACCTACACAAACCTTACAGACACTATATTATCTAGTAATGCTACCAAACGTGTAAAGAAGAAACTACACAAATTGTCTATAACTGCTTTCATAGAATAGAAGCAGAGGGAATACACTCCTTCTATATGAGACAAAAAGCAGACAAATACTTTGCAAAAGAGAAAGCAACTGACTACAAGCTCTAGTGAACATAATCAATATTATATTAGCAAATCAAATTTAACAATGTGTAAAGAGATTATGTATCATGACCCCACGATGATTCCAAGTGCATAAAACTGATTTAGTACTTAAATTCAATTAATTTAATCTATCCTATCAACAGATTAAAATGGAATATCATATATCTAGAATAAATAACTTACTAGTGAATGAACAATGGATTACAGAAGAAATTACAAACTTCCTAGAGTTAAATGATGAAGGAAACACAACCTATGACTTCCTATGAGACACAAAGAAAGCAGTCCTAACAGGAAAACTTATAGTCATACATGCACGCACTGAAAGAGCAAAGCATTCTCAAATAATTATGCACCTCGCAGTCCTAGAGAAACAAGAGCAATCTAAATCAAAAAAAGGTAGAAGAAAAGAAATTGTAAAGATAAGAGAAGAAATGAATGAAATTGAAACTAAACAAACATTACAAAAAAACCCACAATCAATCAAAGTTCTAGTTCTTTGAAAGAATGAATAAGATTGATAAATCTTTAGCTAAACTAACCTAAAGAAGGTGAGAAAAAATCACCAATGCAATTGGAATAAAATGGATGGAATTACAACAAACACTGCTGAAATTCAGAAAATTATAGAGAATTATTTTGAACACTTATATCCCAACAAATTGGAGAAGTGGGAAGAAATAGAAGACTTTCTGTACACCTACAAAATACCAAAATTAAACCAAGAAGATATAAATATCTTAAATAGACTCATAATACACATGAAAATTGAGGCAGTAATAAAGTCTCTACCCAAAAGAAAAGTCCAGTTTCAAATAGATTCACTGCAGAATTTTTTCAGTACTTTAGCAAAGAGCTAATTCCAAAGCTGTTAGCACAAAACTGTTCCAAGAAGTTGAGAGACCACTATTAAATTCATTTCTGGTGATTAGCGTCACCCTAGTGCCAAAATCAAAACAAAGACTTACCAGGAAAGAAAACTTCTGAACAATCTCCTTAATGAATATAGATGCAAAATTCTCATAAACAGATTCTCATAAATAGGATCCAGCAAGTAACCAGTAAGATCATACACTGTGATATAGTAGGTTTCATTCCTGGGATGCAAAGCATGGTTCAACATACATGAAATAATCAACATAACACACCACATCAACAAAAACAAGGGCAAAAGCACATGATCAACTCAATTAGTGCAGAAAAGGCCTTTGACAAAATCCAACATCCATTTATGATAAAAACCCTCAGGAAAATAGACACAGAAAGGTCTCACCTCAAACTGATAGAAGATGTATATGCCAAACCTACTGCAAATATCTTAACAAATGGGGAGAAATTGAAAGCATTTCTCCTTAAATCAGGAGCATGACATAGTTATCCACTTTCGTCACTTCTATTCAACATAGTCCTTGAAACTCTCATCAGAACAATCAGGCAAGAAAGTGAAATAAAGTGAATGTGAATTGAAAAAGAGGAAGTCAAACTATTCTTATTTGTTGATGATATGATTGTCTTCATAGAAGTCCCCAAAACTCCACTTTGGAACTCTAATAATAAGCTAATAATAAACCAATTCAGCCAATTTGCAGACCACAAACTCAATAGTAAAAAAAAAATAGTATTTCTCTACACTAACAATGAACTCACTGAAGAGCTCAGTGCAATAATTTCATTCTCGTGAATTAATCAAAAAATTAAATACGTAGGAGTACAACTAACGAAGGAAGCAAAGAAACTATACAAAGAAAGTTAAATCACACTGAGGAAAGAAATTGAAGACCTCAGAAAATAGAAAGACATCACCTGTTTTTGTATAGGAAAAATCCATATAGGAAAACAACTATATTGCCTAAACTGATACACAGCTTTAATGCAATTCCTATCAAAACACCAATAACTTTTTTCACAGAAGTTGAAAAAATTATTAAATTTGTAAAGAATCAAAGGAGACCAAGAATAGACAAAGAAAACCTGAGTAACAAGACAGAGGCAGAGGCATTATGATTTGAGATATCAAGTCATACTACCCAGCAACAGTTATAAAAACTATATGGTACTGACACAAAAGAGACGGGTTGACCAGTGGAATGGAGCTGAGAATTCAGAGAAAAACAAATACCCTCAGTTCTCTGATTTTGATAAAGGAACCAAAAGCATACGCTGAAAATAAAAAGGGTCGCAAACAAATGGTGCTGAAAAAATTGCACATCCACATGCAGAGGAATGAATCTAGATAGCTACCAGTCAACAAAATCAAATCAAAGTGGACCAAAGACCTAGATATTAAAACTGAAACACTGAACCTTCTGGAAGAGAAATTAGGCAAAAAAGTAACATACAAGTGCAGGTAAGCACTTTTTGTTGTTGTTGTTGTTGTTAAGATACCCAAAGTAAAAGAAGTAGCTCGCAAAATCAACAAAGGAGATTATTTCAAATTTAAAAGTTTCTTCATATCAAGGGAAATTATCAACAGAGTAAAGAGAGAACTGACAGAATGGGAAAAAATCATTCTAACTTTGATAGGCAGAGACAGAACGGATAGCAAATTTCAGCCCTACCCAAGCAACTTGGTGCATTATAAATTCTATTTTTGGCAAACCAAAAGAAGAAATATTTATTGTCTAGAATTAGTTCATGCAGCATAACTGTGAGTGTGTGCAGGTAATCTGCATTTCACAATGCCTAAAACTTAGCTTATTGGATATTCATGAGAATATTAGATGACTTCTCTTATCTTCAAATAACAATGAAGTTATATATATCTTGAAGAACGTTTCAGTCTGAAATTAGCTGTAAGCAATATATTTGCCTTATTTTTACCTACACCTTTTTCCTCAGAGAAGATATTTTTCAAATCTAATCTATAGTGAGTTATTTTATCAGTATGTAGCTTTTAACATGATGCACAAATGATTTGATTAATTTAATCAAATGACAGGTATACCTTGCAGAATAATAATGCACAGTTAGCTGTATTATAAGTTTAAATAAATTAAATAATCCAAGTAAAGGAAAAGAAGAGAGAAAGGAATAGATGACTAAGAAAGAGCTCAGTCTTTGCCTGACTTAGCCAGTCTCAGTGTTAGACAACTGTGGTCAAATTAATCAAGCATTCTACAATTATGACATATGGCAGGAGACCAAGCTGCTAATGCTTAATTTTAGGCAGGGTCTTGCCAAATTGTTCAGGATGGCCTCCAACTCAAAATACTCCTGCCCCAGCCTCTGGAGTAGCTCAGATCACAAATGTTCAGCACTACACCCACTATAATATCTCAGTTGTTTTTATTTTGAGTTCTTTTTCTTTCGTGGATCAGGGTTTGATTCTGAATCCATCCTTTACTACATTTTCTGTTTCTTTTCTGCTTTTCTCTTCTCTTTCTCATTATCTCTTCTTTCCCTCCTTTTCTTCCTTGTCTTCTTGTTTTTAATCTTCCATTTTCTTATATTCTCCTTACAGCTCACTGCATAATAGTCCTAATCAAATTTCAGTCACTCAAGTTTACACTCTCTGCAAAAGGCTCCAAAAATGCAAAGTGACTTGTCAGATATTTAGTAGGATTCAGCATCATGGACCAGAGCAGAAGAAAAAGCTTAGGTCAGAGGCTTTTGCTGGTAAGTGAACGCAATTTGAGACCAGCATGCTCAGTGAAGTAAGATAGAAACAGGAGGTTAAATATCAGATGGTTGCTCTAAGATGAGAAACCCAGATCACAATTATTTTTTAGAACTAACTAAGGGAAATAGTAGGAACTGGTGGGAAGGAGTCAAGGGTGGGAGGGTGAAAAACGGAAAGGCAGAGGATTTGTAATGCAGCCACAATTTGTATATGCACAGAATACTCCAGCTCAATGTAAACATGATGTATTTCATTTATACATACGCATCAATAAAATGGAGGAATAAAAGGCTTAGGAAGGCAGAAACAGGATCGGGGCAATGTTGTCAAGGTGCCGGCAAGCGTACTGGAGATGTTGCAGGGTGGAACGTCTGAGTTCTCTCTGAGGTCAAGTCTTTCCGCTTCCTCTTCAGTCCATTATGGAATGTCGGCTTCTCTGGGAATGTTCTTTCCATTCAGAATGGGACCACAGCAGCACATCTACTGAGACACTCCCAAAACCTAAGTAAACAGTCTTTCAGTGAAGTAGACTAAGCAGGGTGTCTTCACGTTTATTATAAAGAATTTAATGATATTGACAAATACAAAATGGCGGTTCAGATATCCTTTCCAACTGTACAGGATATATATTCTAATGTCTTCTACATCAAATATATTGTCTTCTATTTCCTGCAAAGTGTCCTAATAATCTATCCACTTTTGAAATAGTACCATTATATGTTCAATGTAATATCATTAATATATACTATTTTACCTTAAAAATTTTCACCACTATCTACACTATTTTGATCCAAAGCAGCCTCTGTTCTACTTTGCCGTCAGCGTGTTCCCCTTAGTCCATTGCTTTAACGTTATTTAAAGCAGCTTCCACGATACAGCCCCGCACTACAGATGGGATCATCTTTCAATAAAATGAATCCGATCTTTGCATAATGCTTCTTAAACACTAACATTGTTTCTCACAATTAAAAAATTCCAAGTTTTGTTATGATATAATTCTCATATACAACTCACCCATTGAATGTATGAAATTAAACAATATTTTATATTTGACAGTCTCAAAAGTACAACTACATTTAATTGTAGACCACTTATTGTCTCAACAAATCCAAATATATACAACTACACTTTCCTTGGGTTGTCGCTCCCCAGACTCCTTTCCTCATCTCAGTCCATTATTCCTAAGACGATAGTTTCATTCACTGTTACATCTGAGTCTCGCATGACGTGGTCCCTATTCATTCCTAAAAAGCCATCATAAATTTCATTCTTCTCTCAATAGCTTTTGGAAATGTTATTTTTTTCTAATGAAGACACCAAATTCATCCTTTCCTCTTTCAAATTTAATTTTAAAGGTCCTTGTACAGAGAATTGTTTTTTCTTAAACCTGATTTTAACATTTTTGGGGGTCTAAGTGCAATTCCCTTAAAGATATTTACCTGTATCCTATAAATCAAATCATCTGTTCATTTTCTTAGTGGATAATCTATATTGTACCTTGTTTATTGGTTTATTTGATTCTTTCCTATTCCTAGAAAATAATTTTTTTTAAAAAAACTGTCTTCTTTTTCTTAATCATTATAACCCTAGCTCCTAAAATAGGTTATGCAACATAAAATTTATATTCATAACATATTTTTGCCCTCATGAGTATGTTGAATTCAGTAACATTTTCTAGAGTAGAAAATGCTGCAATTAAGTAAAAGATATATTAGAGAAATTTTTTTGTATTCAAGTATAAAAGTCCAGTACATAGCTAATGTATGTTTAGGTAATCCAAATCAAATATATAGACTGAAAATATTAACAAAATCTTAATCGTATTCCACTATACTCAGTTTAAACAAAGGCTAAACAAGTTATATCAATAATTTTAATAATTGAACAAATACAAAAACAGAAGTAAATGAAAAAAATGGAAATTATATTTCTATGTGTTTGAATTTAAATTTTTTCTGGCATTTTTAACTGAAATAATGAATGTGCTAATGAATGTGCTTGGACTGATACTATTAATAATCCTGAACATCTACAAGAACACCTCCTTGTTCCTTTTCTTTAAATCTAGATATTCACTACCTCCTGTCACTTCTTTGACCTAAATGTATACCTTAAATGTATGTCCCTGTACGTTGCACTCTTCGGTACTGAGATCAGACAAGTCCCACTTGCTTGGCAGCTATTGTGAAATTACTGATTTTTTTCCCACAAAATCCTATCTCGAATTTCCAAATCCTATGGCAAACGAATATGACCTATTCAGAAAGAGAGTTAGTGTATATGTAAGGTAGCATGCAATCATGAGGGTGGGGTGTGGCTGAATCCAATATGGCTGGTATATTAAGAAGCAGAAAATTTGCTTAGAAAGGAATGCCTGTACACAGTGAAAATGGCCTCCGTTGATGGAGAGACAGATGAAGCGTGTATTTTCAAACTGGAGACCGCTACGTTCAAGAGTGAACAATCCAAAGCTAAAGGAAAGCCACACAATGCACTCAGAATGAGATGATTTCATCCACACCTGAATCTCAGATGTCTAGTTTCTAGAACTGTGAGATGCACACCAATTTACGACATCAAATTTTAAATACTTTGTTACAAGTGACATACCAAACTACTAGTTGGCCTTTTCCTTACTTCAGAGTTCCTTGTCTTTAGTGTAGAACAGTCACTGGACTAATAATTTCAACAAGAATAATTTTGATAATTATTCTAACATGATAATGATTCCAATTATTAATGCCTCTCTCCTACTTAAAATATTTAATGACTTTCCATTGCCTGAAGGGTAAAATGTAAATTCCAGATCTGTCATAGTCTAGTTTTTGTAGCCCAGCCTACATACATCATTTTGGAAAAAATGATCTGGATTCAGTGAGAGTGTCACTTTCTCATTCCACATTATTCTCTTTCCTCTTCAGATAGGACTTTCTCTTCCTCTACACTTCAGGCATACTTCTTCCATCCTTCTTAATAGCTTACGTTTTATCTTCTCCATTTTGGGTAAGAACTTCTCTATCAACAGATTTAGTCACTTCTTATTTTATGTTTCTACTGTATTGTGTAAATTGAGTCATGAAAAATGAGATTAAAAGTTCACCGTTCCATGCTTCTTTGCAGGGTTATCGACTAAATGGAGCTCATGAATGCAGGAACATGACCTGCTTCCTTTTTCTCAAATGTCCAAGTCTCTTGGAAATGATTCTCTTTCTCTAGTTCACTTGAAATTTAGTTGCTCAATTGTAATTTTACATGCATGTCAGAGATTTGTGCAGTATATTGAGGTAAAATAATTCTGTACTCTGCTTTTACCTCTTCAGGGGAGAAACTATGGTCATTAATACCATTAGTTTACTATGTCACAGTATTTCTTTTTAAAATATGAATCACAAGGCATACACAAGAGATAATTTAAGTTGAAGATTTCATTTAACTTTTCGTGAACTACTTTGGCCATTAGTCATGAATTTGAATTTGAGGTACTTCTTTTAAGAGTCTGAAATATATTTTTGAACCAAGGCATCTTAATATCTTTATATTTCTACTTTTTTAAGAATCACTGATCCACACTTCATATAGTTTGTTTTGTTTTGTTTTGTTTTGTTTTGTTTTGCTAATTTACTTTCAGTGTGTTTGTTAGTTGCACAGCTCCACAGGACTCAAAAGGCAGCAGCCATGAAGTGAACTTATTTACATGACAGTGAGTCTCACTTGTAGGCTGAGACTTGTAATGCTAATGTCTTAACGAATGAAATGGAGACTAATTAAGCAAAGACATAATTAGACAATTAAAGCAATATGAAAACTGAGGATGTGTTGTGAAGATAAGAAATGAGCAACTGATATTGCAGGTAGTTTGAACCGATGTTTCTGTGGTCTAAAGGATAAGGAAGAATAAATTAGGCATTAGATAAGGAGGGGGTGTGCTGAAGAACAGGAGTAGCATGTGAACGTAGACTCATAAAAGGGAATTTGACATGGAGAAGGAGAGACAGCAGGCAGTTGTGGTTTCACCACATGGGCTAATGGAAATAATGTTAGGATAGCAAGCCAAGGCGTGGGCTTGATATTCGTGTCTTTAAAAGTCTGAATCATTGCACGTTGTATCCTGAGGCAAAGCAAAACCATTGAAGAAGTTTACTCAGGAACATGATTTGGTCGGATATGTTTTGCTTTATAAATGTTTTATGACTGCATCATAGGACATATACAAAAGCATACATGAAGAGTCACAGTAAGTCTGTGGAGGAAGAGTAGCCACAGGGCAGCAGTAACTTAGAGCAGGAGGGCTGAGGAGGAGATAGTGAATGTCAGATTTGACTAGATAATTTTAAGAAGAGTTAGAGATAAACTGCATGGTAAGTAGTTGTGGGAGAACTTAAGAGATACATTTCTTTCCTGATTTATTTAGCTGAAATTTCAGTTTTATTGTCAGTGTATTGTTACATAAGTGTATAGAGCCAGAAAGTGAGTCTGAGGGTTTTTTTTTTTTTTGTAGAAAAATCAGAATGGTAGATAAAAAGACATTAATAACGTGGGTTTGAATAAACGGTGAAGCTAAAGTCAAGAGTATTATGATAAGATTATGTACTTTGAAATATAACAAATTAAGAGGCAAAAGAAAGTACCTAAATCAGAGGACTGAGAATGCCTGTTATGTGAAGAGATTATTCAATAAAGCGGAAGCAAGATTCATGGAGAGTTTCAGTAAGGACACGTGGTACACAGTGGAAACGAATTAAGGGGCCCCGTGAAATAAATGAACTCAAGAAGATCCACTGTAACTGGAAACCTTAGTGGAAGGTGTTGCTGTAGAGACAATGGGGAAGGCTAGACGCCTGCTGGTTGAATACAATTGTGACTCTTTCAATTCTTTTAAAGCACAAAATGAAATCATAAGTCAACCTGAAAATTCATTATTTTCTGGTTGAAGCATTCTCCAAAGTAAAATGCACAATCACTGATATCTGACCAAATAGTCATCACTACTTAGTAACTTTACAGAAAAGTAAAGCATTTTTTACAAATATGGTGGTTTTGAGAATAAAAGAATAATCCCGTAAGATTAACCTATATATATATAAACTATTTATTAAAATAGTTTTATAGAAATGCATAGTTATAAAGTGCTGTCATGTCTTTATTAAGTCAGCTTTTCTTCTGTATTTATTTATTTTTCTTTTTAACTAGGATTTTTCACAAAACATATGGGATAGATTATTTACACATAAACTATTAGTAAAACTTATGCAAGAGTTACAATTTATAAAATAAAACAAAAATTTAAAGTGAGTCATGGATATATTCATATTTTAAAGCTTAAAAAAACTACACGAACATATCTGTGAGAGTCTTGTTTATTTTTTAATAGAATTCGATGATCTAAGATATTTAAGTTTACGTAAGTTGGTTAAAATATTTATCCACCTATTAGTTTTATAGTACTTGGAAAGTGAATTTTTATCCACAATGGTCTCATGTTTTATTTAAACCCATTTTAAAAATCACAATAGTGTATATATTTCTGTTTTATTTTGGGCTTACAAGCTGTAAAAACACCTTTATCTTATGTTCTTATAATTTACAAGCTATTATTTTATCACTGAGGGACTAGTTTGTCCTCTGAGAATGGAGTAAGTATACAATTAGGCACACTCTGATGATGTTCCTGGTACATTTGAAAGCAAAAATAGTAACGCAAACCTTTCTGTAATCATGGCGATTTTACAGTTATTATAAGGAGACAAATACATTAAATATTTTAATTTCCAAAATAACTTTGAACTTTAAAGTTGAGATGAAGAATCAGGTTTTTAAAATAGATGAAACTTTATTACTAAATTATATACACATTTGAGATTATTAAGATTGATTTATGTTCAGGATATACCGTGAAACATCTTAAGGTAATTATTACAGAAGGATATGCGGAGTGAAAATAAAATAAATTTTGAAAATTTAAAAAATATATTTTTTTCAAAATTTTAAATAACTAGTCAAAATAAAATTTATTTTTGAAGCAATATACTCACTAAAGTAGATTTTTATTATTACTAAAATATTCAGGTCCCTATTGTTGAAGACTTAATGCCATAAAATTTATCAAAAATTCAGTGTTAGAAGGAATAAATCTGTACCAGTACAGCAACAGTACCTGTGTGTACAGCAAAACATAAGTGAATGATATTTGATAGTAAGCTTTAAAAATTGTAAGAGTTTGAAAAATCTGTGTGCTAGATGGTCTTGGTGGCACAGCACTATGGGAGTGCAGGGCAGGAAGACCACATAGCTTAGTTCAGTCTTATTCATTCAGAGACTTATGGAGATCTTATCTGAAAATAAAAACACAAAAAATCTAAGGCTATAACTCAGTGAAGAGTCATTGAGTTCCATCCCTTGTATCACAAAATAAAAAACTAAAAATAAATATATGTGTAATATTACAAATAATAAGTTGTAATGCTGAATAGCAATTAAATATAACTGATCCTCAGTAATAGAAAACAGATTTAATTTTTTCCAATTTTTAATATAGAAAATGCCACAAATTTTTTGTGATACATACCATTGCCCTCCCGCCTTCAACAAGCAATTTTTTCAGACTCATAATAAACAATTGACCATCGCAATCTTGGAAAACTTGACCCACCTAAAAGAGAGAATGTAATAAATGCATTTAAGTGTCCTAAAACAATGACATAAATAACGAAAAGCATATGTGAATAGTGTGAACAAAAATAATTGAATAACTATTAAAATAAAAATCTAGATAAATAACCACTTATGAAATATGCTAAATACTAAAATACTACATTAGGTATGACTAGAGAGCAAAGTAGGCAATGAAATCGCATTTTGAGACAATTAGCTACAATTCTACAGAGAAGGCAAACTGTATAAGGAAAACAATCATAAGGTATGCATGCCAGACCTCTTAGATCAACTATAAACTCACAAACCATAGGGATGAGACAATGGGAAGCATTTTGTGGAAAGCGGATAGCTAAGAATATTTAAAAGTTAGTAAATCTGTTAACATTTCAAGTAATGTTTAATCTCAAGCTCTGGGCATTGTGGATTAACATAATATTATACCAGTAAAGAAAATCTGTTAACAATATATAATACCAGTGATGATGAGAAGAATGTCATAAAAGCAACAAGGAAAAAAAGAAAGATTACCTACTTATAAGATAATGAGGATGACATCAGAAATCACTGTAGCTACAATGTGTCTGGAAGACAATGCAATTATGTTTTCAAAATGACTAGAAAAAATACTGTCAAAGTTGTCATCTCTACCCTCCTGGAGTATCACTCTAAGGTGAAAGTTACATAATTATACTTTTAAAAAGACCGAAAACTTTGTTCCCCATATTCTTTCCAAGAGAACATTTACAAGATATATTTAAAAATGAAAATATGCACTTGACAAATACCACAGTGCAGGAAAAATATTTATCTGTAGGTAAATGAAAATAGTGGCCATAAATAATATTAATTATGATAAATATGGAAGAATATACTCAGAGTTAAACTAAAATAATAGATACAAATACATGAGATGTAGGTGAAAATAGCTGAATTAAAGTTCTCTCAGTGCTCTGTATTAATCAGCTCTTGATCATTTTTATGTTTGTTAAGTCAAGCATACATGGTACAAACTTGAATAGAAAAATCAAAATAAATCAGTGGAAAGATAAAAGAAACAAGGACGTGTTATTATATCTATAAAAATAAAAGAAGAGAATATGGCAAGAAAAGCCAAGGATTAAAACCCAAAGAAAATGTTATTGAATATATTTTAGTGTTTTAGCAAACATTTGACAATGTAACTGTAAACACATGCTTAAAATGGACAATTTTCATGACAATTTCAATTAAAATGACATCACACTAAGCATCAACCAACAGAATGAAACTCAAGGGTAAATCCCAGAAACAAACAAACAAAACAAAAATCTGCTGGGGTCTGCATAGAGCATTCAGTCATAACTAGATTTCAAAAAGAAATTCATGAGACCACAATAAACTGATTTGGCAACAGACTGGTTAACTGGAGAAAAGGTAAATTATGTTTGCTTAATATTTTATGTGCATGCAAAAGCAATAGAAAAGAAGTAGTTACAGATGAGAGCTTATAAGTCTTTTTAAATGTTTAATGAAACAATTGACTAGTGAGTTTAAGATAAATGTGAATTTGTTTCTAAAGGTGGTAATCAGTGGGAAACAAACTAGAAAATATACCGAAAAACAAGTGGAATGCAAGGAGCATTTTGGTATTTGATATTGTTGCTTAAACCAATCAAGGTCAGTTCGAACTCTCCACGGACCAAAAATACTCCTCTTTCCTGTTTTATGAAGGGATTCAATGGCCTTCATATAATTAAAAGTTATATTATGAATATAAAATATGAAGAGTGACTAAATATCAAGAGAAAAGATTGTTTTTTATCAATGAATAAATTTTAATGTGGGAAATACAGTAGTAGATAATATGAGGCAGGATGATGACGTTAACATCAGTTTTGATTCTGTTGGTTCCAGGTACTTTTACACACGACACTGTAGTAACTCTCTATATAATTTTGCTGACCACATAACTTTTTTGAATTGGAAGATAGCAAAAGGAGCATGAACAAGTCATATCAAAAGCATGTGCCCATTTCTGCCTGTGCTTCCACCTTCTACCGTTACCATGAGAAGAGCAAGTACAAGCCTTACAAAGTTTGGGGTGCTGTCTCAAAAGTGCCATAGACTAGGTGGGTAAAACAAGAGGATTTTATTTCTCACAGTTTAGGAGTCTAGAAAGTTTCAGAACATGTCGTCAGGCCTAATGCAGTGCCTGGTGATGCTTCCTCGTTTGTGGATTAATATCTTCTCATGGTATGCGCCTATGCTACGTAGTAGAGAGAGGCAAACTGCTATGTTTCTTCTTAAAAGGGCATCAGATCTTCTAAGAGACTCCTCAAAACACTATAACTTGGGTGGACAAGAACTTTTAAAGTATGTTTTAGAGATACGCATTCAGTCCATTGCACATAAGCTATCCCTCAGGTCTTAGTTAGAATGCACATAAAACTCCAGATGTAGGCACGAGCTGAGTTCCTTTGGTCCAGGAGAAGGCTATCTAACACTGGCCAAGAGCCATTCAGCCTTTAGGCGTGGGAGCAAACCCAGGTGGGAATATCAGAGTGAGCACACGACTCATCAGTGACTCAGACATGTGAGCAGACACATGGACAATCAGCAAAATTCAGTTGAAGATTTTGTTAAACACTCAGGTTCGTGAGCTATATATGTACCGTGTATTTTCAATGCGTAGATGCTAATTGTAACTGTGACACTAGACAACTGACAAGAGGTTTATAAATTAATTATTTAAGAATAATTTTGATAGACAAAAGAGATTGAATAATTTGTAGCACATCTCACTGAGAGGATGTTAGAAAAATAATAAGTTAATAAAACTATACATAAAACTAAAAGCATTTCAAAATAAGTATAAAATAAATTGAAGAGGATATATATATATATCTATATATATATAATGCAATTATAAAATGATGTTGTTTCCTCATGAAAACTAAGATCAAACACACTTTTGTAAATATTATAAAGGGAGAAAATTAAAATATAAATAGGGACATAACACATTAGATAATCATTACTTAAAGAATTAGCAGAATTTATATAACAAGACAACGTTATGTAAATGAAGCAAATTTTAAAAGAAGCACATTCTCCTACAAAATAGAGTTTCTTTTGAAGTTGGAAATATTATCAGCCAACATGTATGCTGATTCATAAGAACCAAAGACAGGAGCAAGGGATTTAAATAGCAGTTTTATTTTTGCAGGAAATTTCTCTTTATTGTCACAAATGGCAAACTTGACAGTATTTGGAAATATTACCCAGTAACATTGAGTCAATTTGAGATTGAATTCAGTCCTAAGTATTTAACAAAGTTCTAACTAAACCAAAAGTATTCTCTACTCCCCTACTGACTTGAGACATCTTCAATAATCTTCTTCAATAATTTTAGCACATATTTTCTTCATTGAAGGTTTTTCCCTCAATTCATTAGCATATATATGCAATACACAATGGTTATATTGAGCTTGAGTATTTTGTTCAAGTATATGTTGTGTCAGCATCACAATCCCTTTTCCTCTCTTTGACCCTCCTGCTACTCTCATCCCTCAGATGCCCACTATCACATCCTTTTAGTTCTATAAAATGCCTGTATTCTGGATTTTGCATATTAAAGAAACCATATGATAGTTAACCTTCTGAGTTTGACTCACTTCCCCAAGCATGATGGTATCAAGTTGTGCCCATTTACCTAAGAACGCCTCAAATTTATTTCTCTTTACAGAGAGCAGTCAGGATGAAAGTCACCAATTCTACTTAGCTGAAATGAAACCATATCAATTAATTTGTAACCGATACAACACAAAAATACAGACTGGAAATATTTTAATAGTCCATATGTATTTACAGCACAGTTGGGGAGACTTCATCAAATAAATTTATCATAGAGTCTGGGGGCACAGACCAGTGGTACAAATGCTTGTTTTGTGTCTGCAAGTCCTTGGTGATTTCCCAGCACCCCACAAACGTTAGCTTGGAACAATGGTGCAACTAGTATTCCTAGCACCTGGGAGGCTGAGGTAGGAGAATTAGCATGTATTCAAGGCCTCTCAGGGTGACACAGTAAGTTCATGACCACCCTGACTGTACAGTGAGATTCTATCTTAAAAATATACCCACGTTTCTCTTTCTCTCATCTCTTCCTCTTCTCTCTCGCTCATCTACTCACCCAGGAGTAAAAATTCTCTGTATAATAAGAATCCATTGAAAAGTTTGAGAAGCTAGAGAAAAGGTCACTGCAGGGATGACATCTCCTTTGCCATCAGACTGGCTTGCTCTCGAGAGGCAGGGCCAGAACTCCCAAGGGGTGAAGTCGAACTTTGACAGAGAGCATTTGGAAAGATCTTTCGGCTTCACATATCTTATTCTGTAGGTTTCTGTCTACATACCTTATACCTTAGTAAGCTCTCATAATATTTTACAGACTTATAAGTGGAATATCATTATGAAAAGCAATTTTTGATCACAATTTCCTTGTTAATGACTGTTTGTTCTCATTTGCTTAGGGATTTATCCACCTGTCCAAATGTTCCCTTTCTTCTCATGTTCATCATTCAATCTCTTCTTAATTCACAAAATGAACAACAGGTGCGTGTTGTGATTGCTGTGTATTTTCTACCTTTTCCATGATTTACGGTTTTCATCTGTTCTTGTCAAGTCTGTCACGAAATTTTGAAGTGTTTATTGAATTTAAGAAACTTTTGACCATACAGTTTTAGATATTTTATACCATGATAATTCTTAAATTGTTGAATCTCCATATTTATCTGTGATATTTAGTTCTTTGTTGTATATTCCAGTTCACTTCATGAATAATACATCAGTCAGCAAATATATGTCGAATCTTCTTAATCAGTACCTGTTCAAATTCAGAAGAATTATTGAATCATATTAAGTATATAAAAAGGATAGCTACTAATAGCATAAATGATGAATATATTTTACTATTAAGCAAGAATTCTATTGGAAAATCAGTATTTTGAATTTAAGTGGAAATTATCATTATTTTAGGGGTAAGTATAGGTTATTTGTCTTCTTATTTTATAAATACATGGATTGCAAATTCTATAACTCACTGGAGACATGGAGTTTGGGGAATAAGTGAATGTCTGTGACCGCCTTTTTTCGAAGATTCACTCCATTCCTATCTGACCATTGCCATTCTTTCTGCCCTATCATTCATGTTAGGTCCTTTTAATGTCATTATTTTTTGCATTTCATAAGAGGGACACCCATCTATAGTCAGGCTTTTTGTGTGGCCCATTTCACTAAGCAGTATTGAATCTAGGTGGCCCCATTTTTATTCAAAAGTTTCATATCTGTCTTTTGTGTGTTTGAATAATGTTCCATTGTGTATAGACATCACATTTCTTTAATCATTCCACTATGGATGGGCAGGTAGGTTATTTCCAGGATTTGGCTCTTATGAGTTGTGCTGGTATAAATATAGATATGCATGTGGAGTTTTTTGTGTGTTGAATTTATTTCTTTTGGGAATGTTAAGGCAGTAGCTGGATCAAATGAAATTTCTATTCTCTGCTTTCTAAGGAACCTCCAGACTGCTTTCCATAACGGTTGCACCAGATTGCATTTCCACCAGCAGTGGAGAAGAGTTCCTTTTATCTGCACCCTCAGCAACAATTGTTTTTTGAGTCTCTGATGTAGGCTGTTCTCGCTGGGATGAGGTAAAGCCTCGATATTGTTTT
This sequence comes from Ctenodactylus gundi, assembly GCA_004027205.1. Lineage (NCBI taxonomy): Eukaryota > Metazoa > Chordata > Mammalia > Rodentia > Ctenodactylidae > Ctenodactylus > Ctenodactylus gundi. The sequence goes on from PVKB01001522.1 coordinate 173,880, forward strand.
TATTTTCACTTCTCTGATGGCCAGAAATAAAGAACACTTTTTCATTTGCTGTTGTCCATTTGTAATTTGTAATTCTAAGAACTTTCTTTTCATTTCAGCTGCCTAATTCTTGATGAGCTTATTTTAGTTTTATTTTTATCTTTGTGAATTCTTTGTATATCCTAGATGATAATCCTTTGTCTGAAGCATTACTAGTGAATATCTTTTCCCACTCTGAGGGTTGTCTCTTCACCTTACTGATTGTTTTCTTTGTGTGCAAAAACTTTTTAGTCTAATGTAATCCCTTTTTTGATTCTTGCTAAGATTTCTTGTACAGTTGGTATTCTGTTCAGGAAATTCTTTCCTGTCCGTATGTCTTCTAGGATTTTGCCTATGTTGTCTTCTAGTAAGTTCAGGATTTCTGTTTTGATGTCCAGCTATTTGATCTATTTTGATCTTATTTTCATGTATGGTGACAAATAAGGGTCTAATTTTACTCTCCGACATGTGGAGATCCAGTTTTCCCTGTACTATGTGTTGAAGATGCTTTCTTTTCTTCAGTAGTTTTTTTTTTTGGGGGGGGGGTCCTTTGTCATAGATCAATTGATTAAGGGTGTTTGGGTTTGTTTCAATATCCTCAATTCTATTCCACTGATCCTCTCATCTGTTCTTATACCAGTGTCCTGTAGATTTAGTCACTGTTGCTTTATAGTGGTTTCTTTTTAAGTATGGGATTGTGATTTCTTTGCCCTTGTTACTTAGAATTGCTATAGAGATTCTTGATCTCTCTGGTTCCATATAAATTTTAAGATTGTTTTTTCTACTTCTGTGAAGAATGCAGTTGATATTTTGATTGGTATAGCATTGAATCTGTATAGTAACCTTAGGATTATGGCCATTTTTTTACAATATTTCTATCCAGAAACAAGAGATGTCTTTCCATTTTCTAAAATCCTCTTCAATCTCTTTCTTTATGGCTTTGTAGTTTTCTTTGTATAGGTCTTTCACCTCTTTGATGAGATTTATTTCTAGTATTTTATTGTGAAGGGGGACGCTTTCTTGATTATTTTCTCTTTGGGTTTATTATTTATGTATAGAAATGCTATTTATTTGCGAGTATTGATTCTATATCCTGCAACTTTGCTGAATTTATCTATTAGTTCTAAAAGTCCTTGGTTGGAATTTTTGGGTCTTCTATGTAGAGTATAATGCCATCTGTAAATAAGAATATCTTTACTGCTTCCCTTTCAGTTCTTTTATTACTGCTCTTGCCTGATGGCTCTTGTGAGAATTTCACATACTATGTTAAACAGTAGGAGTGACAGTGGACACGTTTTCATGTTCCAGAATTTAGAGTGAATACTTTCAGTCTTTCTCCATTTAGAATCATATTGGCTGAGTGGTCGTTGTAAATAGCTTGACTCTGTTCAGATAGGGTCCCTATATTTCTATTTTCTTCAGAGTCTTTATCATAAATCGGTGTTGGATTTTGTCAAATGCTTTCCTGGCACCTGAAAATCATATGATATTTATCTTTTTATCTGCTAATGTGGCTCTGTGAATATTAAATTCTTTTGCTTTTTTAGTTTTCAGATGTTCTCGTTATTATGAATAAACCTGTCACTGTGTTCTTTGTTGTGGTTGTTCTCTGTTCAGTTATCCAGTAGACCATTGAGAATTTTTGTAGCGCTCATTTGATTGTCATGAATTTCTTCATGGCTTCTTTGCCATGGAAAGTTTTTATTTCATTGTCAATTTAAAATATTTGTGCTGGGTACAGGAGTCTTGGCTCACAGTTACTGTCTTTTTGAGTTTTGAGGTCTTCACTCCAGGCTCCTTTACCCCTTAGAATTTGTTCTGAGAAGTCTGTTGTTACCCTGTTAGGTTTGCCTTGATATATCACTTGCTGCTTTTTCTTTTCTCTTACAATTTTTAGAATTCTCTCTTTGCTGTGTATTTCAGTGGGATTTATCTAGCGGAGCTTCTGCTTTGCTTGTATCTAGTGGGTACATGGTGTGCCTCTGTCACTTGTGTGCCCATTTCATTTTCTATGCATGGGAAGTTTCCTCTTATGACTTCAGTGACTGGATTTCTTAGTACTTTAGTATGGATTTCCATTTTTTCTTGTATTTCTGCTCTTCTGAGACTAATTTTTTTAGAGTCTTCTGTAATCTGTAGCATTGCCTTTCCTTGTTAACTTTGAATTATTTTGTGGTGGTTCAGTGTGGACCATCATTTTGTTCTTGTCCTCTAAATCAGAAATTCGCTCCTCATTTTGTATTGTTCCGTTCCACTGTCTTTCCATGGAGATTTTCGTCTCCTGATGCTCTTCCTTTATGCTTTCATATTTTTGGAATTTGTCAGTGAATTTGACATTCATTTCCTTTTTTGACTTCTGCATATCTGTAAGTTTTGCATTTGTTTCCTTTTTAATTTCTTTGGCTAAATCTTTTATTTTTATTTTCTTTTAATTCTTCAAGTGTCTTTTGTAGTTTATTGTCTAAGTCTCTCTTGTGTTCTTCCAGCGGGTTAAATATTCTTATTTCATAGTTTATAAATTTTGGATCTTCTTCTGGTTCTATCGGGGTGTCCTATAGTGAGCTTCCCCTTGTTTTCTCTTCTTGCTGTTGCATGTTGCTTTAACCTGCTGTGGTAGCTCTGTAAGCAGCTCTGGTGGTGAAGAGTGTTGCTCTTTGTCTGTGGAATATGCTGACTGTGTCACCCAGGTGTGATTCCTCTTACAACTCAATTATTTCTTTTTTTCAGACCTGAGGGCTATCTGGACTTCTCTGGGCTAGGTGCCTAGGAGCTGACTGCTTCTGGCATGCAGTAGTGATGGGTACTAATTAAGCCCAGTTGTACAGACTCCAAAGTTCAGGTTCAGGTCTGGGCACAGCTGCCTAGATGCTTCTGGATGCCTCCAGTGTTAGATAGTGATTAAGCCCAGCCCCACATTTAGGGTCTGAGTGCAGCTACCTAATGCCTCCGGCATGCAGTGCCAAGTAGGTCCAGCTGCACTGGCTCTGGAGTGCAGTTGAGGGTCTGGGCATGGCTACCTGAGTGCCTCTAACTGCATGCAACTGGTACAGTGTAGTCCCAGTTTTGTTGGCTTCAGGGTGTGGGTGTGGTGTTTGGGCACAGCTGCCTGGATGCCTCTGGCACATAACCGTGATGGGTGTTGCAGATTACACCCTGTCATGTGAGTTGCAGGTTGGAGTCTGGGCATGGCTACCTGAATTCCTCTTGCCCACAGCAGCAACAATTGCTGAGTAGGCTCAGAGAAGCAGGCTCTGCAGTGCAGGCAGGGGTCTCAGCATAGCTGCCTGGGTGCCTCTGACAAGTAGCAGCAATGGAAGCCAAGTAGGTCCAGTTGCATGAGCTCCAACGTGCAGGCAAGGCTTGGGTCCAGCTACCTGTATACCTCCATTGCAGCAGTGGGCTGAGGTTGGGCCCAGCTGTGCAGACTCTGAAGTGCAGGTGAGGGTCAGGGCCCTTTGTTTATATGACACTTAATTATTACAACTTGACATTTCTACTTATAGAGGGAATTGGAGTAGGTGGAGAGCAGACTATGATCAGAGGTTAGCTAAGGTATCAACTAAAAAGCAGAAGAGTATTTATATGGTTGTGGATAGCCTACCACTAATCCCACCCCAGAGGGAAATTATCAGGAATGACCTCTGTAAACAAGACTGAGACAAGTTGAAGTGGGGGAGAGCGTAGCCTCCAGATTTTCAGAATGCTTTAGAATATAGGGCTCAGAGAATTCACAAAGAAAGAGGGGGTTCAGAAACTATCCAATATACGACTCCCCCGCACCACATAAACTGGACGTGGTGGTGCATGCCTGTAATCCCAGCACTCGGGAGGCTGAAACAGGTGAATTGCCCTGAGCCCAAGGCCAGCCTCGGCTGGGTGAGTTCAGGACCAGCCTGGACTACAGAGTGAGAACCTGTCTCAAAAAAGAAAGAAAGAAAGAAAGAAAGAAAGAAAGAAAGAAAGAAAGAAAGAAAGAAAGAGAGAATGAGTTGGAAGGAAAGGAGAAGAAAGGGAACATTTAAAAAAGAGAAGAAAAAAGAAAACAGAAATCAACAAAAGTTTAGCAATAAAAGGTCAAAAGAAAAGAGAAAACAAGAAAACAAGAAAAGAAGAAAAAACAACAATAACAAACGACAAGGAGAACAGCCCCCGATAAGTATATAATTGATACCCTACCTGTATCAGTTGGCAATACAGATTTTCTGGCCCTGGGTTTCGCAGTCTGATAGTATCCACTCAGCTACTCTAACTGGGGATTTCCATTTTTTTCTGAATTTTTTTTCCAGCTTTTCCGGGTGCTCTCTACAGCAAGCAAGGCAGGAGAGACCCTGGCCTCCACAACAAGCTATAGCAGTGTGTCAGCATAGGTTGTTTTGATAAAGAATTACTAAATAAAAGTAGAATGCAAAACTAAAGTGTGGGATGGTGAAAAAAGAAACTTTCAGTATCTGAAATTTGAAACGAAAGGTAAATGAAGGGAAATAACCAGGACTGCAGAGTTTTAACAAAGAAATATTTCGGGTAAAATCATAGTTAACTGCTGTGATCCAAAGAAGGGAAATCGATCTGTATACGCAGAAGATAAAGAAAATGTGCCTGGAATAGAGCAAATCAGGAAAAAAATGAATGGGAAAATAAATCTGACATTTTTGGATTATTATACACCATAGAAAGAAATTAAGTTTTATTCAATATCAGTCAGAAAATCATAAAAAAATACTTGACCTAAAATTAAACATATTATTCTTACTAGTCATGCTGCTTTTGGCTCATTTGAGTCACACAAAAGACTACTAGACATGAGTAGTCATTGTCCCAAGAGACGCAATTTTTATTTGAGCAGGTGTCAGGGGTGGAATAGAGATGGTTCCACTCTATTGTGCACATGTAGTGCTAACCGAATATGTTGAAAATTTTTATATGAGGAATAAGAGCAGGTGAAGATCCAACAATGGAAAATTAGATTTTTAACAGACTATTTATATAGATAATTATATCATTATTCTAAAAATATCGCAGATTAAATAGTTTAGGTAAGTGTGGATATTAATTCATTATTGTGGGTGAATATGTTTGCATGAAAGTCATAATTCTTTTTTGTTTTCTCAAATACAGAGTTAATGAAAGAAAATGAGATGAAATAAATGGGAAGATTCTCCTTTTATTATTTATTAATTTAAATGTTCAAAATCTATAGTGAACAAAAGAATGGTGCAGTCATAAAATAGACCTATAAACTGACCAAAGAGAACATAGATCCCAAATAAACGTAGGCATATCAAGTCACCTGTTTTTTGACAATGCAACAAAGAATACATATTGAGAGAGGAAATAAAAGATTGTTTCTTACAGGAATGATATTTGAAAAGCTAAGTGTGAACTTGGACCCAAATGCAATTGGAACCTGAAACCATTTTTAAAATTCAAAACAAAATGAATGAAAAACTACAAAACTACACAACAGCCCACAAATCATAGAAGAAAAGTTAGTTGACATTATTTATGGCAATAACCTATAACCTGGGTATGACAACAAAAATTCAGGTGATAACTTTTTTTCTTTCTTGTAGCAGACATCTACATTTCTTTCTATCCTGTGCCTTACTGGCACTTTTTTGCATTCCGATCTAAGCTGAGTGATCTATTGCCAATTTCCCCATTTCTCCAAATCAAAATGTGTGAAAGGAGCACATTTATGTGATCTTCTCTGCCAAGAGCGCATCAAATTAAAAAGCTTCTTCAATATGGCAGATCACCAAAACTTAAAAAAAAAAATGAAATCAGCAATCTTTCTTTGCTTTCTGTCTTTACAAGAGGTGAAATCAGCATCTGGTACACCTGCACATCCCATTCACTGTAGCCCTCTTCACAACAGTCAGAGTAAAGAAACAACTTGTGATTACTTTAAAATAAAACACTAAAGAGTTCATAATGTGTTTCTTTACACTGGAGTGTTATTAGTACATAAAAGGAGAAATTTTGCCCTTTGTGACAATATAGATGAACTTGGGAGACATTATGGTAGGTGGAATAAAGCTAAAACGGAAGTAAATATATGATATGTGATGTAATTTATATGTGGAATAGAAAATGCAAAATTCAAAGAAAGAGAGAGTAGAATTGCAGTTTCCAGGGGCTAAAAGGTGGGTTGCATCAAAAAACTGATTAAAGCACACGAACTTAGAGTTGTAAGGTGGCAAACTTTGGAGGATCTCATATGCAGTGTAAGTGACAAGGGTGTGCTAGTTAATTTCATTGTGATAGTCATTACACAATGCCAATGCGTGTCAAACTATTGCATGGTACACCTTCAAGATGCACACTGTTTTATCACCTTCAATGTGCAAAATCCTAAGGCCCATCACCAGCTAAAGAAATTTTGTTATATGTGGGTGTGTACATCTATATGTAAATTGAACATATACAATGAAATTTCATTGCTATTTGATTTCTTTAAAAGAGAGAACCTAGCTTTTCTAGGATGAACCTGAAGGAAGCCAGAAACAAAGAAAAAAAAATACAGCATGATAAATGTGGGAAGTGAACAACAACAATGTGGTCAAATGCATCTCAAATTGTGTTTAACTGGTATGAGAGTGGAATGAGAAAAAATTATAAGAACATCGTCAAAGTATATGTTACTGTTATGTAAAATAATAGTGTTAATATCAACATGAAAATTTTAGTTAATATTATAATCTGTGTTGAAATTATGCTAAAAGAGGTTTTAGGAGTCCTTATTCCATGTACACACAGATGCACAGATGGGAGCGCATGCGCGCAAACATACACGCAGTGTTATGTTTTAAATCTTGTATGTCCCTCAAAAGTCTGATGTGTGATGGATTGCTAGGCTTGTAACCTGGGAGGGCTGGTTGTCTGGGGCGTGACTGGGAAGGGGTAGGCGGTGAGACTTGACTGGGAAGGGATGGATCCCTGGGACATGACCTGGAAGGATGTCTAGCTAGCTCTGCCCTTCCTTTCTGACTTGGCTTCACTCTGCCACACAACTATCTTCTGCCAAACCCTTTCTCTCTTGTGATTCCACCACTGCCAGCCGCCTAGGAACAGACTACGTGAGACCTTCTGAAAATGTAAGTTTCAGTCAGTCTTTCCTCCCTTAAGTAGTGGATGTCAGGTATTCTGTCTAAGCAGTGATAAGAACCAAGACACACAAACACGCAGACACACACACAACTTACATAAGAGAATGGATGGGATATCCATTTGACTTGTTGATCTACCATATGTATGTATAATGAAACACCATATTGTACAGGTTAAATATATGTAAAAATAACCTTTAAATAATTATCAAGTGGTAACTTTCTTGAGTTTTATTGCCAGAAAATAAAGAAAAAATTCTCCATAAGAGCCTTTTTGCCTTATAAAGCACTAGTTTTATGAGGGCACAAAAATGACTCTGCTTGTAAACTGGTTGGTTACCTGGACATAGACCGAAAAATTCTGTGCTGTATTAAAACAAATATTCCCACATATATAATATGTCCCTGCCTTCCTTTCCTCTGGTTAGCTTTTAGGCAAACCTTATATTATGCCAGCATGCATATAAGTTTTAACATTATACGTTCCACCAAACTATTTGGAATCAGTGTCCTCATGAATCATAAGAGAATAAAATAAGAATATAAGTGACTCAATTAACAGCTGTCCTTTGCTTCAAATGAAGTCCATCAAGTTTGAATAAATAACATATAAAGCATACTGATTAAGAAGATTGATAGTATCATTCAGTTTATGAATTAAGCAATGAGCCAAATCTGAACTGTAAATTATAAATGCATTACCTTCTCTTTCCTGGAGAATTAGCGTTTCCATAATTGAGCTTATTTTTCTTACTAAATTGAGTAAAAATAGTAACATGTAGAATTAACCACAATTTACCTCAAAATCATCACGTGTAATGTAAACAAAGGGCAACAGATTACCTCAATTCATATGTAGAGCAGGAAAAGACTAGTACACACAGCTCACGAAGTGTCTCTTGAAAATGTTAATTTACATATCCCTGTTCAATGGCTAGGATAATGGAGAAGCAACGCCTGTATTTAGTTTGAGCCTTAAAAGAGACATATAAAACTTATTAACTCCGGTATGCTTCCAGGGCCTCTCACAATTCTGGCTCTTAAGTGCATTACAAACATTGAACTCACTTGTTCACTGTCAGCTCCGGAATAATAGCACAGCATGCCCAGTTCAGAAGAAATAGCTTCCTTCTGGCACATCGCGTCTCCTCTTCTGCAGCACAAAAGGATTCTGCAAGCGAATTGCCTGCAGCGATCCACTTCTCCACCGCACGCGAGCTGTGCACTCTTGGACAAGCTGGTGGCCGTGCAAAGCTTCATTTCTCATCTGTAATCAAGATGTGATATAATATTTTTCTCATACTAGCTAAAAATAGATAATGCTAAATTAAAATGAGCACTATCACAATACTATTTTTCTCCTTCTGGGCCCAATAAGAGGAATCCTCACAGGAAAAGAAAATGATGGTAATTAATTTAAAGTTATTTTAATAATTTATTTGCAGAGACTGCCTACAGCCAAGCAAATAATAAAGAATGCTTGACTGAGGCAGAAATCCAAGAATATTTATGTGCTAAATGGAGTAGTCCATAGGCAGCAAACGCACTGTCTTCACTTAGCTATACCACAGGGGTATTTGCATGGATGGCGAGACTCATTGGAGAATTTGAGAAGATGCATGAAAAAAGCTTGATAAAAATTATATTATTGTTCCAGAAGGATAAACATAAATGGTCTACGGAAAGGGAGACCTAAGAGGAAATGTGAGTTGCCAAGAAGAATATGAAAAGATGGTTGACATCAGTAATGTTCACAGGCAAGCTCATTCACAGGCTGAAAACAAGATCCCCAACCCCCCCCCCCCCCAAAAAAAAAAAACAAAAACAAAAACAAAATAGAAAATCACAGTGCTGACAAGGATGTGGAAAAACTGGATCCTGTGTTCTTAGATGGTGAAATTGCACAATGGTGCAAGTTCTATGGAAAACAATATAAAGTATCATAAAACTTAGAAGCAGAGCTGTCATATCATATGATCCTCATCCCCACATCTAAATGCAGATGTACCCGAAAGATTTCAAAGCAGAGGCTTGAGGAGGACCTTGCGCATCCTTGTTCATTGCAGAACTATTCACAATCGAAGGCAGAAGAGAACCAAGTATTCTGCAACTGCTGAATGGAACAGCAAGACCTATGTACACATACAGAAAACAAAGACTTTTTTACCATGTATTTAAAAGGAAAAAAAAATGTTGCCCGATGCCACAACATAGTTGAAAACTGAGGACATCTCATTATGTGATATAAACCAGCACCAAAAAATAAATAAAATAAAATAAATGATTCAATTCAAGTGTCTAAAGTCATGTAATTCATAGAAGTAGAAATCGGAATGATGGTTCCCAGAAGCTGGAGGCAGACCAGATAGGAGGTTATCAATGTACAGCATTACAGATGCAAGATTAAACGTTTTTGAAGATTTGTTTCAGAGCAACTTGAATAGGCTTTAATGCTAGAAGATTGTATACTTAAAAATAATTCAGATGGCAAGTTTGATGTTACGTGCTTTCTGTAATAATAATGAAACTATGAACAAGAATATTGTTGTTAGTTCATAGGGGGAGCATGGGCCTGCCCCCACCCAAAATCTGTTTGCAGACGGTGATACTGGTGTTGTCACATAAGCACAAGGAAGGTGTGAAAACGCTCTGGGAAGAGCAAGGCAGGCTGTGAAGCAGGCACCAGAATGGCAAGAGAAAGGGGAAAAGGAGACTAAACTGGGGCATCATGGCATCTAAGATGGGGAGCAGGATCAAAAGTTCTGAACACGAACTGGTCCTTGTATGGTCGCCATGATTTACATTTTTTGGCAATACTAAAAGAAGGAACCTGTGAGCATTCTGCATGGGACTGGAAGGAAGGTGGGAAGAGCAGTCTTGTGAGTCACGGCAACTGACAGAAAACCAATAAATCAGATCAGTAAAATCTATGATTGCTACAGTGTTATAATTTGTATTATCTGTCTTATGACTGAAGTATGACATACTTAAAATGTAGCTTAAGTAAGCCATTTTGGTTCTTTACAAAACATGTTGCCTTTAAGGCACTAAGCTAAGTGAATTTTTTGCTGAATGCTTTTTTATGAGCTCACCATTTTGGGTTTTATATCATATCTTGTACAAAGGCTTTATGTAAGAAGAGATGCAGGTGGACTTTATTTCTATTTTAGATGTCTCTGGGGAATAAGACTTCTTTACCATGCTGGGGAAAGGATTGTTAACTACCAGTGGCCAGACATAACAGCCAGATAATTCGTAACTGCCCAAGAGTCAGCAAAGATGTGCAGAGGAGGCTTAATTGTGAGCCTGGATATCTAGTGCCAAAGTCATTTTCTGATGTTCAGCTAGTCGTACCAAATGTTAGATCTCAATCTGTGTCAGGTACCTCCTTGTTAGGGAAAAACAAATAATAAATTACAGCCTCTTGGGAAGCTTTATCGTGTAGATTTGGTAATACAGTTTATAAACTATATGAACTTTCTTTGTTTTTTTTCTCTAGTACCCAAGGGAACTAAGAAAAGATGGCCTTATCCTTCAGCACTATAACCAGTGACAAATATGGAATTAATAGAAAATTTACTTACCTTTATTTTACTATACTGTAACAAAACTACTTCACATTGCATAATTTGTGAAGAATAATTTTTTTTTCTTATAATCTTGGAGTCTGAGCAGTCCAAAATAAAGAGCTGACACCTGGTGTGGGCCTACTGGCTGCATCCACATTGACCACTGGCAATGCCAAAAGAAGACAAGAGAGAAGAAGAAAGAAGAAAAGAGGCAGAGAGAGAGAGAGAGAGAGAGAGAGAGAGAGAAAGAGAGAGAGAGAGAGAGAGCAGCTGTTTCCTTATATGGCAAAATAACACACTCTTGTATGCACTAATTATCAAGACCTTCTCCAAGAGAGTATGTTAGATACTATGTTTCCACCTAAAAGTTGGGGGATCAGATTCAGACCATAACATCATCTTTTTTTTTTTTTTTTTTTTTGAGGACAGGATATGCCAGAGGGCCATACCAAGCTCACTGAGTTCTGTGACCTACATTATACAGGAAGCAGGGTACAGAAGGTTTTTGGCTCAAACCGCAAGACAGAGTCTAATTCTGGAACATTCCCGTGGTTGTCATAAATTGCAACTCTAAGGATCCAGTGGGAGGCTGAATAGGGCAATGTGTTGTCATTGTTTTGGTTTTGTTTTTGTCTCTTTACTTGTTTTTAATCACACAATTATTATCTTACAATTTTGAAGGTAATAAGTACTAAGATGGACATATAGCGGTTGTTCCCTTTTGCAGCTTCTTAAGACTTCTTGTGGATTTTTTTATTTTATGTGTTTATATTTGTTAATTTATTTATAGAGGTTAGTAATACAGACTGGTGAAGTTTTCTTTGGGAAATTGGAACAAACATATGCTTGTTAATCATGTTTTGGCAACGCGAATAGGTGAAGAAACACCTACAAGATTAGTGCACACATTTGGGTATGTCCACTGGTGAAAGACCAAAGTGTCAGCCAGCAGATGAAGGGAGGAAGATCCACCTCAGATGTGCATGAAACCAACCATGAGACTAGAGATCTAAGCAGAACAAAGAGGGAAAGAAGAAGGAAGTGTTCCTTTTTCTGTCTGGAAAATTTCATCTTCATTGTGACCTCTGTCCATTGATCTCCTGTGCAAACTTTCTACCTTTAGTTTTCAGTCAGAGGTGAATGGACTCTGATCCTTGATACCCTTGTTCCGCAGTTGATTCTTCTTGTCTGATCAACCAAAGGACTCTCCAGCTCCGCCACAGGCACATGGCCCTTTTGGGTTTTCTAACCTCTCATTCCCTAAGCCTAAGTAATAACGTCCTTTAGGTAATTTTACACACAGTCTCTATTAAATCTGAGTTCCTACAGAGCCCTGATCAGCATAATGGATATCATTATTGTTCTCAATCTTGCTCCTCTTTTCTACCTTCCATTCACTCTCTTGCTAATTTCCTTCTTTTCCTCCAAACATGTAAAGGTGCATGTGTGAGTTTGTGGATATGTTTGCATGACACTAGAAATTTGAAATGGGACCTTGACAGTAAGCTGTAACCATTGTGTTGCCAAGGCTGGGTGTGGATTTGCAAATGTTCAGCCTTAACCTCCATATACTAGAATTACAAGTGTGTAGCACAACGTCTGGCTTGAGTAGGCATTTTCTTTTGCTGTTATAGGCAAGTGGCGGCCATCATGAGTGGCCAAGAGACTCTCAGAACAAAAGAATTGTTTCCTAACTCTCCACAGGAGTGGAGAAATTAGAGGTTCCTAAGGGATGGGCTGTTTTATTGTAATTTGGACAAATTCTAGTGTCTTTATTTGGGAGGTTTAAGGATCTCATTTCAATTTTGACACTTAATTTTTTTTCAAAACTAATATAAGTGACATTAAATAAAATTTTCAAATGTACTATTAAAACATTCAGACTTAAACAAAACCCCTAATAAACCTAGATGCTGCAGTTCTGTGTGTGCTTTGATCATTAATAGCTGTTCTCAATGGAGTACAATTTGCTTTATAAAAGAGGGTCTGGGGACATAGCTCAGGGTTAAGGCTTTTGCCTAGCAAGCACAAGGCCCTCAGTTAAATTCCTCGCCACCACATAAACTGGGCCTGTTGCCTCAAGCTATAGTCTGCAACCAGAAGATTGTTTTGATCCTGAGTTCAGCCTGGGCTATGTAGTTCAGGACCAGTCTGCACTAGTATGTGACTCTATCTAAAAAAATAAAAATTGATTGATGAAATAATTTTTAAAAAATAAAGTGAGGCATCAATTCATCAAACTCTGTATGAAGCAATGTTCCTTCCCCTTTCTGTGAACTCTGTTGACTGTCACAGATATCCTGAATCAGTGTATTGCATGGTGTCAGAAGAGATAATCACTATGATGTAATTCTTATTCACTGAGAGAAGATCATATGTGTTTAGATCTGTCCTGAACAAGCAGGTGGGTGGAGGTCTCTTACTAAGATCAAGAGAAAACACATCTAAAAAACCACAGAAACTGGATTCAAATAGAGCCAGTTACCCAGACCTATGAGTGTAAGGTATTTCTATGTTGTTGACTCAATGGTATCTGTAATTCTGATAACATTTGGAATGATATTTAAATGAGTAGCCTATCATATTAATGTTTTGATAATCCTCCATGTGGCACTATCAGTTTACTCCTATGAAAGAACAGAAACTATTGGACTGTTAAATGGAAAAATAGTGAGGAAAATCACAGGTATTTTACATAGGTCTGTGGTGAGATATTACTTCTTAAAAGCCTTGTTCACTATCTATGGTGCTCTGCTAATCATGTTATTCAGAAAATGGGCCAAGAGATTTCTCTTTTCCAAGCCAATTTTAAGTGCTATAGTCATCTATTTCTATTTATTATTTATCATATGAGAGTACCAATGCCCATGACTGAATATTCTAGGGCAATGGATACTTGCCTAAGAAGAATACAAGAGAAATGACAATTTTTCTAGATGAGATTTGACCATCTTGCCCAGGTTGGTCTTATACTTTCAGGCTCAGGTGTTTCTGCCAATTCAAGTTGTTGGAATCAAAGAAAAATATGACCACACCCAGCTTATATGCAAAATTTTAATAGTTACGTGAAACACACCTATTTGTCCTCTAAATTATAGGCAGCAAATCTTTACAATTATAGGGACAGCCTAGTTAAATTAGTAGGATTCATGTGCAAAGCAAATTTAAGCCCTGGTAATGATTAAGCCACAAATACTCACCAATCAGCACATTTTATAGAAATTAAAGTTAATTCAAAATTTGTACTAAAGGGCACAAAAAATAGTTTCTGTTTTAACATATTTTATTATGTAAATTTGTTTACTGCATTTTGAATTTCAAATTGGATCCAATTGTGCACCACTGTTTAAGTTTTTATTTCTACTTCCTGGATTCAAGTGAGGTACAGTTTTCTCTGTGTTGATTGTATTTCTAAATGTTTCCCTTCAGACAACTCTAATTGGCATCAATTATTTTATAGTTTTAGTATCCAGGCTTACACTGAGTGTGAATTAACACTCTGACTTTTCCACGGAGGGGGTCGAAGTGCTTTTTCCTTACATCCCTGAGAAACAGGGTTTTGTTGCTTTACCTCTAATCAGTTGGTGGTTTCCGCATAATCCAGAGGAGCAAACGGATGCAGCAGTGGTGAATAATTCATTTTTTAGAGTCTGCATATGCCATCTGCTTTGAGGCGGACGACTTTACTGCATCATGACAACTTCCGGGCGGCAGGAGGAAACACTCCAGTGGGCCCGCGGATAGCACAGCACATCATCATTTCCCGGAGCGCACTAAAAAACGGGGTGCCAGTTTGGTTGGCTTGGTGAGGCACACAGCCAGCAGTAAGAGGCCAATATCTGCTCCTCTGAGCCTAGCAGGAGTCAGGGGTTGTGGTGAAATGCAAACTGTTGGATCTGAGACACAGGGAAGGAGGGACACATCCAGAGTCATTTGTAGGAAGACACCCCCCACCCCCCCTTCCCCCATAGTTTGGTCCCTAAACACTAACTGTGTCTTCTGGGTTGGGTGGGAATGGATCTGTAACAGAGGCACCGTGCAGCTCAGCAAACAAAACCCATTAAAAAGCCCAGATCAAAGTGCAAGCCTGCCAGCAGGCAGCAGTGCAAATGGAGAGCATGGCAGCTAGCGTGCTGCAGAGCCCGTGAGCAAGTCAAAGAGGACAGACTCCCAGGGGCGGCGGCCGTTGCCTGAACGCATTTTACCGTGCCCATAACTTTGTTCCCTGGCGGAGACAGAAAAGACCTTCACACCCAGATCTGGTTAGCACGCTAGGACTAATACGTAACATATGTGCCAAAATGATCTGGAAATGTTTATTTTTCACATAATGAAATTTTCTGGAGAGAACAAGGTCGACCCCTCAGCAAGTCCAGGAGTATATGTGAGGCCACGGAGGGGAGAGTAATTTGCCGTTTTATGGTGGCTAAGGGGCCTGGCAGGGGTTAATAATACTACTACACAACTGACTGTTGGTTTTGTGCATTGAAGTCCCTACTAGTGCTAAAGAGGAGATTGTTGGGATTTTATGACCAACAAGTCTTGACATAGATAGAAGAAGGAAATGTGATCGAGTTTGAAAGCTAGAACTGAATATGAAGGATGAAGCGATTGTTATAAACAGTAGGAACAAAGGCCCTGAGTTTCGTGGAAATGTACGTTTGAAAAAAACTAAGTTTTGCTGAGTAGCACAAACAATTTGGAGGTCCAAAGGAATAATAATCCCGCTAACTTGTAACTATTTACCTATTTTACATCTATTCTTTTTTATTTGATTTTAAACACTCGAAATAGCTTCCATTTAAATAATGGATATCCACAAATAGGATACATTTTCTTATAAAACAAAATTCTAAAATTTGTTCAAGATAAACACTGTACTTTAGGTCAATTTCAGTGTTAATTTTTACAAAAGCTCCTATCAAAATTTGCCTAAATGTTTTTTTGAAAGCTCTTTTATAATCCTTGCTGTACAATTCTTGAAAAGACTGTTGCAAAAACAGTGTATGGGTCACATGTGTACATATCATACTATATATATTTATTACATATATGTAGATATAGAGAGGAATCTATGTATATACTCTATTTCAGTTTAAGTAAATCAAAATATATATTTTGACTCAAAAGGAGGTAATCAAAAATAAAATCTGTCTTAGCTGTCAGTCAACTATTTCTTAAATATGAAAGTTTTTAATTCAAAAATTGAAGATGGAGGTTAGAATTACAGAGCAAAGGTTGAAGTCCTTGCCTAGCAAGCAAAGGGCCCTGGTTTTGATTCACCACCAGCACATAAACCAGATGTGGTGATGCATGCTTGTAATCCTGGCACTCAGGAAGCGGAGACAAGAGGGTTGTTGTGAGTTCAAGGCCAGCCTGGAGTACAGAACAATACCTTGTCTCAAAAAAAGAAAAAAAAAGATATATCATTTGGTTTAATTTGGTATTTCGTTTATACTAAGGTCAAGAAAAGAATGTCCATATTAATTATTTTATCAGAGATCACTTAAAGCAGGGATTTGGTAGTGGGGTAGCAGAGTATTCTTGCCAGTATACACATAGCTCAGAGACATGAGCAGGAAAGAACTTTCATCTCTAGAGGGAAACTTATCACTTGCCTGTGGGTCCGAGATGCTGCAACAGGCTGCTGAGAATGCTCTCCTACTGGTTTCATGCTGGTTTCTTCAGGACGAAAGTGGTTGTGGAGGGGAAAAACCAACTGCTTCTAGAGGAACTGAGATCCACTAGCTAATGCTAGAGTAGTGGCAAGTGAACTTTTTTTTTTTTAATAAAACACCCCACTGCTTCCATAATGCAGCACTTTGATTTTATTGAGTTCTGGACTCAATATTGTATAGGTCATTTCAGGAACTTTCTTTAAGATTCTTTCACCTTGTGATAGGGGTTGTATTGATTATGTCAAAAAGCACACAATGAGTACTTATAATCTTCTCAGTGTCCTAGATAGCTACAGTGGTGTGCACACAGGTCCCAAAGGCAGGCTAGATTTTGAAAAGCACATTCTCCTCGTGTGTAATAAAATATATGCTGAAGTCCTACCAGCCTAAAAATTATCGATATAATCAAATGAAGCTAGGCTTTTAATATCACATTTTGGGTTTATTTAAAATCTAAGCTGATCACCTCTCCTCTTGCATCAACTCTGCCAGCCCTGCTTTGCCAGGGACGTGGTTTAGCCCCGCCTTACGTGCGCCACCTGGACGCTCATTCTAGGTAAAGCCTGTAAAGTGTCAGAGTGCAGAGGTCAGCAAGGCAGGGTGGTTGTGCCTCTGGAGGTTGTTTCAACGGGCTACTCATTTCCAGACGATTGTTCTCTAGCCTTGGACAAATGAGGACATCTTGTTTCTTTATCCTGGCTTAAAGAACAGAAGATTTTGCACAGACTCCGCATATACCTCTGACTATAAACAGAAGCACGATCCATCAACTCTAGACATAACGTAATGTATTGTCGTCCTTTAAAGTAGTACTTTAAAATCTACAGGAGCAGGTGAAAGGTGTAAGATATTAATTCATAGACTCCCCCACCTCTACGTGGTGGGAGAAATTTTCCCTAGAAACCTTACTGTGTTAACAGTTCAGTCTTGTATAACGTGCATAATTGATCGTCCAGCTGGATTCTAGGTTCGCACCTCTGCATGTGGCCCCTCAGCACCGCCTCCTCCCCTCCACTGCGGGTTCCATGATGGAAGCTAATCTCCAGCGAGCGAGCCCTGATAGAGGTGTTTCTGCTCCTTTACAACTAACCAGATGTGACAGCAGGTGAGGATAAAATCAATGTTAATTTTCTGTGAATTGCGTTCATATGAAAAAATCCCAAGTGCTGCAGGTATTCAAAGACAGAAAAAGAAACAAAGAAGTGAAGTTTCTGCTCCAGCTTTTGTCTATTTTGTTTCTAATATAAATAAATTAGGTCTCAAATGACCTACTCTTTAATCTTTCTTTGCTGTAGTTCCTGATGTCACAGCAAATTAAGTAGTACAAGACTAGCATCCAACTGGAAGTAAGAAAATTTTTATTAATCTATGAAATGTATAGTCTCTCACACACATTACTCCCGACCTGTCTACTTTTGGTCTTACCTTTTTTTTTTTTTCATCCTAATATTTGTAAATGCAGTGAGCCTGTTTGTAGAGAGTACACAAATTTCTATGTCCAATTGGATCTCCTTTCTGGCCCAGAAATGAGTTCTTTAAAGTGAATTGTATTAACCATAGCATTCAGGATTAATTGTGCATAATCTTAAATTTAGCTTTTTAAATGTAGACACTAATGTAATTTTTTTCTGAAAAATAATTCTGGAAATGGTAAGTTGATCTAACAAACCTGTAATAATATTAGGTTTAACCTATAGCATTCTAAGTTATTATGAGAACAATAGAAAAAAACATTTGGAAGCATCACTTTCATGGAAAACTCATCCAGACCTCAAGTTGCACCGAAGATATTAACTCATCTACAGAAAGGGAGTAATTTGTGTGAACAGTTGACTTGGACAGCATACTTGAGACTGCTTAATTTTTTGATAAAATATACACAACTCTATTTTTGACATATATTCTGAGAAAAATAATTGAGAATATATATTTAAGGATTGCACTAAGTTTGATGCTCAAAGTGCAGGAGTCATTACCATGACTACCAGAGTGGCTTGCTCTTTCCTCATGCACTTAGAAATCAGGGAACAGATTCACTTCTGAGGGGTCCATTAAGTTTAGACTCCCATGGTGGTAAGGATTGGTATGGCAACAAGATGTAGCTGACGACAAGAGATTCAGAATTTTAGGACAAAAAGGAATGAAATTTGGACTTAAAACCAGAGACATTAGATCTCAGTTCCAATGAGTAAATGATTTCCAAAAAAAATTTTAATTAAACCAAAAAGAACTCTAATGATATGAAGGAGAAACAGTGATAGCTCTGATGTTCAGATTATGCTGAGTATTGCTTCATCATTATTGTTTTTGCTATAAGTGATATTGTCATCATTTCAGAAACTGATTCTTGGTCAATTTTTCATTTAATTTTTAAAGCTCTGGGAACAAATCAGTTTTCCTTTGCACTGTCAGAACCTAAGTGATCACATTAATTTTCTTAAGTGACATGTGGCAATCATATATTGTTTACCTGGCTTTAGGGGTGATGTTTTGTGTATGTGTGTGTTTAGATAAATAGATAGATAAATAGATAATTTTTTAGCAATAACACATGGGAAACATATAGCTTGGGGAGGCAATGATTAGCTTTTCCCATCCTGTTCTTTCCCTCCTCCTCCCATCTCTCAGAACTTCCTTTTGCTCTGTCTTTTCTTTTCTCCTCCTCTTTCTAGTTTTCTCCTCCTGTCATTTTCTTTCTCTCTTTCTTGGTTTGTTTCTGTAGATTATTTACCCCTGATAGTAAGTAAAAGATAATAGCTCTACTGGGGAGTGAAGTGATGGAGATATGTAAGTAAAATTATTGGAATGCAAACATGATTTTTTAATTAATAGGGGGAAAGATTCATTTTTCAAAGATAAAATTATTTTCAGAGAAGAAAAAACACATGAAGATTGCATTCACATTCATAAAAGAAGTTTGAATATTTTTATATTAAGATGTATGATAGCAACCACACTTCTTAAATAAAAGTGACCTAGGGGAAAGTGAAACCCAGTGGAAGGTGCGCACTGCCAGGAGAAGCGGTCCTCATGTCCAAGGCTGAGTGGCTGGCATGTAGGAAATGGTATGGAAGCTTTATTTTTATTCTAGATTATTCTTTCATTTTTCTTGTCTGCCTAACAATTGGAAATTTCCCAAAGTAGAAAATATCTTTGCCTGCCATTGAAAAATAATTAGAATCTTAAACTTCAAGGCAGGGAAAAATGCACTTATGCAACCAATTCAGTTATTTTCTGGACTCTTAGAAGATTCTTCCCAGGAATTTCTGATTTCAAACATGGTGGATGGGCCCTAGAGATGTACAGCGTCCACAACCATCTAGGTGACTCTAGTGATGCAACAAGTGTAGTAACACTTGCTATTATTTATGTAGAGTTCAGAACTTTGAAGCTCAGTGTAGTACAAGAATGAAATACGAGACACCATCAAATTCTTTTTCTATTTTTTTTATTTTTGTCATTTATTTATTTATTTATTTATTTTTGTGACAGGGTCTAGCTCTGTTATTAAAGGGAAGACAAAAATGTGTCTCTGTCGACTTGGATTTAGAGCCCTGATTTCCTTTCACACACGAGCTTTTTTATCCTGAGGATTTGGAGCTGGTTCATGAAATGAGCTATTCACCAGTCCACGCCATGTAAGAGTAGTGCCTATCAGTCTCTGAATTGGTTTGACTTCATGTACTGATGAAAAGTAGGACACACTACCCAAACCCTTTTAACCAATTTTCATTTGTACGGTGAATTAGGATTTAAAACCAGAACTTGATGAATTTACAAGGAGCAGCTGCAAATTTTAATAAGTTACTGAGTGAAGCAGAAGGGATAGGTTTCTATATCTTTCTTTTTTTCTGTCTCTGTCTCTTTCTCTCATATGCAGTAGTGGAAGAAGGGGGCTGACTCACTCCTAGATATACCTGTATCTCTAGAAAACTGGTAATCCAGTATATTGTTGCCTTCAGATTCTAACTTGCCATCATTTACAAAGCATAGTTAGCAATCATTTGCTTTTATTTTATTTTATTTTAGTTCATTTTATTTTATTTTTGAGACAGGGTTTTGCTCTGTAGTTGTCTCTGGTCCTGAACTCACTATGAAGCCCATGCTGGTCTTGGACTCATGACAATCCTCCTGTCTCAGCCTCCTGAGTGCTGGGATTAGAGGCCTGCCCCATCACCCCTGGCTTATGTGTGCTGGGGAATAGAACTCAGGTATTTAGTTCTTGACTTAGCACTGCTATTCTTCCAGCCCCAATCATTTACTTCTAAGTTACACCTGTAGATGAATGGAGGCGATTATAAAGCTATGTTATCTTAGATTTTTATTAAAACAGAACTACCACAAGAGTCAAAGTTATAACATTAGCCATATATTACCTCGTATTTCATTAGTAGTTATCACCAGTCACCTAAACAACACTAATAAAACGACAAAGACATTGACGGTAATGCAGTGAAAGGCAAATGAATATAAGCAGGCGATTCACCAAGGAAACAACAGCAGCAGAATAAATAACTGTACTTAAGGATTATATAGTCAAATATGAACAATTTTTTTTAATTTAACAGATTACCACTTGATAAAATTGTCGGGCTGGAGGAACAGTTTAGCAGTTAGAGTGCTTGCCTAGCAAGAGCTAAGTACCTCTGTTTGAGTCTTCAGCACCACATAAGCCGGTTGTGGTAGCACATGCCTGTAATACTAGCACTATGGAGGCTAAGGCACGAGAATTGTGGTGAGTTCGAGGTCAGTCTGGGATCCACGGTGAGCTCAGAACTAACCTGGACTGTAGAGTGAGAACTGTCTCAAAAAATAAATGAATAAAAAATAAATAATTACATAAATAAAATTGTCAATAACAATTTAAGAACTGTCATTAGGATATAGAAAAATAAATTCTCAGATTTCACTGGAAAAATAATACATTTATAAGAACTTCTGAAAGCATCTGAGGAATGGAAATTCTACTTTTATAATTTATTATGAACACTTATTAGAAAAAGGAAGATAAATTGATTTATCAACTTAATCATTCGATAAATATTGAGCATCTACTGTGTGCTGGGTTACTTGCCTGTCACTGGCCACGTTTGTCTGCAGCAGAACCAGCTCGGTTCATCCTTTCAAGGCACTTTCAGTCCACTGGGAGAGCTAAGAACTGCCTCGGTGGAACGTAAGGGCGAACAAAGTTTTGTGACACTTCCAGATCCTTCTCACTTAAACTTACTTTAAAAAAGAAAATAAGAAAAATTACATAGGAGGTGATTAAGTAAAGTGCATGTGGAAAAATGAAGACTACATGGAAGGCCAATGATTGGTAGAGTTGTGACATTTTCAAGGCAGTCAAATTTAAATCTTCATATGACAAAATGGAAGATACAGGAAAAAGCCCAGGCTGGAACGTCACTATGTCACGCTATAGATCTGTGTTGGTTTGATCTCAAAACAAAAGCCAGGGGGTCTACAATACAAAAAGTAATATAATCTGATTTATTTTTAATAGTTTCAGTAGAAAGAACAAATTAGAATCAAGAAGTTAATAATGTATCATACATTTCAAAAATGTAGAAAAATATTTTGAAAGCTTTTTTTGTAATGAAATGATAAATGAGGATATATGTTTAAACTAATCTTCATATTTTACAGTGGGTATACATGCATATACTATACTCAAAATAACAAGATAACACATTAGTATGTGCAGTTTTTGTTTTTATGTATCTGCTAAAGTGTTTTCAGTAAGGAGAGAGAGAGAGAGAGAGAGAGAGAGAGAGAGAGAGAGAGAGGGAAAAAAGCCCTTGAACAAATGAATCCTGTCCTTTTAGAGATGATTCTAGTTTATACTAGAAACTACAGCAGAGATTAATGTGAATAAAATACTCAAATGCTATACAGAATCTGAAATCTTCCTGAAGTGCCTAGAAAGTAAAAGTGGTGTTCCTAAAGTGTTTGTACGAATGACTTCTGAAGAATGGTTTTGGTATCTTTCATGGGAGGGAATATCAAAAGTTGACTTGTGTAACTGTTGAAAGGAATTGCTTTGGAGACTCCTATGTGATCAACGTGTTAGATCACTTGAATTTGGAGGTCTTGAAGTCAGAGGAGAGTTCTTTAGTGAATATATAACTGTGTGTTTCCTGAATATTTAATAATCATTGATATTGTGAACAGCAGTGAGATTACTTTGAAAATATGTAGAGTTAGGCTGAGTGAAGGAAAAATAACCTGATGCTTTGAGTGGTGTTCTCTTCACTTCGATGTGAATAGTAGCAGGTCATGCAGCAAAATCTGTGAAAAATTGCCAGATCGCTTAAGAACAACAGAAACTTCTGCTGAATGAGAAACTGAAGGCCAATGAGGGTGTTTTTAAGACAAGAAATGGATCAGTGTCTACTGTTATTTTGTCTCATTGAGACTGTAAAAATCTTGGGCTATGAAATTGGATTATGAGGTCTGGCTCTCTGGTCCATGAAGGCTCTTGGCTCCCAAGGAAGATCTTGACTACATACAAGGACATGTCCAAATATCGAGGTCAAGTCCCACTGGCTTATATTTCTTAGTCTAGTATTTTCCATTTTTCAGAGCCTTTTAGTCAGCAGACCACCCACTTTGTGTCTTCATTCTTCCAACAGGTTTGAGCTTTGGTAAATAAAATTATTTATTTGATAAAACTATCCTAAATCATAAGCATAGCATCTCTCGGGAATGAGGAAATGCTAAGGGCCAAAACAATAGCATTTCAGAAGTTATCTGATCACATATCTTAAAGCTCTGAGCAGGTCACTGAGCTGGGGATGTAGCTGAGCAGTGAAGTGCACAGTTAACATACATGAAACCTTGGGTTCGAAACCCATCACCCCAGAACCATATGTATATGCAAATACAGAAGTAAGAAAGATACAGATAGATACCTAAAATATATGGGTAGATAGGGCTCTCTCCACAATAAATTGATATAGAGACTTTCTAAATTCATTTTCTTTCTTTCTAAACTCATTTTCTGTTTCTATGAAGTTGAACTTGTTTCTCACATACTATCTAAAATTAAACAGTAAAATATAGAAAAGTAGTGAATTGAATGGTCTAACAACTCAAGTGCTTTTTCTTTAAGAAACATGGCAATGCTAGAGTAGACAAAGGTCAACCTCGGTTTCTGAAGGGCAAGAAATTTGTGTATAGAAAACCGTGAATCCATGTTGGTTTTTAGAACTCTTATTTGAATTTCATCTTGGCACTATACATTACTAATTGCATGCTCTACATCTAAGTATTTTCTTTACCAATCATGTTGTTGTATATATTATGTATAGAACAATATTGATTTTTCTTCAATGAACTCTACTCTGCTTTACACTTATGGAATTTTTTGGATAAACTATGAAAAAGCTTCCAATTACAGTTGGAGTATAATCACAGTGTTGGGAAATTTCATATTGAAAAATGTCGTATTCCATGTACTTGCCATCTCTAAAATGTATCATTCATCATAAAAACTATTTGATTTATTAAAAAGAAAAGATTTGGACACATTGATACACCTTTTGAGTGTCGTTTGGATTGACTGAGCTCTTGAAACTGTTGTCTTTGTTCCAGCTCTGACCCTGTCTGTGTCACCTGATGTTTTGGCACGTTCATCCCTTCCCCTTATTTTCTTTGCTACTAGAGATTGAGAGTGAGAATTCTGTTTTCTCCTTTTCCCCTTAAGTAATAATTTGCTGTGACTGATTTAATCTCAGCAGTGCTGACAGGCACATTGCCAGCGGTGGAGAAGCACTGCAAATTGCTGTTGACCCTTTGCTGCTGGACTCAGGGCTAAAGCCCAAAGCACTATGTTCTGACCATCTCCATAAAGAAAGTCAGAGAAAAGTAGGAACATAGCTGCCTACTGCTACTCTTGTTTTATTCTAAATATTATACATGAGTCGTTTATCTTCACATTGGGTAAAATTCCCCTTGCTCCCAGGCCAATGGACTAGGAAGATGGAGGCAAACGTAAAGCCTGTAATAATTCAAGGCTGAATTCTGCCAAAACAAAATGTCCTCATAATGAGTGCTATGCACACATCTGAGAACCCTATCATTTGTTCCTTGTACCCTTGGGGAGCTCAGGCCCAGAAAGTAGCTGTCAGATGTAGCTCCAAGTCTTCAGCTTGAGGACCTTGGGCAGTAACTAAAAGGCACACACGCAGAAAAGGAAAACAAAGACTAGAAGAGCCAGAATTCGCTGAGGCAGAGCAAAGGTCTAAGCTGTGTATTGACAATAGACTAAAACCCAGGTAGTCAGAGCCAGATATTAAAAAAAAAATGAGGATCACAATTTGCGGGCACTTGGAAGGCATGTTGTTGACAGAAGTTCAGTGCACATAGATCCTGGTGGTCACGTGAGACCTGACGTTCCCAGCATGTAAAACCTGTTGTTCGCAACAATGAGCAGAGGGGAGAGGACTCCAGGTGTTCAGAGACACGGCTCATTGATAAAAGAAAATTAAATTAATATCACCGTGTTTTATTTTCAGTTAAAAAGGTCTCAATGTGAAGCTATATGTGCTGTAAGCTTCATTAACATATTTTGTGTCAGAAGGAGGCCCGGTATTTACCTTAAAGATTTGATAATGTCTAGGGTTTTTAAAGTCACTTTCATCTTATAAAAGCTCCTGTTATGACAATTGTTATTTTCCATTACTATTGGGTAGGATTTCCTTTTGACCATAGTTAATGCACAAGTAAGTGAATTTACATAAACAGATATGCATGCCAAATAACTGTTTTAAGGCAATAAAGTTGGCATTTGAATAAGACAGAAGTCCTGAAGACTGCTTTTAGATAAAGCCATCTAGGGAATATTGTTTTGAATAAAAAGAGACATACATTCATATGCATTCGTATATACCATATTTTCCCAAAATTAAAATTTATGTTTAGTTAATATAAGAATTTGAATAGTAAAGTACATTTCCTCACACATAAAGAGATGTTAGTGTAAAAGTGGAGAAGGAGGAACACTTTCAATTTCTAATATCATTCAACCTAGTGAAAGAATTAAAAGTTAAATTACAAGTTTGAGTTTGGACTTACACATTGCAAGAAAAAAGAGCAAGAATGAAACTTTGTCAGGTTATTTTATGCATGCAATTTTCAGCATTGACTTGCCCATGAATGATAATGTTTAAGATTGTTATTTTATCTATTATGGTTGATAAGAATACCATTGAATAATCTCAGTTAGTCATCTGATCACAAAAAGTAATCAAAAATTCAAAATGCCTCATTTTCACAAGAAGATTGCTAGTCTTAAAACTTCCTAAATAGAATTTACAAGGAAATACCCCTTTCTGATATAGTTTTTCCCCCATTTTATTGACATGTACAAGTGCAGAATTTAAAGTTTACAATGGAGTTGAGCATTTTGTGCACATACGTTTCTTGTCAAGGTGACAAGGGCTTTCCCGCTCTCCTTTTGTCCCTCCCCCACCCTCCCTTCCCTCCCTTCACCGCCCCATCCCCCTCTTTTGCTTTGTCCTTCATTTAAAGTTCCATGAGATAGTTGTGGTCTGAGTCTCTCATATCAGAGAGACCATCCGATGTTTCACCTTCTGCTTCTGACTCACTTCACTAAGCATGATGTTCTCAAGTTTCTTCCATTTGCCTGTGAAAATCTCCACGCTATTGGATCTTACCGATGCGTAGTATTCCATTGTGTATAAGTACCACAGTTTGTGTATCCACTGGTCTGTTGATGGGTATTTTGGTGACTTCCATATTCTAGCTATTGTTAGTTGTGCTGCTTTGAACATGGGTATACATATATCTCTGTTGTATGTTGTTAATACCCCACTGTCACAAATAGATTATCCTTTCTGATATTGTAAACAGAAACATGTCAAAATGTTAGTCAACTGTCATAAACAGATCTACATCCTAACAATTAGAAAAGACCTGCTAACTTTTGCTTTCATGTAAGACAGCATATCGAAGGTTATATCTAGTGGCTATTTCACTCTTAAACGCACTTTCCTGAATAACTACATACATATATAAAAAAGTGCAGATGCTACAATTAAGTTGCTCAAGGAATTCTGATGATTTTCATGATTTAAGGATGTTGACATAAAAAGCAGCCGGATCAAGTGTCTTTGTCATTTTCTCCTTATCGGGGTACCTTACACGACATCTGAAAATTTAAAGAGCAGAGGTTTACTTTAGCTCACAGTCTCAGATAAAGTATCAGTCCAGGCAGTGCGGGGGCATGGCTGAGAGCCTAACTGGACCAGAGCCTCCTACATCACAGGAATCAGAGTGTGAAAACTGGAGCCAGCAATGGAGAGAAGTCCTTTTAGGTCATGGCCCCTAGTGACCTGTTCCTCCAGACAGGCCTCATGTCCTAACAGCACAGGAAGTCATCATCATATTAATCAAATAACACAGTTAAATTTACATGAACTAATTACATTTAAGATCCATGAGGCTTTTTGAGGCACATTCCAGATCTAACCCATAACATCGCTACACTCCATGTTCTAAACACTTGAAAAATCGCCATCCTTGTCCCCTGTAGAACCTGAGTGTGATGAAGATAACGGCTATCCTGATTTCTACTGGCATAATTCATTTTTCATACATTTTATAATTTATATGATGGGATTACATACAAACAATACATTTTATGCCTAGTTTATTACACTACATTTAATATTATGATTGTTGAAAGCTAATATTACATTTGAGTAGAATTATAATCTATTCAATTTTATCTTTATATTACTAGTAAAAAATATTTAAACTCTCTACCAACAGAGAATTCTGAATGAAAATACAGAAACAATATTCTGATCATTCAGATTTTGAAAATTAAAAAGCATGACTATGTATTTTGTTGGTTGGTGAGGTCTCCTTATGAATGAGGCTTTAGTAATAGCTAAAAGTAATTATGACACAATTGCTTCTCTCCCTTAAAAATTCACATGCTTATACATCTTTAACAACACAAAAAAGTGAAAGTCAAAAAGTACAGTACAGAGCATTATCTTTACTATGTAGTATTCTATTAAATATTAGCAGAAGATTAATAAATAAATCAACAAACCAAAAAATGGAAATGTAATGAAAGCAAGAAAGCACTTATTTATAGAGGATCATCAAGTAGTAAATTAAGGAAATAATTGCCACATTATAATGGCAACAATTGTCATAACCAATTCAAAAGCAGGAAATATTGGTAGAATATTAATTACAAAGGTGAAGTTTGGGAGTTGAGAAATTATCATAGGGTCTCAACGTTTTTCCAAATGATCTATTTATTAATTATAAAAAGTATAAAAATAAAAAATTTCACAGAAATCCATCTTCATAAAGAAGTCTAAATTAATACCTGCCAATAATGGGAAAATTGTTTTAAGTTTCTCCCTAATTTTATGTGCTAATATGGCAACGACACTTGATGTTGCTATTCCCATGGATCCCAATCTACACTGAATTACCTAAATTTTAGAAAAAAGTTAAATGAAATAACCCAAATTAAGGGAGACTTTACAAAATAACTACCTCACAGTGTTCAGAAATAGCAATGAGGTGAGATTCAAAGGTGTTAGATTTTTCAGTTCAGAAAGTCTGAAGAAACATGGCAGTTGAAGGCAATGCATTACTCAAGACTTTATGTGATTACAGAGAATGCAATTGGCAAATTTTCTGAGTTCTAATTATGGCTGCCCTTTTGAGTATGGTGTTTAATCACTTTAGTGATGTTACTTTTACAATTATTCTATAGTTATTTAAGAGAATATCATTGAGTTTTTTTAAAATGCAGTAATTCAAGCGTTTTTCATTATTCTTTGAAAATAATCCTCATATTAAATATATAGAATATAAAAGCTATCAATGTAATACAAAGCTATCAATGTAAAATAAATATCAAATTTCAACACTCATATAAGTATATACATACCTACATATGTGTGCATAACATGTATGTATTTCCATCGAAATTCAGAGATTCTGAGTGAAAAATGCTACAAAGGAACATTTAGGTTTTTTAAAATATGTTTTGTGAGTTGAAAATAATGTCAATAGAGAAAAGGTGCTTTTTAAAGGTGAAAACCAGGATACTACTTTTTAAAGGTATTGACCAATCAGAAGCCGCTTTGTAATGAAAGTGGAGTTAGAAAATCAGAGCCTATGAACGGAATAAAGGAAAAGCAGACAAGTCTTCAGGAATCAGTTGCTAGGGCAGTCAGGCTCCTTTTGCCTGTGACATCTCTTTCATTCAGACCTTTATAAAGTCAGCCGTGTGTACATGTGCCAGAACTTGCTCTCTTGTGCTTTAGTGTCAGGGACTTGCACAAAAATACATTCCTCTAAGAATCCTATGCTACCTGACAGCTGACAGCTATTCCTCAAATCATTTGATTATCAGAAAACAGTCAGTTGTTAATTGTGTTGGCCTTGTATACTTCAATTTTCAGTTATGCATTTCCCTTCAGTAAAATAATTGCATTACTGTTTATGTAGTTTTACTAATATTATACAGTAATTTATTTGTATTTGTAAGCATTGCTTGACTTTTACGGTATATTAAAATAGACATAGCAATCTCTTCAACATTTTTCATAGTTAATTTTTATTCAGGTCTGATATATATGCAGGCATAATTATTTAAAATATAAACAGGATTTAAATAACAAATATGCCTACTGTGCTAATTGAGAAATTAGGCTCAATTAAATCTTTGGGAATTGCAAGAGAGTGGATTGTAGTCAAAATAAAACTTGCGAATAAATCACAATTTATTTGAAATATTTTTATTTCAACATCCCATTGTTAGAATTTAAAACTTTGCATATTCTATATAGCTATCTGTGTATTTTGTAAACTTTAAAAATGCCATTTGATATTATCTTTACCTTATTTTATTTCAGTAAGAAATATACAATAAGACATGGCTTGAACAGCCAAGCTAACCTTTAAATTAAAAAAAAAAAAGAAAAAGCAAAGACTGCTGATGTTTTTTATTTGACAGACCTCAAAGACAAGCTAAATTTCCTGCTATCAGACAAAGGAGAGAACGAAGTGAGATATTGCATAATTATAACCTTTTCTGAAGTAAATGTTGTGTCTTTGAAAGCCAGTGCAACAAACAATGTTTCCACTTCTACATTCATAACTAATATTTCTTAAATCAAAGAATCAATGGTGACAACAAATGATAAAAATCACAGTGTGCTAATAGAAAAATCTTTCTTGTGAGGCCACAGAGAGTCCATAAAAAGCCATAGTGGACAGGAAATTTAAGACCAATAAACAACACACGTATATAAATCTACGTTCCATAGACTGAATATAAGACCTCTGGTGAATACGTGTTGAGTAAAGGATTCTGTATTCAAAAAGATCTTAGTCTAGAACTAATATATTCCAGGATAATACAAAAAAAATCTGAGACACATTTAGAATATTTTATCATTACCTGAGTTATGTGCTGCAGAATCATTTATAGAAAAGCAATAATTTAGAGAATACAACAAAAATATGCAAAAAATGACAGGAAGAATGAGGGAATTGCTGAAAACTGTGTAATGCAGCTCATCAACTATTGTTTTTGAATTCTCACTGACAGTGAAATTTTATTCAATAATTTGCTAATTTCATGTAAGAATATGAGGGTATTCAAGTTTGTTCCTGCATCTTCACTTCTGCTCCATTGGTCAACCTGTATATCTTGCACCAATATTATATGCTATTTATCACTATTGCTTTATAATATAACTTGATGTATGGAATGTCATAAAGACAGATTCATTGTATTTGTAGGTAAATGGACACAACTTGAGGCCATCGTGCTTAGTAAAAAGAGTCAGATATGCAAGGTTAAATATCACAGGATTTCTCTATTATGATAAAACCAGAATACAAAGAATTTATAGAATCAAATTGATGAGTCAGTGGGGAGCAGAGAGGGGGTAGGAGGGCCAAAACTGGTGAAAGGAAAGGAACTTTAATTGTGTCATGATTTATATGTGTACAGAATCATCAAACTTAATGTAACTATTGTATGTCATTAATATACTTGTATTACATATATATACACACCTATGTATTCATAGGTATTAATAAAAGAGTGAAAATAATTTATAATTTTGCATGATTTGTATGGATTAATATTGAATATCTTGTTATATATGTACATATACATGTATGTATATATACCTATTTATTATTTATTTTAAGTCTTTTTCCATTTCTTCTTATTAAATAAACATAAAAATGTAAAAGATAGACAAAAGTAGTCCATGATAATATTTTTTATAAAATAAGTATGAAAGTTACGTGAAAAGTTATGTGAATTTAGTTGGTTTCTTAATAGAAATTAAATGAATATTATATTTATGTATCTTATTTTATTTCATTTTATAATCTACATTAAAAGGCTTTTTAAATGTTTTTTATAAACCTACTAGTATTTTATTACGTTATTGACTATTAAAATTCTCAATGTTTAGAGTATAGATGTGATAGAGGGAGGGAGGAAAGGCGAGTTTTGAATATAGAAAACCAACAACAATGTTTAAGGTGACTTTGATGAGCAAACACGAGAGCTAAATGAATCTCTGCTTTAAAAGCTTGGCTTTCAGAATGAGTAAATGAAAGATCATTTCTTTGATCCCTGTGGAGAACAGATAAAGCAGAGAAAAAGCAGAGTCTCCTGTGGAAAGGACGAAGGTAGCTCCAGCCACACTGCATCAGTTAAGGCAAAGTTTATATTGGTCTTTGTTCACAAATGTCATGTCTACTGCATTTTCCCTTCAACTCCCTTTGGTTTGAAACCATAGGAAACCTGAAACTCAAAAGAAAATCCCTACTCTTTTCTCAGGTCTGTGGGTTTGGAAACTTTTCTCAAGTTTAGTTCATTTCTTCATTCTTACCAATTGGCATTAGAGTTAGACACTAAACCCAAATGAAACCACGAAAATTGGTCTCAAAACAGCACTGGCTATGAAGAAAGAGAGAGCGAAAAAAAGTTTCTGGATTCACTAGGGTTTGGGAAACTATTCACATTTTATTCAGCACTTTTTATTTTTATTGCCAGCCCTAAACTAATGAATCCCTCAGGGTTTAAAGCTTCAGTTTTAGGACAGAAGTTTAGAACGTGACTACAGAACGTTTGTTGCATATACTCTAAAGAAAGAAGAATTGTATTTATTTGATCATATGAGAAACTAAATTAAAATTTCTTCTAATCTTACATAAGAAAGTTAGTATAAAAATATGTATTGTGCAGATGAAATGGCCATCTTTCCTGGTGCTTGCACAGTATACTGACTGTGACCGCTTAGAAGAGGAGATTTAATTAGCCTCACCATTGCAGAGAGTCCAGTTCATGGTTGGCTGAGTCCAAGGCAGAAGGGTGTGGTGGAGCAAACCTGCTTAATCCAGGACAGTCAGTGATCAGAGGGGGAAAAGAATACCAGAGAGAAAAGGGCCAGAGTCCATATGTATCTTACAAGTTTACCTACCTACAATGTACCCAGAAACATCCACAAATGTGTGTGGGCAAATTTGTAAGATCCTGTTTCAGATAAAATGTGTGCGCGAGGGTGAGAGTTGCAGTGTGGGTAGTAGTGTGTAGTTGAGTGTAGTGTAAAGGCCATGAATTTAACCTTAAGCTCATAAAACTTTATAAAATAACGTCCAAAATGATTTAGAGACCATTATCATCATAGTTTAGAGTCCTAACTGAAAGATGATATAGTACTAGGAGGTGGAGATTCAAAGCTTAAGAGAAGACCCAGCTCTTATAGAAGACACCTGAGGGAGAGATGGCTGGCTGTTGCAGTTTGGATCTGGAATGTCCCCAAATGCCTCATGTATTCGGATGTTGTGAATTATCTGTGGAACCATGTGTTATTAGGAAATGAGGCCAGAAGGATGGATTATGGGCATATGGTGGATTACAGGCGTGTGGTGGACAGGCCTTGGGTGGATCATGGATTAATGGGCATGTGGTGGATGGGGAATATGTCATGGATTTTGGGTATGTGGCACATTACTGAGCATGTCACCTGGAAGGGCCAGACCATTTGGGCTTAACACAGAAGAGGTCTAACAGTGACGGCTAACTTGGAATGGCAGACCACTGGGAGATGACCCGGAAGTGTGTCCAACAGTTCCACCCTTCCTCCCAGACTTGACTTCCTATATGCCGTGATCTGACCAGCTTCTTCCAGCTCAGCTGCTGCCATGTGCTTCTGTGATTGCCAGTTGCCCACGTGTGGATTGTGATTTTCTGAAACTTTGACCTAAAATAATAAATCTTTCCTCCCTTAAATTGTGAATGTTAGGTATTTTTGTCCCAGAAATTTAAAAAAAGCACTGTGAATAGACAGGAAGTGAGTTTTGCCAGACATTAAATAGCTCTGAGCTGTGATTTCAGACTTCCCAGCTTCCACAGATTGAGAATACATTTCTGTTATCTATAAGCCATCTCGTTTCTGATAATTTGTTGTGGTACTGAAAGTAGACTGAGTGCTTGCCTCGTATTCAAAGGGCCAGCTGGGCTCCACAGAAATCCTTGAAATAGGACTTCAGGGAAACATGGGGTCAGGACCCCCAACCAAGAAGAGCCACTGTGGGTAAGATCATGTATCAGTAGGTCCAGAGGCAAATAACAAAACATAGAAGGGATCCTTTGGACCTTTAAGATCTGATGTAATTCGCCTTTCCAGGCTTTGAAATTTATTGAGACATTCATCATCTTTTATTTCTATTATTAATTTATAATTATTTATTTATGTTTATTTTCGAAATGGAAATCTATGTCTTCTGCCTGTCCTTCCAACCTACTGTGGCAACACATGCTTGTCTGTTTCAGACAAGTTTATACAGGGTTCAAATCTGGAAAGAAACTTTTCCTCCAGATGTACACATGGAGTCTTACATATATTTGGTAAGCTCTATATTTACATTAGACTTTGAATTCTAGAATTTAGAGTTGATAGTTTACTGAGAGAAGGTTTGTGGGAATGGATAAAAAAAACTGTGTTTGTCTGCAAGACTGTGAATTTTGGAAATATACAGGTGAAATGTTGTGAATGAATATTGGAATCTCCACAGCATTAATATGTGAAACCCTAACTCTCAGTATGATACACAAGATGGACCTGTGAACACACATGTGTTCATGAAGGCACAGGCCTCTTTATTGTGTAATGGCTGTATAAATGGGAAGAAAGATCATGTGCTCTCTGTGCCTGAGGTACTTAATGCTATTAGGTCATGAGGAGATGTATTAAATGATAGGTCTCTCCAATTCAGGAAGAAAGACTTAATCAAAAACTGAATTAGATCCTGGATCAGTGCTGTGTTTAATCCCAGAACTCTGGAAATTTTAAGCAGGAGGATCTTAAGTTGAACCCAGCCTGGGAACTAAGTGATTTCACTGAGACCCCATCTCAAACTGCAAAACTAAATAATGGCTAGAGATGTAGCTCATAAGGAAGGCCTTGAGGTGGATCCCCAGTCACACACACACACTCACACACACACACACACACACACACACACACACACACACACACACACACATATACACGAAAGGGAAAAGTCAAGAAATGCCTATACTCCTTGATATTAAAATTTAGATCAGAAACATACCTTTGAAAAAAGTCAAAATTGGTAGTTGAGAATTTTATTCATAATAATAGAAGCCCAGGAAGCATTTAGCAATAATAGATATATGTTACAACTATAAGGAGAAAGTTATAAAATTTAGTTTGGGACACATGCAAATAGTCATATATATAATAAATTTCTGTATAGGTGAACTAAATACAGCAAGGTCAGTTGTCTATCAAATTTGTTGCCAAATTCTTTTCAATTTAGATCAATTTCTATACACAATTGTTTAAATAAGTAGACAAGTTGATCCAAGAGTTTATACAAATGAATAAAAAGCCAAAAGCAAACCAATCATTTGAAAGAAGAAAATTGTTTCCTAAGGAGGAGAAAGGGACTCCTTTGACCTGCCTTACATTAATACTTAGCATATAGACTTAATAAATGCAATCAAGTGGTATTTGTGGTGGGATTTAAAACCTCACATAACTTGGGTAGCTTGGGTACCCAGAAGGAGATCCAAATCACATAGCATACTGATAACAGAAGTCACATTGGAATACTGAAGAATGGAAAATCTAGTCTAGCCAACAAATGACATTGGTTCCTTTGGCTACAGATTCAAATGAGTAGTTTCTATTTTACATAGTATCTAATAGATGAGCCTTAGCGAATTAAGAACACAAATGTGAAAAGTAAAACCTTGAAAGGTTGAGAGCTTAAGGGTGTAATCAGCACTTCATGGTTAACATATAAAATATACCTTCCTATATTATGTGAACGTAGGAACAGCCTAACTAAAAGAAATGAATCTGAGCATGAAATAAAACTGGGTCTTGTATAAATATATGAACATGTAACTCTACTATTTTCAGAAGATTCATTTTTGTTTAAAGTTGTATTTTTCAAGGTAGATGGTTGCCATGACAGAGAGTAAAACACTTCTTTTTTTAACTAACTAAAGACTATCAGCGCTAATAAATTGGTAGGCCCATGAAGTGTGGATTAGAGAAACTCTTCCACAGACACACACTGCAATATTGGAAAGCTATCAAGATGAATGAGTAAAACTCAAATATATTAACATGAATACAATTGTAAAAAAAAAAACACATTGCCTTAAAAGTACCACATGAAATAGCTGCAGTATAATAACATGTTAAGTTAAAACATATCCTCCTAGATATATAGGATTGTCTACAAAATTATTTATATAATATTCTACATAAAATGAGTGAAGTGTGCCAAGCTAGATATAAAAGTTTCTTCTGAATAAAAGTAGGTTAGGTAGAGTGAATAGGGTAGTTTTTAATCTATTATAAATTATGTTTTTAATAATGAATATCGATACCAGTTGTATAAACTATTGGTATCTAAAGGAATCTAGATGATAAGCTTTTCTTGCACAGTATAGACTGTATCTGTGAAACACTTCGTAGTTAAAACACTTTCACAAGATAGCCAAGACACATCAAAAGGACTTTATAAATTTGTGGCAACTCCAAATATATTTTTTCCTTGTCACTGCATCATCAATTGAAGAATTAATCACATTACCTACTTAACACTGTATCTTCAACAAAAAAAGTCATAAGCATGTTGATGTTTTATATGTTCTGGACTGAATTATACTATCCAGTAATTAAAACACTGATCTAAACACTTCCTCTGCTTTGTGGATATTCTGTAGGAGTTGTTAGAATCTACAATGACCAGATGTCAATTAAGAAAATATCGTTCTCTCTGTTGTGAGTGAGTCTGACCTATTCTGGTGACATGCCTTGGAAATCAAAATTAGGGTTCTCTGAGGATGAAAAAAATTCTGCTTCAGGCTGACGCATTCAGCTCTTGCTTGACAATCTCCAGTCTGTTGTTAAGCTCTGCACATTTCTATCATACCAGATTCATTACCATACGAGCCAGTTTTGTTAAATAAATATTTTTATGTATATGTATAAGCAGCTACATGAGTACATGAGTACTACTTGTTCTGTTTCTTATAAAATCTTGATGGATGAAATTGTAAAACACAGATTTCTTTTAGTCAGTTCTTAAACAGATTTATATTATGTGACTTTAAATTTTAAGCAGTTTCGTGGGAATGTGTATACATTCTGTACACACATATGTGTACGCATGTGTAGGTGCATGTGTTCATATCATGTGTATCACATTACGGCTGTCCTTTAGTTTATATTTTCCACAATTTTGTTTGTGTATAAAGATGTAGGTTGCTAGCCTATCATTAACCCATCAATGTCACAGGATATTTGTCCTTTGTAAACAGAGCCACAATTTGGAGAAGTATGCATCTCTCAAATGAAGAGACTCTGGGCACAGTTGAAAACTTTTAAATCTGTGATAACTTTGATACTTTGTCTCTTCTTCAGGAACCAATTAACAGTTTGGTGCACAACTAATGTCTAAGAAAGGAAACAAGAGGAGAGGTCTGCTGGAGCACCTACAAAGGAAAGTTGCTTGTACTCCAGGAGACATTGGAGGCCATCGTCTCTTTTCTTTGTCTGGATATTGTCTTTTTGAAATGTCTGGAATGACTGCAATTATTGCTAATTCAGGAAGTGGCCTAAATTCAATATGCTTTTGAGCATAGTTTTCATTCTTATACTTTTAAACACATCTTGGCTAGTTTTGCCTACTACTTCTGACCACTAATACCATTTTTACATATATATATGTGTGTGTATATATATACATATACACACTTACAAATTTACTTGTAAATTATGACAAAAATATAATTTACAAACTATCAAATTCATTGCCTTTCAGCTGACAAGATAATTTAAGACTTGAGCAATAAATATCAGACTATAACAGCATATTCAATGAAATATAATATCTTGGTAGAGAGTCTTAACAGACTCGGTTTGAGTGAATTCCACTAATGACACTTAATTGCAGAATTTTGGGGCTGGTTTCAGTCAATTGAAGCCATTATTAGTGTGGAGTGCAAATGGATATGGATTCAAAAAAGCATTCATTCCAATTCTATTATCATAATACTAATAGAGTATAGACCAGTCACTTAACTACTGAAAATACTTCTCATCCATATCTGATTAATGGTGCAGACTGATAGAAAGCTCTATTTATAGAATAAAATATTGTGCTTTGTAATTACTCACCTTTGATTCTTTTTGAAATTAGGAGAATTTATAGAAGAATTACCTGAAAGTATGTGCTACTAAATAGCTATCATTTTCTTTTAATAGTGCCTAAAATAGGAAAGCTGTTTAATATTTTCAGTGAAAATAGAATATAATACAGTCTGTCTGTGTTGTTGCTATGGTTATGAACTAAATATGAAAATGACAAAATAGTGACAATAACGGCAATCAAAACAATTTTTGCATCTTCATGCTTTTAAATGCCTAGTATATAGCAGATGTCTTTATGTATAGCATCTGCTTTACTTCCCTACTTTTTGCACTTTTTAACATAATATTTTGTAATAATGTGAAATGAAAGGTCTCAACTTACTGACTTTAATTTTGAGTTGGGCTGTTATGCGTCCCAACTTTGAAATTTGCTATCACTTTCTCAAACAGCTACTTAGATAGTAAAAAGTGTATGTAATTTGATAGTCTAGTTGTTTTATTAATAAAAATGTAATTTATTCCATTAGAGCAAATAAAAGACAGTTCCTTATTGTTGTTATTGCAAGATACTCTAATAAAGAATATTGTTAATTCAGGTATCCTTGCTTCCTAATACTAACATTATCATTTCAGGGTCTCTTTGCTTCATTTTGCTTTATAGTGTGAATAACTATCTTATAGAACAATTAAAATTCTCAGAAATAGAAACACTATAGTACATTATAACACACACTCCATACTTTTATGACTTGTTACTTATGTGTAATAGTTTGCTCCAGTTTTGTTTCAATTATTAAAGTAGCACAGATAGATCAGAAGTAATATGCATACTGCCCCCCACATCTCATCCTAATTTACACTATATCAAGATCGCCATCCTTTTGCCCATCTTCTCCTTATGCACATGATTCCTACAAGTCGATTTAGTCATGTTTATGCAGTGATAACAAGGTGCAGTGTGAGCGGCATGTGAGTCACATTGCAAACTCAATATAGGTGAGTTTTAGTAGTACCATCTGTCGTGTTTACTTGGAGTGTCTGGCTTATACAATGGCTCCATTTTAAACATCGCTTGTTCTGATATGGAAGGAAAAAAGATAAACACAAACTACTCTTATATTTTAATATATGCAGCATGAGGAAATCCATGTGTAGAACCTAACAACACAGAAAGTTGGGGCAGGTGGAATGCAAGTTTGAGGTTAGCAGGTACGACTGAATAAGACTTTGTCTCAAAATAAATAAATACATTTTATTTCCAGAGAGTGGTTTAGCTGTAGTATTTCTTTGTTGATTTTCTGTCTAGTTGACAGGTCTATGTGTTATAATGGAGTATTGAAGTCCTTTATTATAATGTATTGTGGATTAAATGACCTTTCAAGTTCATTAATTTTTGTATTACAAAAGTGGGTTCCATGAGTTTGGGACCATATATATTGATAACTGAGATTTCTTCCTATTGGATTGTTGCATTAATCAGTATGTTTTGGGTTGAAATTGGCAGTGACTGAGACCAGTATAGCGACCCCTCATTGTTTGTGGGTCTAGTTTCATTAAATATTGATTTCCATCCTTTTACTTACAGACTATGTGTTTCCTTATATGTGCAGTATACCTCTTGCAAGCAATATATTGTGGGTTTTTGTTTTTTGACCCAATCATTTGATAGGTGAGTTGAGACCATTTACATTCAGCGTTATTATAATCATATATTTGTTATTTCTTTCCTCTCATCATTATGATGCTTCCATGCTGATTGGTTCGTTTTCACTTTTGTTAATTCATTCTCTTTTTTCTGTTGTTT
The DNA here is from genome assembly GCA_004027205.1 of Ctenodactylus gundi. Lineage (NCBI taxonomy): Eukaryota > Metazoa > Chordata > Mammalia > Rodentia > Ctenodactylidae > Ctenodactylus > Ctenodactylus gundi. Next base: position 212,778 of record PVKB01001522.1, read on the forward strand.
CTTTTTCTCTGGGGTCTTGGGTGCTCTTGATCTTCCTATCTCTGTCTAGAATTCCTTTAAGTATTTTTTGAAATGCTGCTCTAGTGGGCATGAATTTTCATGGAAAATATTGAAATATCCATCAAAGAAAAACAACTGGTATAAAAATCATCGTGTATGTACACAATGTAGTACTACTCTTTTATAAAGTCAGATGAATTTGAGGTTTCTGCAAGTAAATTGATGCAGCCTGAAACCATCATGCTTACTGAAGTGAATCAAGCTCAAAATGGTCAAATATTGTGTGGTTTCTCTAGTATGTAAAAATCAGAATACAATTAATTTCTGAGGCTTGATAACATACATGGCTTGGCTTATTAACAGACATTCTCTGTCTTTGTGCTTCCATAATCAATTCAGCTTCAATATCCTTTAGCTAAAAATGCGGGTAAATGCAAGATACCACATTTGTCCATTCTCCACTTTTATTCTATATATTTCAACATTTCTGTTCTTATTGTTGTTGGAGGATTGTGTGTGTGTGTGTGTGTGTGTGTGTGTGTGTGTGTGTGTGTGTGTGTGTGGTTTTTTGATACTACCAATTCAACCCAGGGGCCTCACACTGTCCTATATCCCTGACCCAGTTTTGATTTTTGATCTTGAGACTAAGTCACTAAATTGCCCAGGCTGGCTTTGAACTTTGGCTCCTTCTGTCTCAGCCTCTCAGAGTGCTTGAATTTGTGATTTTGTAATTTTGAATTGTTCTGTTGTTGTTTACATTGAGTTTCAGGATGGATTGAATATAAATACAATGTATCAATGCTCTAATTGTGTACATATTTTTCATAAAGTGACGTTGTCAGATTTGCCAAGCACTATAAATTTACTATAAACCCTTTGTTTTTGTGCCTTAGGATGATTATTAAAAAAACAGGTATGCTTAAAATCCAGAGAATTTATTTTTTACAATGCTGACTTTAGCTACATAACATACCTACTAACACTCTGGAGAATCAGTTTCTAATATTTTAAGTATTTGGGTATATTCGCATTAAAACAAATTAATATAATCAATAATATTATTGAATTAATATTGTCACAAGCACACCGGGTATATTCATCACGGTTAGTAAATCAAAATGTAACAACTTTTTACTAGACACAAGCAATATTTTTATACCAGTCTTGTTTAGAGGAATTTATTAACCTCATCTATAAAATTTACCATCATTTCTTCCCTGATTTACTGAATTTTGCACTCTTATGATATATCCCACATGTCTTAAAGCTGAAATATTCTGACATTAATAAATCTCGATCATCCTTAACAATAAACATATAATTTCATAAAAATACAAAAATTATTTACCTAAAAGGTCAAAAAGAAACTGAGACCTACTATTACTTATTTAGAACTAAAGAAGCCTATTGTAAGAATTTAAACGAAGTTTTATTTCAAAGCTCAAACTCTGAATAAAATTTTATTCCATAATGTCTTAATAATCAAGGCTTATAGTGTCATAGTAAGCTTTATAGGCTAAGTGTATCATAATAATAATTACTCAGCATTCAAACATTCTTAGCTGGGCTCTTTTAGTAATATCCAGTGCATCCGTGATGACTTAAGCGATCCTATGTGTTCCTGTAGTGGAACGTTTGGCAGGGTGACAGTGAGAGATTGTGACTTAGATCCCTATAGGTTTCTCATGATACATGGGAATCATTTTCTATTGTTGTTTCTTAAATAAGATAGCTTTTGGCTTTATATACTTTTATTTGATAGTTTCCATTTGCTTGTTAAATGTCCGCTATTTTAGCCAGCCCTTCAGAGTCAATCATAACAATGAGTGGCTCTGATGCTCTTTCCAGTGGTTTAATAACAATATTACATATTGCCTGTGCTGAGCCATGTGTGAGTGCTATAAATTTTTGTCCTTAAAAGATTGCTAAGGGACTCAGACTTATTTTTATATTCACAATGGATTATAATTCAAATATGCATGATATATTGCACAAAAGAAATAGACAATAATGGAACTTTTAGTTACTGTTATAAAATGTATATATTCTGAAAACCTATCCCAAGTTAGAGAATTCAGCAGCATTTCCATTAATTTTTAACTCTTGAGCCAGAGAAAGCCCCATGGGCTTGGTTTGGGTGTTATGCAAAAAGAACTATGAAGCCAAATTATGGTGAACTTTTGTGTGAAAGATACCTCAACAGCTGCAGATAGTTTTGCTGTCCACCTCCCTTTTGGAGTGACAGTTTTTTGTTTTTTTTTTTTTGCCCCTGGCTATGTGATTAGGGACTGTATGTTTACTTTCTTTGGCCAGACTTTGGAGAATATGGGATGAAGGTTCAGAGGTGTTGAGAGAAAATTCTCTATGGATCTCTTCTGAATGTTGTGGGAACAGAGGTATTGATGTTTTTATTGGAATATCTTTTTGAGAATGTGTGTCTAACAGCCATGTAAGACTAAGATATTGTCACCCTTGGAGCAAAGGGCAAGTTTGCTTACAGCCTTGGAAGATCAGCTAACTTTCACTCCCTGGAGAGCTTGCTCTGGTACAGTCCAGTAGACAAACAGGCTCGTCGCATGTACAGACAGTACCCAATCTTTTCTCATTTTCCTGGGATGGTATTTGGGAAAGTAAGTATGGCAGATGGTCATACTCTGATTGCTACTATTATTGCCAGTAATAAACTATTCTTTATTTTTGATCCTAGTGTCTAATGCCTCCTATCACAATTCATTAAACATTCCTGTATTGAGGTATAAACCTACAAATCAAGGAAATCTCAGGATTCACATATTCTAGAAAGAATAAAATGTTTTCCCTTGCATAAAATTCAATTCCAAGTTGCCTGCACCAAAGAAGCACATTTACTCTATTTCCCCTGAGCTTACCTTATTCAGTTTCTGTGCAGACACCACAGGGCAGCTGTGCACTTTTTTAAAACTTGCTATTTCACACTTTTAAAAATATTGGAAATGATCATATTTAATTTATTCACAGGGAATTTATACCTGCAAAAATAATCTACTGTCAGTACTAATTTCAGTTTTAGTGAATGAAGCAAAAACTTATATTCACAAAATACTGCTTCATAAAAACTGACATATTTTGTCTCTTAAATTGTGCAAACTCAGAATAACTTTTTAAATCTTATTTCTTTACTGTTTTCCCTTAAAACTATTGGCATCAATAGTGCACTTCAGGGGGGTAGGGAGGGGGAGGGAAGGAGAAGAGGGTGAGGGGAGGGACAAAAGGAGAGTGGGAAAGTCTTTGTCACCTTGACAAGATAAGTATGTGAACAAAATTCTCAACTTCATTATAAACCTTAAATTATGCACTAATACATATCAATAAAATGGGAAAATAGTGCATATCTACTCATTGTTAGAACTCTCACTTTTGCAGTAGTAGCAATTGAGTACAGGAACTACAAAGTAAGTCGAATATATACAGATCTAGTCAAGTTTGAGTCTGCCTCCAACAAGAATTCCATTTAAGCTTCGTACATTCTAAAAGGATATTCATATTAGCATTAAACTATCCTTATTTATGTCTCTAATAAAATTCTAAGCGTTAAAAATCTGCTATGAATGCAGGTGGGCTTATTTGATTGCTAATTCTGATATGTGATTTGGTGCATACCAGTATTTACATTTGGATTCAGTGCCTGAGAAGAGGTAGAAAGGCCACAGAAGTTGGTGTCCTCTTCTCGTGGGAGTTAGTAAATGCAGCTGATACCTACCTGTGGATAGTAATCTCTGGTAAATAAATTTGATTTTAATCCTACTTTGAATTAAGGTTTTTTGTTGGAAATTGGATACATGTCCTTTAAATTATAATACATTGTTAAGCTTTCTAATATTACTCAATATAAATTTGGGTCAGAGAAGCTGACAGTAGTCATTTACGAAAATATTAGGTCAAAAATGGCTTCCCGATGCTAATCAGTATTCTTTGCTTCTGGACCTTGGCTTACATGTCTGCTTGGTTCAAAGGTATCACACCCTCCCCCTCAGTCCCCCAATAGAAAGTTATCTATCCATAAAAGCATAGAAAAATAAAATGTACCCAGAACCAGAAGACAGAACCAGGATGTAACTAGATCATGCTGTCAAGTTCCCCTGTACACCTGCCATTTCCTGTTCATCATATAAAATTGACCAGAGAAAGCCTTATAAAAGTCTGTTCAGGGCCTTACTTAGAAGGAAAGAAGTCTTGGCTCCAGCTTCCTGGCTGGTATCTGGTACTTTTAATAAATTTCTGTAGCCTCCCCCTGTCTCCATGAGTCTTTTTTGTAGCATTTTGGTGTGTTGGCTGAGAAGCCACACTAAAAGCCCCTTGCACAGAGGTTTGCATACAAACAGGACTTGGGCCTGGGGGACCTCTCATGCCCTGGGAGAGGCCCACTGGAGCCTAGAACTCAGGGACAGGCCTGTGGGAGCAGGAACTACTGAGAGAGGCCTGTTGGACCTAGTTCTCCTTGAAAGGCCAGTTGGAGCCCAGGATTACAAGCCAGGAGAGCATCATACCATGCTAGTGAGTCAATAGAATGTGGAGGACTCTTCTTAAAAGAGAAGTTCCAGAGAACCTGGTGGTGCCTTGGGTGACTTGCACAGCCATCCAGCCTAGACACAGGCCAGTGCCCCGAGTCTGGGATCCAAGTGGGATGCTGCTGGAGTCCTGGTTTGGTTCAGGTTCAAGACAGTCAGTAATCTGCACCATGGCGCTGGGGAGGGGTCCTTACATCCCTGAGATCTGTAGTCCACTGTTTTGTTTGTACATCTTTCTGTCTCGTGTTTCTAATATTGTTGTCTTGCAGTCAGAACATCTGGTGTCTACAGCAAGGGATAGAGTGCCTGCTCGAATTTGGAAGGCCCTTGTTTGTTTCTGGTCACTTTGTGTCTTTATTCGAGTCCTGTTTGTTGTGGCCTGCTGTTTAGCACTTCTCGGTGTCTGTGCTCCCCTTAATTGTGTGCTAAATAATTCTTTGTTTTCAGGAAAGAGTAAAAGCTTTGCCTTTAGAGTCAAAGCAACACCCCCCATCAAAACAAACAAACAAACAAAACAAAACAAAAAACAAAACAAACAAACAAACAAACAAACAAACAAAAAACTGGACAACACCAGCTTGCTGACTCTCAGGGCCAAGCCAAGGAGGGAGAAACTGTCCCTTCTCGGCCCAGGGATGGCTGCTGCCTGGCGCCTCTCCACAACTTTGGCAACCAGTGCTGGGACAGTTGAAAGGCCTGGTGGAAAAAAAAATTGATTCCAGAGAAAGGCCACTTGTCACCCGAAAGAAGAAGGTTACAGCAGCCTGGGCTGAGGCAATGGCTACTGCACTGTCACGGAGGGAACAAGCCCTCGCTGAGGCAAGATGCACCCGAAGCACCACTGAAGAGAGAGGTTCTCTACTGTCCAGAGCATGGACTTTCTGGCTGGTGCCACGCAAACTTTTCCTTTTGCTCTCTCAGGTAAAGTCTCAAGAACCCACTGTCTGGTGGGAACACCACTGAGGGAAGCCGAGAGGGGTCTGAGCTGCAGAAAAAAAAGGTGCCCGGGTCATGCAGGGTTTGGAAACTTCTATACTGGGGATGAGATTTGGGATCAGAGGCAGGTCACCTGCGGAAGGGAAGACAGGCAGGTGTGAAGACAGCAGTGGGCTGGGAAACCTCATGTTCACAAACTGTCCTGGCTCCCAGGACAGGAAAAGGAGGCACAACTGGTGTGGGCTTAAAGATCTCTGGGACTTTGGGGGCATGAGTGAGATAGATGTCCTTGGTATGGGTGCTTGGGCAGCCTGACTTTCCTCAGGGCCCGATAGGTACTCCCTCTTTGGGTGGGGGGGGGGGGGGGGGGGGGGGGGGGGGGCTGGGGCTACTCCTGTCTCTCCCCAAGCACCTTGGCTAGTTATGGCGGTACACCCAGTAGAGCACAGTTGCTTCCCAGTGTCTCCCAAAAAGCCAGGGTTCCCTTTCTTTCAAAATTCCCAAGGGTTTGACTTGTTGCTCACTCCCCGACTTGGGAGGATTGCCATGGCTTTTACAGATTCTCTTAACCTGAGGAGGGTGGGGCAAGTCCTGAAAAAAAAAAAAAAAAAAAAAAAAAAAACTAAAAATCTGGTCTTGAAGCCCGTGCACTAAACTGTCAAAATGTTGATGTGAGTGTGGAACTTTTCCTCTACACCTGGCCACGATAAAACTTTAACTTGGCTTACATATAATGCCAAGCTCTGCTACAGGGACTACAAATAATTGATTTGGGTTCTGACAATGACCTAGTTTCCATAGCCAAAATTTCTAAAATTATAACAAAGAGTTTAAATACAGATTGAAATTAGATTGTATTTATCATCCTCAGAGTTAAGGCCAGATAAGAGGATTAAATAGGACTCTAAAAATTTTAACTAAATTGATTACAGAAACTGGTGAAAACTGGATAATTCTCCTTCCCTTTGCCCTCTTAAGAGCTAGAGGTACTCCTTACGTTGAGTGAATAATTCCTTTTAAAATTTTGTTTGCAAGTCTCTTCTTTTGATCTCTAAACCAACTAAAATAACTCAAATTCAGGAGACATCTAAACAAAACAAAAACTTGGCCTTGGGGACTGAGTCCACCTCCAAATCTCAAAGCCTGCTGGACTGGACCCTAATCCATCGTCATGACCACTTTGTCTGCTGTGACGAGCACTGGGCATATTCACTGGATTCACTGCTCTCAAACAAACAAACAAACAAACAAACAAACAAACAAAAACAGAGGACCACCAAGACCACAGCCTACCAACTAACCATAAGTAACATTTTATGAAACTGTTTAAATGATGTTTGGATAAACTATACTCTCGATTCAATGTCTTTGACTGAGTGGTGTTTGGGGCTAAAAGACTTAATGCAAATCATCATGAAAATTTCATTTTAAGGAAACAGCTATATGCATTAAACATTGTTAAATTGTTACATTATGTTATATTATTTCACAGTATGTTATATTTATTTAAAACTAATGTTTGGGAACAGTTTGTTATATTTATTTGCTTTATTTTTCAGATAACTTTTAGTGTTTTGCTTTATGCCTGGTAACTTTCTACATCCTTTTCTGTTTTTGCTTTGATACATATAATACGTTTTTAGATACTTTTTTGTTTTTATTCTGGTAGGTCTAATAAAATTAGTAAAGGATAAAAAAAATTCCTGAGAACCTTTATGGGCTCATCTCTACTAGCTGCAATGACTGTAAAAAATAAAATGTACCCAGAACCAGAAGACAGACCAAGGATGTAACTAGATCGTGCTGTAAGGTTACCATGTACACCTGCCATATCTTATTTATCATATAAACTTGACTATAAAAAGCTTAAATGACTGTTTGAGGCCTTAATCTGAAGGAAAGGAGACTTGGCTTCAGCTTTCTGGCTGATCTTCGATACTTATAATAAATTTCTGTAGACTTCCCTTATCTCCATGAGTCTTCTATGCAATAAAACTATAACTAGTTGGTCGTGTATGCCAAAATACAATTAGAAATAATCAGGATATGTGGAATTTTTAAATTTAAAAATTATTGCACATTTGTAGGAATAACACAGTGATAAGAGCACTTGTCTAACAAGTGAAAGTCCTTGAATTTAGTTTTCCAGCACCACACAAGCTAGGCGTGGTAGCACGCATCCGTATTTCTAGCCCTTGGAAGGCTGAGGCAGGAAGAATACTGTCAGTTCAAGGATAGGCTGAGGTATGTAGTGAGTTCGGATCGGCCTTGGAATACAGAATAAAACCCTATATCAAAAATAAAGTATTACTGGAAAAGTTATATTGTCATTATTTCCCCATAACCCATTCTCCTTCCTTCGAACACTTTTATACCTTAATACCTAACACTTTCTAAAGCATCTCCAGAAGTCTTCCCTTGTGACTGTTTTCATAAGGCATGATCAAAACTATGGCATAGATTGGTGTTTAGTGTCACCCACTGGGGAGGCAGGCTTGTGAAAGCATTACGGTGTAGTCTTACCCAACTTACTTATAGAATGTGGTGCTGGCAACTTCTGGCTCTTTCCCAAATCAAATGGCCATGAAAGGTAGACATTTTTAGTCAAGCAGGACATAGAGGCAGCCATGACAGCGCATGACAGCACTGCTAAGGAGATTCATAAAAAGACTTTATGAAGGGCTTCATAAAATGACAAGAATTACGAAGTAAATGTTTTTGAAGTATGGGACGGTATTTTAATGGGGATAAATGGCAAAACATTTTTTACTGCAATAATTTGTTTTTAATTTAAAACACACACTATTTTATCACACCTTATGCATTGAAAGATCGAATTCAAATGTTTCCCAGCATGATGTCATGATTATAAGTCACAGTAATTTTTTCATATATTGTATAAAGAGCTCCAGGAGATAAATGGGTAACATTTCTCACCATAAAGAAAAATTAAAGGTCTAAAAATCAGAAATGCTCAGCACTCTAATTCAATAATTATTCACAATGTAAACATATATTGTGTGTTGTCAAACCATACTCCATAATTATGTATAATTATTATCACATTGTAGCCTACAATGAATTTTATTAATTGTGTCAATTCAAAATTTTAATTTGGTAGATATGTGCTTTCTCAGCCAGCCAAAGAATTTTTAAAAAATAAGTTAAAGATAAAAGTAATAATCACAGCAATAAATATATAATTAAAAGAGCCTCTAGAGAACAAATGTTATAGCTGTATCTGGAATTTCTCCCAGCTGTCTCATGAATTTGACTGGTGATTGGATTGTGGGAGCTCATTGAGAGCTGTGAATTAATCTGTGGATTCCACAGGCTCCTAAGAGGTACAGTCTGTTTAAGAGCGGTGACTGATTTTGAAGCTTGGAAAATTATATTCTTTCTTTTCCTCATAGATGTTTTTTATATACACATATAAAATATGTGATACACAAGAATTACATTATGCTGGAATACTTTGTGCACATATAACACATGTAAGTCACCACTATCATTTCTTCCCCTTCCCAACGTTGGCCTTCCCAAACCCTCCACATCCTCAGAAACTCTCTCACTATCACGCTCTTCTCATTGGTTCTGTAAAATACCTGTGTTCCGGGTTTCTCATGTGAGAGAGACAATGCAATATTTAGCCCTCTGTTCTTAACTCATTTCATCAAGCATGATGGACTCAAGTCACGTCAACTTGCCTATAGAAGCCTTAACTCCATCTGCCTTTCTGAAAGAGCAATAGCTCATTGTGTGCACATACCACAATTTTTTAATCCATTGGTCTGTTAATGAGTATTTTGGCATCTTTCAAATTTTAGCCACTGTGGGTACCTTTGCTATCCCTCGCTTTTAGCTCTTTTGGAAAGATACCTAGAAGTGGATGGAGGATATATTCTTATTCTAGCTTCTTTCCAGCCGTCTCCTCTTCTCCTCACAACCCTACGAGCCCCTTTTTCCAGCAGATGCTCCTACCATGCTGGCACGTATTCACCACTTTCCTGTTTTAGGCACTGTACCGGAAATCATGGAAGAGCCTCCATGATTGGATTTCCTTTCAAATATGAGGAATTTGAGGAATAATTCCAGATCCAAATCACAGCACCTTCCTTACATTGTGGGTGTTGGAAAGTAGCGAAGAGAAAGGGACTAAAACAATGAGGGAAAGCATGAGGCGCCGGAACCGATCTGGAGTCCAGAGTCAGGATCAATGTCTTTGCTCTTTTTGGCCATCTCATATTCAGAATGAGAGAGCAAGAATAAACAATGGGAGGAAAGGGAGAAAAATAATTAAGAAAACTTTTCTAGAAGCATTTTCCTTGAGAGATTCAAAGAATAACAGTAAGTTACAGCAGGAAGAGTGCAGACATCTGACGAATGAAAATGGGAAAATGTCAATTGAACAAATACACAGAGAAAAGACGCAGAGAGGAGCAACACAAGAGAATAAAATAAATAATCCTTATTTGCTTAGTATACATTTCTTAGGTTCTTATTATGTGAAGTCCTTTGTTCTGTTCTTTGAAATATACAGTGATTAAATTAGGTCTCATTTCATAGGAAAAGATACATATTTTTTAAAATTTGTCAAACATGAGTATAAGACAGCAATTTTTATATTTGAATGTGACAACTTAATAAACTATTAAATGGCTCAAAGGAAACTAAGAGATCTGAAACACATAAAATACTAACCCTTTCAAACTGAAACTTAGGCTGTTTTGTCTGAAGAGAAGTTTGTTCCCAGAACTCGGTATCGTGGTCAATCAGTTAACATAACCTAGAGAGAGAATGCAAGTGTTGCTTAGATGGAAGAAGGACCTGCTTGAAAGAAGAAATTCTACCAAACTCCGATTTCTGGACACTTGTGTTGATAACAACACAGCGACCCTTTATTGTGTTCCCTTATCATTGCAAATTAGTAAATGATACTTGTCTGCTTTCCCAGCATTTGATGTTTTCTCATGTTCAAGTGCAGATTATAGTTTAGCTGAGTAATTACGCCAAAAATTTCTTCATTATCTCTACCACATGTACAAATGATGTACATGGCTAACAAGAGTTTTTTTTTTTTTTTTTTTTTCCTACAGCTTTGATTTGATGTACTTTTCAAATAGCTAAATAAATGAGCAGTACATTGCCCGGATTGATGACTGGTATTAGGAATTGTAAATGTAAACAAAACGCTCTACTTTGGCCAGTGCCTTCCAAGAACTTGAATATGTACATTAGGTTGAGCATTGCAGTCACTGACAATTTGAATGACATAAACCCTTCGCAATTTACTAATGGTCAGGATTGAAATTTTGCCAATCAAAGCAAGAAAACCCCTTCTGATGTACTTTATGGATTCCAACTCCACGCTTTACAGATCCCTGGTACCATGAAATAGTCAGAGATTTATCACGTCTGCAGTGGTTTAGCTCCAGGGATCTGATTTGAAGACATAGACTAGTGCCTGGTTTTGCCCATTTGTTTTGGTGTTCCTTTGTATCCCTCCACCCAGCGGTGTTGGGTGGGTGAGTAACTGCTGGTCTTACGCTTCTCTGCATTTATTGTCTTCATTTCCTCTCTGCATGGGACCTTGGTCCGACTGCATGCTATACTCAGCCATATAATGGTGACCCTTGTCTTCATCATCACTCAACTGCCCTAGTCAGAGTTTCCACCATGCGTTGGTATTTTTGGGGAGGAAAGCAATAACCAAAGACACTAAAATTTTTAGGTTGGCAGGAAAGCTAATAAAATGCAACGTATGCTTCAATAAACTATATCTTATTCCTCCCAATATGTAAGGTACTAAAGTTTTGGGTTGAAGATGATACCACTAACAGACTATTCTTCTGGAGAAAGTAATTGGATTGGCTTTTTATTGGATTGTTTAAATCCATTTGAGATTCCTATTAATGGAGCATTCATTAAGAAAAATATTGGGGTTTATTTGTTTCCTAAATATTAGACTGAATTTATACTTCTTAGATGAAGGTAACAATTTTGCATTGCTAAAAGGCAGGGATTTGGGGTACAAATGTTGACATATTGTGGTAATGTATTAATATTACAGTTTTATTTAAAAGAAAGTGGTGAGTTTAGTTATTGCTTAATGAGAAATAGACTAATTGTTTTTCTGGTACTCACCAGAATATGCATTAAATATTCTCTGTATAATGTCGCTCTGTGTCACTGATGTTTCTACTTTCCTGTGATTTCTGGTGTTTAATACTATATTTTACAATTAGTATTCACATTGCAATTTCAGAAGTCTCAACAATTAAAAAAATGCATAGAGACTAAATAGTTATTTAATACTCAATTAATTTTAATCCATTATGAGAAAACGTATTAGGCACCCATAACAGGAGAAGAAAAGAAAATGTGTATTTGAACTCTATAACCATTTAGCAATATTTTGGGATCTTCTCTTTGAATAGCATCTTATAATACCTATTCATAGTCTTCTTTGCATGAAAATTCGAATTTGTAGTTGCTAAGTGAAAAAGGGGTGGTAAACATGGACATTAAGAATACAATATATTCTGAAATTTATGAGATCATAAAGTATAGACTATAGTATAACATCAACAATGGAAGTATTTTACATATTTTAGTATTAAGAATGCTATAATATATATTCATCATTTTTTAATATAGTCAAGATTTTGTCTTTTTTCTTGTCAATATTTAGCTTCATTTAGTCATTTTAATATTCTTAGGTTCTAAATGGATTCAACTCACTCATTTCAAGCTAAAAAATAAAATAAAATAAAATAAAATAAAGAAGGGGTGTGTACATAAGTCAGTGGTTAGAATGCTTGCCCAGCAATCAAAAGCCCTGATTCCCTGGAATCATACAAATTGGGCATAGTGGCACACGCCTGTAATTACAGCACTCAAGAGCAAAGTCAGGAAGATTGCCATGAGTTCAAGGCCAGCCTGAATTACATAGTAAGTTCATGATCAGCCTGGACAATAGAGCAAAATTCTGTCTCGAAAATAAACTAACAAATAAATAGTTTTTGTGTAATCATTCTGAGATATTTTCATTTTATTGAAAATAGAAATAAATTGAGTATCTAATGTACCTTATCTATCATGTAAAAAGAAAAGAGAAAAAAGTTCAATGTGATAGCATATTCATAATACAGGTAATTTAACCTTTCTGATTTTAAACTTATATACGCAGTTTGAAATTTTATTGCCTACAGGTTTCAGAGAACTTGTATCACTATCAGAAAATTAGAAATTTTTTTCATGATTTATTTTAGGTTCTATCCCTTGAGTCTTCCAAATTAGATATCTCTGTACATTAATAAAGTCTAATTAACTAGCAAGGCAAAAAAGTTTAGTAATCCTCTGAGCACTAAAAGCATATAAAGTGAACATAAAAACAGAAATATAATTTTATGAGTTGACATAATATACGTTTTTATTTTAGTTGGAAGGCTTCTTATATTGGGCAAATGCTGAGATATTTTAAGATTAATGTACAAGGTCAAAGGCTGGCATATTCACCATCAGTTTGAGTTGGGAGTTTAGTACTTGGAATGGCTTTCCAAGATAGAACATTTTCCAAGCCACAATTTAATAATTTCTGTTCTTAAAGTGGTACCCACTTTTCATATCATACATTACTTTCATATTTGGGACGGTCTTTTAAAAAACTACTATGTCTCAGAGCTCCTGGAATTAGAAAAAAAAAGTCTTCTATTTTTTATTACAATGTAACTATTGACAACTACTTGAATCTTGCATTCAACTGTATTTTTATTAAAATGTTTGACTTATTTATCTTTTGCTTTTCATATATAATCCCTGTAAATAAATGTTATGGCTATATCACATAAGATTAAAAATAGCTAGACAGGCAGATAATCAGACAAAACAGACAGAAATAGATCGGAGTAGAAGTGATCATTATCTTCCTGTCTAGAAGTCAGGTGCTTTCTTCCCACATTTTTGGAAATGAAAACTAACATTTAAGCATTAGTGTGCAAAGCTCTAAATAATCAAGTAATCAAAATGTTCATGCTTTGGAATAAGAATATTTATGTGTATCATTATATCAGAGATAAGCCTCCACATATTTTGTTCCTTATTGATTATTTGGTATTTAGTATGCACTGACTATGAGAGAGGATTTTCTGCATGTTTAGAGCCAACAAACTCAATTTTTGTAGAAAAGTTTTTCTGCTTCTATTTTCTACCTTTTTGTTCCTCCTATTACTTTTCTCTCTCTTCTTTTTCTTTCTTCCTCCTCCTTCTTCTTTTTCTTCTCCCTCTGTTCTTCCTCCCATAAGCCACTCACATGAAAGGACCAAGATTCATCTCATTTCAGAAGAATTTTTACAGGAAATGTGAAGTTCAGTTTGGAAACTGGTGTACAATCTTGAACCAATATGGTAGTAAGTGTAGTAATACTGGATTGTAGTTCTATTAACTATGGCTTATTTAGATTCAAAGTCCACACTTTGATTGATAAGAGGTAAATTTCCAACTATGATGTATGAACTTTTGCGCTGTTCCTCCATCACAGAAGTGGCATGTCTTTCAAGAGTTTAATCAAAGGCATAATTAGACAATGTAAGTTTCAAATCTAGTATCACCTTCAAAATACTGCTCAGAAATGCTAGTTATTATCATTTTCATGTGTAACAAAATGTGTTAATTAAATAACAATGATCAACAGAATTTTATTTTCAATATCATTATCTTATTTCATTGGAAAAAAATCTTTTGTGCGGCTTGGACACATATTTTCAATGGCTGAGTTGTAATATGCATTTTTTTTCTTAAAAGAATTTTAACAACTACTAATTTTATTAGCTTGATGCAAAAGACAGTGCAGTTTGGGGCCTTGAGTTCTAAATCTTAATTATAACCAGGCTAAAACACATATCTATTAAAAATTGGAACCAGTATAATCAACATTTTTTGATAAATAAATTCATTTATTCCTGCAGCTTAAAAATCTATCCTTCAGGATTTAACGAACATTTGACATTTTCTGCTTTGTGATTTGTTAAAGCAAAAATTTGTTAGGGTGCTTGAAGTAGTGGCCAGTTGGAGAGGAGTCAGATGAATATGAGTAGTGAAGAAAATATCACAGCCCAATGTATCCAACTTTTGAAGGCTTGGTCACCTGACATGTGGTCAGACATGGCAGAGAAGAACTGGCTCCTGCTGCAAGCTGCAGTCGTTGCAGTTTTAATTGTATGTCACAAATTTGCTTGAACATGTATTTCTCAGATGTACGGTCTTGGTGACGTTCAGATAGCTATAGTGGATCAGACTGGCAAAAGACCACCATAAAGTGAACATGGCTAGTTTTTTCTGAGTACATTTGGCCTTGTAGATTTGCCTTAAACCTTCTTTTAAGTTCAATCACATAGCTGGTCAATTCCAGAGGTCATAAACATTCCACTTTTCATGACATGTCACAATCTGATTGAGAAATTAAGAATTGTTGTGTGATGGAAAAGAAGAAGTTGACACTCTTAAAAGATAATTTTTTTGTACTCATGAGGCACTCATTTATTGAGATTTTTCAGCTTTCCAAGTTCTTTCAAATGCCACAAGACTCTACAATGGCCACTGATGAGGTCTTTGGTAACATTTTTTGTGTAGTTGTAAGTGGATCAGCTCTGATGAGTAATTTCAGATAACTATTGTCCACTGCCAATGGCTACCATTATGCTCCATTTCAAGACTTCTGTTTCCTTCACAAAAACCTTCTAACCATCAGGACATTGTATGTTTCTTAGCAACTTCTGGGTCAAGCATATCGTTAATTTTGTAAGTTGTCTCTGCTTCTTCATGACTCATTTGGAATTTACATACGAAAATTACATGAATTTGTTGTTTGTAATATAATTTTCATAATCTAAAATAAACATAAAATAAACAGCAAGTAATGTCTTTAGTAAGAAAAAAGTGACATATGGCATACCATCATGATACATTTATTTAAGAATACATTCTAATAGCGAATGAAAAAATGCAACAATGCAAAAACCATGATTCCTTTTACACCAATACTTGGTATAATTTGGACATGATTTTTCCAAAAAAAAAATTGTGGTGGAAGACTTGAACTTGGTATGCTAATGTTGAAGTGATAGAAATTTTAAGAGATAAACTCAAGTTGCAAGTCGTTAAGTCACTGAGGGCATTGCCTTTCCAAAGGATGAATTGGGGTATATTGGGGTAAGTTAATCTAATGACAGTAATTATTATGAACGTGCAAGACTGACTTCTTCCCATTGTCTAATGTGATTGCTTCCTGACTTCTCATTTCATTGTTCCTGTAGATGCTGCTGTTAATGTGATACAATCTGCCATCATACCTCCGGGAGACAAGTAAACGAAGCAACATGATCATGGACTTTCAACCTTTCAGACAATAACTGAAGTAAGTATCTTTGCATCAGAAAATACATAGGAATAGGTTTTGTGTTACAATAACAGAACAATATATGCTATGATATCCATGTTCCTATTTCAGAAAATGGAGTAAGACATCATACAAATTCCTATTTCTATATCGTACTTGAGAGACATTACAATATTTTGTGAAATAATGGATTTTTTCATCATTTATGCTACTGTCTTCTGGAAAATAAATGCAGAATTAAATACATAAATGAGTAAATAATGACCCAGGAATCAGGCCACCTAGGCCTCTGACAAAGGTATGTGTCCACAGCATCTCATGAAGATACGTCTACTTGCAGTTTCATGTTATTGATTTAAATTTACCTTCTCTGTCTGATCATTGTAGAAAGATGTCAGAAAGTCTTTGGGAAAAGTAGTTTGTGGGTTTGGCAGAGAAGCGAAACTCTTGTTTGAAACTGGAGCTGCAACCAGGGAATGCTCTGGTCCCTGGCCTCTCCCTCTCTGTTGTCATTATTGATATCGATATCATTAATTATTATTACCTTACCATCCTTTGTCTTTCTGCCTTCTTGCCGCCATGGCCTTCTACCACACCATTCCTACCGTGGAGTCAGCTGACTACAGACTGAAACAACTGAAACTGTGAGCCGAAGTAAACCTTTTCCCGTTCAGATGTGCATGTTAGGCATTTGGTTCTAACGACAAAAGTCTAATATGAAAGTCATTTAAAAATTCCACGACTGCATAAAGAGAATAATAAAATCTTGGGCAGTTGTACAAGTTGACAATAAGATGAAAGGGTAGTTTATTGGAGGCCTTTGTCAGATCCAGAGAAAATAAGGAAAATATTGCAATTTGAATGAGTAAAAGAGGAAGGATAAAGAAAAAACAAAGAATGACATGTTGAGCCCCTAATCTAAAATGGCTAATAATGAGTCTTAAGAATCCTAACATTCCTAGGATACTAGTTACTGTTTACATTGTATTTCCAAATGCTTAATTGTGCCTATTGTCACTGTACCTTTGGGAGATTTGGTAGGAGTTACTTATTAATTTTATTAGAAAAAATAGAAGTCTAAGTTACATTTCTGAATTTCATTCTTGTCTTGAAACATCTTGCTTTTCTTCCCTAAGTATAAGTTAGTAAAGAAACTTAAGACTTATAACCCCACATTATGGATAGAATATCTAAAGCATACTAAACTCTTTTCACGTTTATTTTACCAGATATCCTAGATATAACATCTTAAATGTAAGTTTTGCTGGAAGCAAGATTACTTTATTTAGTATAGACAGCTAAGTTAAATAATAAAAAAGCATTTGTTTTTAAATCTATGGATAGCTATACTATGTATCTTAAGAAACAACATGGTAATAAGACCTCAATGATGACTTGAATAGCACTAAATAGAATACAGGTTACAGTACCCAAGGATCCGCATCTAACTTTAGTGATGAATTTGGCTTTTAGTCTAAAAATTGTTCTTTTATTTGCCTGTTACTTCCATTCTTTTTCATTTTAGACTTCGTATTATTGGATAATAAATGACACAAATGTGAACATGAAATTGTCTTGGGCTATAACGTCGCACTAGGCGCAATGTGGTATTACCTCCCAGAGGTTTCATCCACTACTGAGAGTGTCCCATCTCTTTTCTTTCATATATGCCAAAAATGATTTTGGTGCAGATGAGTCATAGTGCCCAAGAAGAACTAGGTATTGAACTTTGCAAAAGCACAAGCACGGCCTTCACTGACAGGCAGTTCATCTTGCTTCTACATTAAGGTATTAATTTCAATTTCAATCTTCCTGTAAAACTAAAAGGAAGAATTTTTGATTATGTAGTAATAGCTTTACTGAAGCGACATAAATTATAGTTGAAGACATTAAAGTTACACACTACAGGCTACTTCCCACTCTTTTAGAGTACATTTCCTTCCACGAGCATTGGGCTTTCTTGTAAAAAGAACCTATAATTGTCCAAACCAGGTATTCTACTTTTCATACAGAATCATTGCAACATTTTCAAGATTGTCTTAAAATTATTTCACATAGTTATTAATATTTCTAAGCAATTGAGTTGTCACTTTCATTTATTGACGTTTTCGAGGCTTGTCTTTGAGGAACTTCTCACACTTATCTTGGTGGTGATATTTCTGAGAAATAACTGAGGCTATACATTAGCAATCAAGAATGAACTCATGTTCCAGCCAAAATCATTAATTTAGAGTATTGAAATGTTAGATTATTCTTACTTTTTGTATCCAATTACATTTCTCAGATTTCATCTACATTTTGTTCAGAATTTCTTTAACAATACTACATATTTTGTTGGTTATGAATAATACACTAGCATCTATTTTAGCATTCAGGGTTATAATTCTTACTATGACAATGTTGTTTTATTCAATGTGATTCCATAAGTGTTGAAGAAAAGCAGAAAGTCAATAAAGGTACTGTGTTTTCATACAGGGTGCATACAAGCCAAACTTTGGGGTCACAAAATTCTTGAACAGAAGGTAAGTATACAGAAGTTAAAGCTTGAAAAATGAGTTAAGGAACAAGAATTGCTTGCAAATATTATCAGCAATGGAGAGGTAACATTGGCAAAGGCTCAACCTTAAGGAATGACAGAAATGCTCTTGGGGTGACAAATGATTGAACTTTCACAAGTTGGCTGGGATTTTGAGCCAATGTCTTCCCACTTGTGTTTCCCACATTTATTCCTGAATCCTCCAACCAACACCTTTCAGTGTCTCTTGCTGTCCCACTGCAACTGGCACTCCCGTGGAAGACGTGGCAGTGATACATGCTTTCCCGACTACCACGTTATATACACATGTGTGTGTGCATGTGTGTGTGTGTGTGTGTGTGTGCGTGTGTGTAGTATTTTGCCATAAAGAAAGATAGATTTGAGTCATTTGTAGAAGAATTGATGTGCATGAGACCATCATGCTAAATGAAATTAATTAGACACAAGACATCGAAGATCCCAGTTTCTCTAACATGAAAAAATAAATTATCAAAAAAGAAGAAAATAAGAGTGAGAGAAGGATATAGGAATGTAGGAGTTTATGGACAGAAAAAGAAGATGGGGAGAGCAAGGGTAAAGGAGAAGGGGCGGAAAATGATCAAAATGTGATGTAGGCGTATCAATTCCTAAGCTTAAAGTACTTCTTACGTATCATAGATACATAATAGTGAAAAATAATTTAGAGAGAAAAAAAGTCACAATTGTAAGACCTTTTTACAATACTAGGTTATCCATTTTTACATTATTTTTCTTTGGGCTAATAATCAAGTAAAATGTTATACATTATGAAATAATTTATAAGTATATAATAGCTGCTAATTATTCATAAATTAAAATGTGAAGTAATTCTGGAAGAAGCTCTTTTGCTCATAAATAAATGTCTTTATTTGTAAAATTAAAATATCTTTCACACAAAAAATAAATTGAAAAATCTGAATTCTATGTCAATAGGGATTATTTGGCAGTCTTATTCACTTTAGTCTAATGTTTTATTTTAGTATATAAATTTAGTCATTGAAGTCTTGTAGCTCATGATTTAATCCCAACACTCTTGGAGCTGAGGCAGGAGGACAACCATTTCAAACGTAGTCTGGATGAGTTATGGGACGTAAGGAGAACGTGTCTCAAAATCAAAAATTAAAAAAAAGAGAGAGCTACAAATGTAGCTCCAGGTTCAGGCATAGGGCTAGATCCCCAGTTATATATATATATTTCAGGCATAGGGCCAGGTCCCCAGTAATATATATATATTGCTTCCTGTACTTGTTTTCTTACATCTTTATCTCATTACTACTGCACCTCTTCTTCCATAATTTCTAACTGCAAGTGGATTACGTAATAAAAGTTACCATTTTAAAAATTGATTTCATTATGTCACAGTCAATACTATGCTCCTTCATTCACGTGAATATAATTTTGTTAACCTATTTGGATTTTGCACATGAAATCCCATCGAGTTAAATAATACTGGCTGCATCAGCTCCAGTAGGAAATGAGAGACCGAGTATGCATGTGTCGTGTTAAGTGAGAAGAGGAGAAAAGTGGAGGCAGGGGAGGGAAAAGGGGAATGGGGTGAACTTGGCAATGTCTTGTAATTATGAATGGCAGCCTGGCAAAGGCCATTGCTTGGCTTCTTCTTTGAAAGGGTAGTATCACTTTTGTATTGAAAATTAAAGCAAGTTGGTTTATTATAGATTCAATGCAATTCCTATCAAAATACCTACAAGTTTCATTAAAGAACTTGAAACAATTCTTAAATTCGTATGGAACCAAAAGAGACCAAGAACAGCCAAAGCAATCCTGAGCAACAAGACCAAAGCAGGAGGCATCACAGTCCCAGACATCAAGGCTATACTATAAAGCCATAGTTGTAAAAACAAATTGGTACAGGCACGAAAACAGACAGATAGACCAGTGGAACAGAATAGAAGATGCAGAGACAAACCCAAACACCCTCAATTACTTAATCTTCGACAGAGGAACCAAATGCATATAATGGGAAAAGGACAGCCTGTTCAACAAATGGTGCTGGGAACACTGGACATCCACATGCAGAAGAATGAATCTAGTCAAACACCTATCACCATGCACCAAAATCAAACCATAGTGGATCAAAGACCTAGACATTGAAAGCGAAACACTGAACCTCCTGAAAGACAAATTTGCAAATATTTAAAACACATAGGGGTAGGCAAATACTTCCTTGACAAGACACCAAGAGCAAAAGAAATTATCTCCATCATTAACAAATGGGATCTTGTCAAATTAGAAAGTTTCTGCACAGCAAAAGAAACTGTCAACATTGTAAAAAGAGAACCAACAGACTAGGAAAAAATATTCACTACCAACAACCCAATAATAGAAAGCTCATAACTGGAATATACAGGGACCCGTAGAAGAGTAAGCCAACCAAAATAAAGGATCCTATTGAAAAGTGGGCAAATGAAATGAAAAGGCAGTTCACTCACGAAGAAATTCAAATGGCCAATAGATACATGGAAATATCTTCAACATCTCTAGCCATAAGAGAAATGCAAATTAAAACAACACTAAGATACCATCTCACTCCAGAGAGAATGGCCTATATCAACAAGTCAAATAGCAATCAGTGCTGGTGAGGCTGTGGCGAGAAAGGAACCCTCCTGCACTGCTGGTGGGAATGGAAATTCATACAACCACTCTGAAAAGCAATATGGAGATCTCTCAAAAGACTGGAAATAAATATCCCCTTTGATCCAGGGACACCCCTCCTTGGAATATATACAAAAGACGCCATAACAACATATAACAGAGGTATATGTATACCCATGTTCATAGCAGCACACTAACAATAGCTAAAATATGAAAGTCACCAAAATACCCATCAGCAGACCAATGGATACACAAACTGTGGTATTTATACACAATGGAATACTATGCATCTATAAAGTCCAACAGCGTGGAGGCTTTTACAGGCAAACGGAAGAAACTTGAGAACATCATGCTCAGTGAAGTGAGTCAGAAGCACAAGGTGAAACATCGAGTGGTCTTTCTGATATGAGACACCCAGATCACAACTATCTCATGGAACTTAAAAGGAAAAACAAAGTGAACCCACAGAGTGAGGTGGGGAGGGAGCAAGGGAGGGGTGGGTAGGGGGAGGGACAAAAGGAGAGTGGGAAAGTCCTTGTCACCTTGACAAGATACATATGTGTACAAAATGGTCAACTTCATTGTAAACCTTAAATTTTTGCACTTATACGTATCAATAAAATGGGGAAAAAACCTCAAGTTAATACAATCAAGTTACTCTATCTAATTTCTAGTTAATTTTCTAACAGAAAGAAACAAAGAGGAATTAAATGAGTGTTATATTTGCACTCTGTTTGTCTATTTAAAAAAAAAGGTATTTTGTGTCTGTGCTTAGGAAGTGATCACTCAACAAAGCCGCTTTAGGTCAAAATCAAACTGGGGACTGTACAAATTCCTTCTTGCAAGTCCCAAAGGGACGCTAAAGAGTATCACAGTGAGAAAGGCTCCAGCTCATCAGGCAGCTTCAGAGTGGACATCAATCCAGAGACTTTATGAATGCTGCTCACTGCACACAAAAGGCTCTTTTTTTCCCTCCATTTTTGTCATTCTGTGGTTTGTATTTGGGACACAAGACGCACAGTGTGTACCCACACAAGTGTTTCCTAGCAGGCAGGGATGAGAAGAACAATATACTAGGTGAAAAGAAGTAAAAAAGTAGAATTCAGAATCCAAGAGGGGAAAGATCCTCTGAACCAATCCAGGTAGAACAACGATTAGAATAGATGGAAATGCGTTGTGTGACTTAGAGACAAGGACAAAAATGAAATGAACAAAACCTAAATTAAGGATTCTAAGATAACAGGCTGCTGCTATGAAAAATTCTTCTCACTCTCACTCTTTAAATTGTTACTTACAACTGACTGTCCAAGGCGTGATTCCACCTCTCTCTTCCATCTTGCCGAAGGAAAACCCCCAAATGGGTAGCCCCACTTCGGAGGGCCACTTGTCGGATTCCTCAGCTCAATTACCACCACTGTCATTTCACATTCTTCGAACATTTAACTAGAATCCAATTTAGAAAATTCTAGATTCAAGAGTCAATTTAGTTTAAAGGATCTGGGTGAGAACAAGTCCTTGTTACATGGTTCAATCAGAATTGAAGGAAGTTTGAAGAGGTAAACAGCCTTCTTGTGATAGATTCAAAATCCAGGTACACGCATAGGACACTTTAAAGGACATTAGTGGTGATGCTCATCAGTCACCTGATTCTGCCAGGAACTCGCCTTTTTCTTCCTGAAAACCATTCTGTGCATTCTGTGCATTTGTATCTAGAGTTTCAGCTCCTTCCAGACCCCTGTGCTAGATATCTTTTTTATTTTTCTACATGCCCATCAATTTAGAGAGAGAGAGAGAGGAGGGACATAGATATGAGGAGTAAAGAGAGATTGAAGAAATGCTCATTCATGGGATTCATTTTTTTTTTTTTTACCAAATATACCAAACATATCATCCAGCAGCTGGATGACTGAATATTGCCATGCTATTCTCACTTTTAACTTTGGTATTTGTTCTCTTGCTGTCAATGTTATATGACTTTGAATCAGGGCACATTTGGCCCTGACCCAACTGAGGTCCAGTTACCAGCCAGCGAGAACTGCTAATGTGATGAGCATAGAAGTTTGATGAATGGCAGAAGTCACTGCTGCACACGATATAAAAAGCAATATGTCTTCCTTCATTTTTTTCAAGATAGTAACACATTGTCTGGCTATAAAGTTATTTCCTCCCTGGTTATTATTATTTCATTGGAGAAGATTTCACATCAAAAAATCATAAATATTGGAGTCTGACTGGCTTCCCAATTTTGTCTCTGAGAAATTGAATATAGTAAAACATAAACCCTCAGCTATGTTGAAATTACAAAGAGGGGAGGGAGCTCACTGAGTTGAATAAAAGTACTTTGTTTAGTTTTAGCATTTGCGTTGACAAAATTGCATACCACTGATTAACATTTAAGATGAGGAACACAAAACCCTGTCAAGACTACGTAATGAAATTGAAAAGAAGCTTAATAGTTTGGAATGATAAGAAAATATATTCGTCTTTTATTTTTGGATTTCACAATTTTCTAAGGTTAGATAATAAGTGTGGTTTTTTTTTCATATTTTTGAGCTTACATTCTGATAACCTCCTGGCCAACTTTTATGAGTCTGACAAAGGCCATTCATTCCACTACAGTTTGGGATCACTACATTGTGACAATTTCTATAGAATAACAATTATCATATGAATTCAGAATGGAAATAGTCAATGATAACAGCAAAATCAGTTTGAGTTTGGGGTCTATATGTTGTAAGACAAAGGTTCAGCAGGAAATTTTCTAGGGATCCCTTATGAAATGTGAGCAAAGAGATATAATTGAACTTTCAGACTGATGACTTCTGAACTGACTGGGGGCCACTTCTCACAAACTGGGCTATGTTGGGTGACTGTACCCAGTCTGTACATCCATCTTAACTTCTGAAAACTGTATCATTCTCAAAGGAAAGTAAGCAGGCTATTTTGTAGGATATGCTGACCACCCATATGAATATATGTAAATGATTCGAGGTTGTTTTACTTCATTGTCACAACTTGGAAGCCTTTGATCTCTCACTCAATCTCTTCCTCCTTGGTCATGGAGTCAAAACACAATCACACTCATGGCAGATGAAAGTGATATCTCCTAACCCGATACACTGTCCTTTAGTGTTAATGAAGGACAAATTACAAAAACAAAAATTTTCTGTCTTTTGGTCAATAAGTTCTGACATGTTAATCTTGTTGTTTGTGAGGTGGTTGGTACAGGTGTACATATGAAGCTTTGGAAATTTTTTTTCAGTTATATTTTCCCACCATTTCTTTACCTAGTGACTTTTTCTATTTCTCTTTCTAAGAATATCATTTCCAAAATAATTACTGTTTGTGCTTATATCAGTAGCCCGTTAAGATTATTTTTATTTTCTAAATTCTCTTTGATTTTTACCCCATGTAGTGTTTATGGATCTACTTTAGCTTATATATTACTTACCACCTATGTTTGTATTGAACATTATTTTTATTGATATGTCAGAGGTTAATCAAGATGGCTGGAGCCACAGCCAGGCAAATATGAATACAGATGTTTAAATATGGAACTTGCTGCACAAGTGGGACATTTGAGAGTTACACAGTGGTCGTGTCATGAATGGAATTCCAGAGTTACTTAGTCTGGACCTGTATTGGACCAAGAGAGTTCTGTTCTGTTCTCTCTCTTCGAAATTTTATGTGACAGATGGATTGCTTTAATCTTTAAGGAAACTGTTTATAATATTTTTAATTTTTACATAGAATCATTGGATCTGAGAGACATTCAGCACTTTATCCAATGTGTCTTAGTGAAATTTCTTCAAATGGCAACATTTTTACAAAAATTGTCAGTATTCTTCTTAGCATCCTTCGGTTGAGAATCATTAAATATATATGTGGTCAATATACATAAACAGATCATTATAAATTTGGGGCTGCTCGAGGGATAGTTGTGTCAGAAAATATGTGCAAAGTAAATAGTATTTACTTCTTCAGAAGGTGATACTACATATTTAATTTTTTGATTCACATTCTTCTTATTTTTAAGATGCAGACATTATACTACATATCTAAGTTCTCAGTGGACTCCAAAATTCTGATTCTTTGGCTTCTACCAATTCATGCTTTCCTACATCATCACGGCCACGTTGAAGTCTGGCTTTGCCTGTCCGTGGTGCCACGCTGCACGCAGATCAACATATGTGTTAGGATGAGTCTCTCCTCATATCAATATTCTTCCACCATTCTGAGACCCTTCTAAAATTAAAGCAGTCTGCAACTAACAGCACACTTACCTATATTTGACTGTTCATGTCTTTAGCCAGGGCTTGTGGAAGTTGGCACTATTGATTATTATTTCAGTTGAATAATTATTTACTGTGGGGCTTTGGCATGTTTAGCAGTAGTGTTAGTGGCCCTCCTAGTTGCAAGTAGCACTCCATCTATTGTGAAAACCAAACTTTTTTTGAGACAGTCTCAAATGTCCTCAGATGACAATCACTGCTCTACATACATTCAATAAAAAAAAAAATGAGTATGTAGTAAACTTCTCAGTAATTATATTTTAAGAGAGAAATGATTTCTTTCTATTACTGATAATTATAAAATTTGCGCCAGTGCAAATATTGTTTTAGCAGTTGGTCGTTGCCGTAGTGTGTAATTTGAGATGACCGTTGTCACCAGGTCATTGGCTACCAATATTGATGCCATAACACTTGGAAATATACTCACTGTAGCTCTGGGGCTTTTCTCCAAATTGGGGCATAACTGAAACACAATATTGCCACTTACACATGAACGTTGCTGCTCCTTACTAAAGAAAAAATGTAAATGGATTATGTCTTTACAAATTTTATTGCTAAGTTCATTTTTTTATTTTTTAATGCCGCCCCCCCCCCCAACTTCATTTTTTAAAGAATTGCAGTTCATTCAAGCAGCTAAAAGTGTGCACATTCCAAAGCTCATATGGCTTTCTATTAAGTACTTGGAGGATGGTAGCTTATTATTTTAATTTAGAATGTGAAAACTGTTGTAGAAATTAATTTACTGTAGAGACCTGCTGCTTTGGTACCATAGGTGTTCTCAAGGAAAAAAAATATGTTTTCCTTTGCTATTGTTTTTATTTTTATAGCATATCTCTCTGAATTCCAAAGATCTCCGCTCTCTTTCAATAAGCTGGTTATGATTTAGGAAGGGGAAAAGACTGGCACAATAGAGGCTAGTAGATACATAAGAAGAAGGGGCAAATTTTTAAAAAATAAATTCAAAATTGAATATATATATAGGTTCAATAATACTGGATCTTTTGAAGTTTCTACTTCAAAAAGTAAGCTGAGAAGGAAGAGTATTTCTGCAAGTGCTACATTTGATTTCTTGAGTTATACTTGCAAATATAAAAAGTGCTTTTTCAGTCTCCAAAAGTGACATCTAAAGTTAATTCTTTAATAAATGCACAAATGAGTCATTTTCTTACTTTTTTGTCTACTCTAGTGAGCAAAGCATGTCATGCACTTCTTGAATCTGGCCGGCTAATGATCAAAGCAGAGCTTGGAGAGCCAGGCATAGGATTGGTTTCTGAAGTACAGGACTTGGGGCAGAAGGCTGGGAGGTCCTAGAGACGATTTCTTCCTTCCATCACGTGCACTATTGAAGATGAGGATAGATGAGCCAACAGTTGCAAGGTAGGTGTGCGAATTCTTGACTTTCTCTGAGGTCTTACCCTTTATCTACTGCTCAGTTAAGTAGAATAATACTTCTACTGAGGTTGCCACTGACCATATTTATTTCTCTGAGTTTTTTAAATTACCTATGAAGAGATGCACATTTCATAACAACTCCAATAACAAGTAATTGAAAGGAAATATGGGATTTTTGTTTTTATAGTTTAAACCAAGTTAATAAGCAATAGATTTATATACAATTTTACTCTGAATAAAAAGACTTGACTGGAAAGATTACTCAAGGATTGTTTTTTATTTTTTTATTTTTTGCTATTTTATGATATATCTGCATATCATTTAGACATATAATTGCAACAGCATTTTGTTTCATATTTAATGGATTTTCCTTTATGTTTTCTTTGTTTACTATAGACCACTGAAGGGGAGGTCAAATGCCATTTTATTGGTATGCTACAAAGAAGAAATGGAGAAACCAGTTTCTTTTTGTTGTTGTTGTTTATTTTTTAAATATTTAATTTTTTTTCTGGGGTGGGTCTTACTTTGTAGTCCAAGATAGTCCTGAACTTAAAGTTTAAATTCATGGCAATCCTCGTGCCTTAGCCTCCCCAGTTCTGGGATTGCAGGTATGTACCAACATTCTTTCCTGCAAGTCAGTTTTATGTCACTTAATAGTATAGTATCTAGCAGCCTACATCAGAAGGAGAAACCAAACAAAGCACCCAAACCAACCAAAAATGTAATAACATCACTGTTCAAGAAGACATGTAGAACAGGCTCTGACTACTTAGGAAGCTATTGCTTCCATCCCTCAGCATTTGACTTTAGTATTTTTGCACAGTAAACTTTGAACAGGAAAAAGGAATCCGAATAATTAGTCAGAATAATTATTTACAACATTGTCACCACTTGTAAAATTTGTCTTATTTGTTAGATGATGGAAAGGAATTTGTCTGATTATTAGTTGTATGTAGGATCTGGAGTGTCCCCCAAAAGTCTCATGTATTTTAATGTTATGGATTGTCTATGAAACCATGTGTTGTTGTTTTATTATGGTCTAGTCTATAGGGGTGAATTACAGTTAAATTAGGATTGAAGGCGTGTGAGTTAGGATTACAGGCATGTAAGTTAGGATTAATGGTGTGTAGTGGCCACACCTTCCACACCTGGATGCAGAGAGGCTAATTACTGGGCGGAGACCTGGAAGAATATATAAGCTGCATCCTGCCTTCCTTGAGGACTGGGACTGGGTGTAGGACTGGTCTCAACTAGTCTCAACTTGCCTTCCTGTTTTTGATGTCCTGAGAAGCTGCCTCCACCTGGACCTCTGCCATGTACTTCCATTGCTGCAGGCCGTCCCTGAATGGCCTGTGATCATCTGAAACTGTGAGTTAAAATAAACCTATCCTTTCCTAAATTTGTGGGTGTCAGGTATTGAGTCACAGCAATGGAAAAGTAACTGAGACAATCGCATAATATAAAATTTAATTATTTTTTTGTAAATATATGAATTCCAAATTCTGTGACACATTAAAACCACAGGGTTTGAGGAACTACAAACTCCAGAAAGACTGTGACTTGGCCTTTCTCATGGACTTACTTTGAGTGATTAATTGTTTATCAAGAACATAGTAGATACTCAGTACGTAATTTTAGACAGAATAAGGAAATAAGAAATTATCTCATTCAAGTGAAGCATATTTGAAATATAATTATAAAACATATGGACGAATTCGTTACTAAGGACATAATTTAGTTGTGGTGTTTACTCTGTACCATAAACGTATAGAAGTTGCTAAAATTTAACATGTATAAGAATCAGCTGGAGTAATGAGTTAAAATGAAAACTCGTCCTTAATTCCAGAGATTGTAGTAATAAAATTGTGGGATATTCCCCGTGAGCCTGCATTTCTAAAAACATTCCTGGTAACTTATGTGTTCAGATTTCATACAACTTATTTTAAGAAACAACAGTTATTGAATTTTGCTGTCACAGTTTAAACAAGAGTGCTTTTTCTATTTCACTTTAGAATATTTCTAGTTACCTATTGAAATGAGCTCGGGCAATATGAATTGATTTTAATATAGTCTAAGGATGGAAAATTCCCAAAATGCAAAAATAAATATATGCTGAACTCTACAATAGTAGAAACAATAGTATCTATCACTTTCAACAAGTCTTTATAATTATTTTGCATCATTAATATTTTTAAAGTTTCTTTCTACATACATTGCCTCTGTTAAGTGACAACTAATTACATATCACGGAATAGAAATTCTTCCTAATTCACAAAGGATCTGCTAGCTTTTAAACTGTATATAGATCTTACTGTTGGAAAGGTATCTAGGACTTTTTTTAGTTTAATTGAGACTTTATCATTCAATGTCCTAATAAAATCAAGTCTTATCAAGACAACCAACCAAAACTCATCGGGATAATAACAGTTACTTTCTATTTTCTCACATTTTGTTCATGTGACTTGTGTCTTTTCTTTTGTAGTCATCTTTATTTGTATATTTGAAAACAAAAGAATAAGGCAGAAATGGCCAGAACATATACAATAAATTAGGAACAAATATTCCTTGCTTCTCCATGTTCTTGAGGAAACAGATACGAACAGAAGCTAAAGGCAGAAAAGCGTATAATTTTTACTATTACAGGGTTAAAAAATCCTCAGTGTAGTTACTTACAGAGAAAGCTTTCTTGTGCAGACAATATTTTTTTGAACCTTTAACAGTTGTTTTGAACCTGTCATGCAATTAAGCAAACCTGTATTTTCAGTTTTTGTCTGCTTTTTTCCTTCAGCCAGCTAAGTTCCATTTATACGTAAGGTTCAGCCAAGCTAAACCGTTTCTACTTAAGAATGATATTAACCTCTTTTAACATAAAACAGGAACAGAAAACTTCGAAGTAGGAAAAGAGCACTTGCTATCAAAAAAAAAAAGGCGACTACAATGTTGTGACACCATTGGAAGGTGGGTGTGCAGCTGCGTGGTCACATCTTCCTTCTTAGAGGCTTCTCTTTGATGAACCAGCACATTTATACCGTCATGAGGAAGAAGCACCCGCTGAAGATCTGGGGATCTGACACTTAAGGAACAGCCTGGCTTATTTAGACTTCTGAGTCCAAGACATTTCTCAATCCCAATTTAGCAATCTCTTTACTATTAAATGAATGTCCTTATAAAGGAGCCCAAATACTTGCTAACTGAAGCACGTGTAAATTCAGTAGCCAGCAAGTAAAGATCTGTCAGTCATATCAGTCATCACCTGTATTTTATTGTGCATAATAATACTGATTTAGTGAAATATTGTCTATTATCTATCACAAATCAAACTCAGAGGCAGCAAAATGAAACTTTATAAAGGCTCACGCACTTATAGAAAAGGTAACATTTGTTCACTATATTTTACTAGACAATTGAGAGTACTGTCATTCTTTGAAAAGGAAGACATTGGCTGCCTAGGCCTTTATAATAAATAATTCCACCTTCTGTGTGCATATATGTGCATATGCATTTGTGTGTATATATGTATATTTGGTTGCATTTCCCTGTATTTAGGTTTTGTAAGTACTTTGTGAAACTATTGAGGTAAAAAAGTCTTTGCTACTTTCTGCTACATTTTTGAAGTCATATTGGTACAAGATAATAGTGAAATGTAAAATGTTTCTTTGATCATGCAAAATATATAAATGTGGGGAAAATGACCGTTTCTCATCTAAACTCTTCAATAAATTAATGCAAGATTTCGATAGTATCTTTTAAATGTTATTATTTTAAAATTATTTGTTTTCTTTGCTGCCTTAGCAAATGTTATGCATCAGTCTCTAGTACATGAATGATCTGTACAGTCCAAGAACACAAGCTTGAGTTTCTTTCATGGCTTATCATCCAATGTTTGTACTCAGTAGTCACCCATTAACACAATGCATAGTTTGCTGATACTTATGCGAGTTTGTCTGCCATCTTCTTGCTCAGAAATTCAGTTTGATTTTGTTTTAAGAGCTCCAAAATTTCATAGTAAGATTTTCTGTCTCCGTGTTGCGAATGTCAGTAGATGAAAAGTCGGTCTTGGAACTAAGGTTTGATTTCCACAACAAAATGTGAAATGGTATAGACGAATCCTTCACACCCAAAGGGAGGACAGAGAGCAGAGCAATCTGGCATCTTGACTTTTATTTATGTATTTATTTGTTTATTTGTTTATCCATTTTGTAGTTGGTAGTAAACACAATGACTCATTTGTACTGGAGTAAGATATGGTCTTTTCCTTCCAACGCTGTTTGCTGTGCAAAGGTCCTAAAAATGTTGTCTGGAACAAAATGGTTATTGGTTTATTTCTCATAACACATGCTAAGAACATAAGATGTTCACGTGAATAATTTCCTAAACTTTATTATTTTTCTCTTTCTGAAACATTGTATGAGTTGCCAAATTTGATTTGGAAAATTTTAATAAAGCATAAGTCAGAAAATCCAGAATCTGAATGGTGAAAATGTATTATATAAATGCTGTTGATATTTTAACTCATTATATTTTTGTGAATAAAACAAATAACTGTGTTGAAGTTATTTTTAGTTTGTTAACATATGGAAGGCATAAAATATAATATATGTCAGAATAAGACAGTCATAGATTAACAAATTCGAGAAAAAACATTCCACTTATAACATTTCTACCTCATATATTTATTTTTTTAAAGTCAAAGCTTCTTGAGAATTTTAAAAAGAAAGGATGTTTTTCCAGATCTGGTCACTAGCAAAGATGCTAAAATTATTCTCTTGGAATTTTAATTTACAGACTTTCGCTTTCATTTACTAAATTTTCTCACTCAATGCTTTTTAATCTAAATCGTATACAGAAAAAAAGAATTGGACTTTGATACTCGTTTCAATGAATGTGATCAGCACTTTATTTAACAGGACTTTAAGGTGACAACAGGTTTTGGGCTTAGAGAAAAGTCCTCCATTGTGAGTCAGAGTCCATGTTGTTACTGGATGGGTGTCATGTTAATCCTTCAGAATTCAGAACTCCGGATGTTATTGGGAGAATGTTTTGGTTCCTTGCACCTTAGAGCACAGTAAAATCAAGTGCATTTCTTTAAAGTAAACTTGCAGTAAAACTCTTTACATGAAAATTCTGCTTAAAAATGACACAGACTGGGAAAAAATATTCACAACCAACATCTCAGATAAGAAGCTCATATCTAGAATATACAGGGAGCTGAAGAAATGTAAGCCTACCAAAATAAAGGATCCTACTAAAAAATGGGCAAATGAAATGAAGAAGCAGTTCATTCATGAAGAAGTACAGAAGGCCAATAGATACATAAAAAGATATTCAACATCTCTAGCCATAAGAGAGATGCAAATCAAAACGCTAAGATACCATCTCACTCCAGACAGAATGGTCTATATCAAGAAGTCAAATAGCAATCAGTGGTGGCCAGGCTGTGGGGAGAAAGGAACCCTCCTGCACTGCTGGTAGGAATGTAAATTCATACAAACACTCTGGAAAGCAGTAAGGAGAGATCTCAAAAGACTAGAAATAAATATCCCCTTCCATCCAGCGACACCCCTCCTGGGAATATATCCAAAAGAGACCAAAGCAACACACGACAGAGATATATGTATACCCATGTTCATAGCAGCACAACTAACAATAGCTAAAATATGGAAGTCACCAAAATACCCATCAACAGACCAGTGGATACACAAAATGTGGCATTTATACACAATGGAATACTATGCATCAATAAAGCAAACCTTAAATTTTGCACGTATGCATATCAATAAAATGGGAAAAATAAAATAAAATACTGACAATAACGAAAATATATAGGTGTTAATACTTCACTTGGCCACATTTCCTAGGAAAAATAAAGACCAAATGTGAACAAAACAAAAATGATGCAGATGACCCAAAATTGGAGGTGTTTTGGTGTGGATCTGGAACAGTCCCCAGAAGCCTCATGGAATTGAGTTTTGTGGAGTATCGTCTTCCTTTTTTCTCTTTCTTGTCTGTCCAGCCATCACTCGCTTATTTTCTTTCTTCCTTCTTTTCCCGCTCTCTTCTTCCAACAAGTGTTTAAAAACTTTGCATTACCTTCTTGAACTATTGGTGTAAGAGTTACCTCAATCTTTGTGTCTAAAATTATAATAGCTGCAATAACATGAGGCTTTGCATATGTAGAGTTTCATTCCAACTGGTGATTGTCTTTTAGATATTCTTTAATTATTTTTAAATTATTTTTCTTTCAAAATTTCAAAATGTTTACCCTAGTCATAATGTGTTCTATATGTTTCTTTCTTTCTTTCTTTTTCCCCATTTATTTATATGTAGAGAGGCAATGCATAATGTCTACTTTGATATTGAGTATTTTGTGTATTTATAAAGAATATATTAGTAAAATTAAAAATACTTCCCCTCTCCCTTTTCTATCCTCCCACACTCTCACCCTCCCTCCAATTCCCATTATTCCCCTCAATTAGTTCTATGAAATAATTGTGATCTTGGTTTTTCAGAGAAACCATTTGATATTTAATCTCCTTCTGATTTACTTCACTGAGCATGACGGCTTCAAGTTGCAGCCATTTACCTACAAAAGCCCCTTAGGATGGCAAAGAGAACAGCTTAAAGTACTGTATGACCGCACACACTGTGGACTTTAAACAAAAAGGCTGATCTTACAAAGTAGTGACAGCAGAATGAGATTGCCAGTGGCTTAGAGCAGAGAGGGGAGAAAAGAACCAAGAAAGATTGACCAGTGAGTACTAAATTATGATCATATGGCTGTAAAGAGCTCTGATATGCTACTGCATGCAAGTATGACGTGCTCCCATGTGCTAAAGTGTGCTTCATAATACACTGTGCATTTGAAAAGCTAGAATAAATTATTTTTTAAGTTTTCAAAAGGAAATGATTCTTAAGGAAATAGATGAGTTTAAATTGATTTAAATATTAATAAGTATGAAATCATTACCTGGTTAGACTGAAATGTGCAATAATCACATGTTTTATGCACATGCTGAAATAAGTTTAATTTTTAAAACTCTTACTTCATTTTTTACCTACAATTTGCATTTTCTCTTTTTGATTTTCAGTTACCTACTTTTTTGGAAATTTGTCTTGTTCTCTTGATTTTTTTCTGCCAAGAATGGAGTAACCACTGTTGAATTAACAGATAAATATTTATGTTTAATTGAGTGGAATTAGCACGGAGAGGATCTTCTGTTTTTGTTATCAGGCAGCTACTTTTAAAAAATGGAAGAAATAATTCTGCCATGTCAGGGAGAGGCTTCAATTACATAAACATGACTTTAGTGTATTATGAGACCGGAAGAACTGTACGTCATGCAACCGCATGCTATCTACTAAAGGGCACAATCTTGGCTTTCAGTTCTCTAAAGAAACACAAAACACACAGGCACAGAAAGACATAAGCATGTTCTCTGTAGCTATGTGGCCATGTGAGTCATTGATTAAAAATAAATGTGAAATAAAATATTTTATGATTACATAAGGAGTAAATAATATGATTTAAATTAATTCTAGAGCCCCTTATCAGGAAAATGTTCAGAGAAAATATGGAATTTTTAATGATATTACTATACAACTGATTTATTATTTAAAAAATTATTTAGAGGTCATAAAGTGTGTTATATTTCAATTCGATGATTCATTAATTATAGGTATATGTCCATTATTTGTTCTTTAGGTCACATTCTAATTAGTTTTATTCAGAGAAACATAAAGTGAAATCTATTCTCAAGCTGGGGCTGGAGGAGGCGTAGCTCAACAGTCAAGGAGGCGTGGCTTTGACTCACTTCATTAACCGTGAAGGTCTGAAGCTGTGAGCCTACAAATGCTTCAAATCTATCTGCCTTTGTGGAAGAGGGTACTTCATTGTGTAATGCTCTGTATTTTTCGTTAAATGTCATATGGGTTCTCTAATATAGGAAACCCAGAATATAGACATTAACTAGGATGAAATGAGTGTGATATTCTGGGTAAAGGGGGACGACGAAGGTGCAGGGGGCCAAAAATGGGAAAAAGAAGAGATTGCAATGTCGACGCAATATATATGTATAAAATATACCCAAGCTTATTATAATCATAATGTACTGCAAAATGCTTAAAAAGAATGCTTGTTGATAAACACAACCCTGGATATGATTTCTCAACAACATGCAGGCTGAGAGTTGTGAGACACTACACACCTATGAAAAATAAATAGAAGATACTTCACCACTGGGCGTGATCCAAAGAAAATAAATAAGCAGACAAACCAAACCCATCTATCAGTTATACAAAAATGACATTAATAGCAGGTAGGTTGGTGTGGTTATGTTGCTTTGCTTTTGAAAAAGAATCCAGAGTTTGGCTATTCATTGCTGGTAGACACCGTTCTATATATTTTAATAAAACTGATAGTGGAGAATTTAGGATGTAAGATTCTAAAAATCATTAATTTTCTTGTTGTTATTTGCTCATTAATTTGAACATAATGTTCATTGAGGAAATTAAAGGATATTAATCTTTATTTTCTTTTGTCAGAATCAATTACTGTTACTCTGGGGCTAGATTGTATAGTTTAGTTGCACTAGTTAATAATTTTGATATTTTTCAGGCAGATTTTCACTTAGTATTTCAGACTGGTTGGTCCTGGACTCACTATGTAGCCCAGACTCTCTTCAAGTTCAAGGAAATCCTCATTTCTCAGCCTCATAAGTACTGTGATTTTTGGTTTGCACTCTGATGTCTAACTAATCTAGTACCAATTACCTTTTAAATATGAGTATATTACTTGATTGTACACATCTCAGTTTTCTGAGCAGCAAAACAGGAAGTAGAATGTTAATCTCTCAATTACTATGACATCACGAAATATACCCCTGTCATGTTGCTTTGCACACTTATTTACATTTGGTATTATTATTCCTAATTACCCACATTCCAGAGGATTTTTTTGTTTCTGTTGTTTTGTCCTTCAAATGTTATTTGAAGCATACATTTCAAGTTGACATATCCTTACTGTATGGATTATAAAATTTCTCATTCTTGCAATTGTCAAATAAAAACATGGTTTCTTTTTGTAACCCAGAACATAATAAAAAACCAACAAGACAACATTTCAAAATTCACTGAAAAAATATAGCTGTTACGCTAGTGCTTTAAAATTATTACTCTGCGTACTAAAAAACGACAGAAAGTATTTGTACAAGCCATAAAGTTTCACATACATTTATGCTCATATTTTTCCTGTCTGTGTTGTCATGTCCCACCCTAGTAATAATTTTGGTGACACATATTTTTAAATTAATTGATACGATTTTACATATTTTAAAAACTATGCTGATCTTCAATGGCTATATTTTGCTTCAAATGTGAACAAAATTGTTTGTATGAATATATTGCTCAAACGAATACAAACAATTTTATGAGTTGGTTAGTTACTCTAACCAAGGTAAATAGAAATCTAGTCTGAAGAACTCACATCCTATTGAGGAAGAAATAAAGAAAATGGAAAAAAAAAGGTCTTTCTATTTTATTACTGAAAATATGCTGTAAGTTAACAGAAATGTACAACACATCAAGAAATAATAGCGGAAACAAGAATGGAAGAGTTAATTTAGCCAAAATGATCAAAAAAAGCCTCCTTTGGCACCTGGAAGGTAAGAAGTTAGTTTAGTGAGGCTTTAGTAAGAGGACATTCGAAAAAAAGTGAATAACACAGCAACAGATCTAAACGCATTAATGAACACGATAAAAGATTCAGAGAAAACAAGTGATGTTCAAATGGAAAAAAGGAAAAGAAATCAGATGTAGACATCAATGAAAACCTTGAGGATCTCGTAGAACAAAGCTAAATGGATATATTTATTTTGGTTTGCAATAGGCACCCACTGAGAGGTCTAAGAGAAGTGTGTTGAATGATTTATGCTTTCCATTGTTAGAGTGAGCAGAAATCAGAAATCCTAGGAGATCTCATCTTATTAAGGTCCCATCTGCCAAATTCTAATACATTTATAATTTTAATGGGCACTAATCACATTTTGGAGGCATTATATATTCAGTAGTTATTTTGTAAATCATTGACTTTTTATACTACTGTCAACATTTACACTCAGAGGTACAGGTGTAGGGAATAAAATTTTATAGAAGAACCACCCTGCACATCTCTAATCAGGCGCTGCTCATAATTAGCTAAGCAGCTATTCACACAGGCACCTTCTTGTTGATTCTCTCTGTAGGCCGGAGCGCCCCAGTGGAAGCATGTTGCATTTATTGAGTAGTAAATTAACAGCACAACGCTGCAAGCAACAATGTGTATTTTAATTCCGTTACAATTTCAGTCCTGCCTTCCCTGCTGCCGTCCTCACAGTGAAAATAACAAAAATGAATCTTGAGATAGTTTTATAAATCAT
The DNA here is from genome assembly GCA_004027205.1 of Ctenodactylus gundi. NCBI lineage: Eukaryota > Metazoa > Chordata > Mammalia > Rodentia > Ctenodactylidae > Ctenodactylus > Ctenodactylus gundi. The sequence continues at coordinate 249,920 of PVKB01001522.1, forward strand.
CTTCCCTTTCCCCAAGTTTAGTAGAAATAGCAAGTCTCTTTTAGTATAACTTTTAAGTGAATAGCAGGACTTGTATAAAAACTCAATCTTAGAACACTTTATGTAGGCAATACTGGATCATCTGCTTTGACAGCAAAAGCGCCCTGTTTCAAAGGTTCTAAGTCCCTCCAAGTTCCTTTTAGTGTGATTTGTGAGCACCGTCAATTGCAGTGGAAAGCAGTCCTTTAAAGGAACTTATTTGATGAGCTTTAAATGGATAATAGCACTCACACACTTTCACAAACACACTACAGAAGAAGAAATTGCCATTATAAAAGAATATTCTTAATACAAGTAACATCTTTGAGTCACTTACAAACAATGCCTAGGAAAGTGACTTTGAACTAATTGAAAGTAGAAATAGAAATTGGCCAAAGGCAACCTTCTGATAAAAATTTTTATTATCAAACAAAATAATAAAAATGTTAAATTGGCATCTGGAACAAAGAGTAATTTGAACTTTCAATGCCAAGGATCAGATCTGTAATTTAAAAACAGACACCTGATAAAGAAAATGCATTCAAAAGAGAAATTGGCTAAGGAGAAGGTAAGGAAGGAGGAAGAGTTCAGTTGTTCTTTTCACGTTGGGGTGTGGAGGGCTGCAGGTGTAAAGGCAAAAAGTCACTATGTTTCACTCAAGTGTTTCAGTGAGTATGCTGTCATTGCACACTGTTTCTTGGAATTCACTTGAGTGATTGTGTATGGGGAACTAAGTGAACAACCCATATTTTCTCTAATATTAGCACTAAAAAATCTTTTTTTAAATAAATCACACAAAAATACAAATCTGAAATAAAATTGTTAATTCACAATAATGATACCTAACCAAACGTAACTATATTTCCATATACATGTGCAAGTGACAGTTTAAAAATAAATATTAATAGAATTGTGTGTTCATTATGAGTCTCCAGGGATATTCTCGTGTTATCATGCTTTAAAAACAGATTACCACCTTTTCTGCTTTAAAGTACCTCATTTAAAGATGGGTGTGAGAAGAACTTTTCTCATTTAGATCAAATTTATGTATGAAAAGAAAACTCATTTTGATGTGTTAAGTAGGTTTCCTTGGGAATGAATCACTTTAGACTTTTTCAGTATTTATTTCAATTCAAAGAATACATGGGGAAAACTACCCGGCTGTAAATGTTATGGAAACAGAGTACAGCCTTACCCTGAACATTGTTCATTCTGTCAGTATAATTTTCTCGGCATAATTGTTAAGAAAAACGAAAATTCGTCCTGGAGAGGCCTATTGCTTAATGTTTCCTATTGCAAAACTTTCTATCTTCACAATTTTACACATGCACGTGATCTTTTTAATAAAATAAACATGTAAACTTTGTGCAACATGCATGTAGGAAAATTTTTGTTAAAGGGTACTCTTTTGAGAAAATATGAAATGTAAGTTTTTAGAACCTATACTTTGAATGAACTATTTTGAATAAAGAAATAAAATGAAAGCAGATCAGTATATATATTTTTCAAATTTACATATATATATATGTTATTTGATTAAAATATATTCTATTTTTAATATTGTGTTCATTTACATTTTATAATTTCTCTCCTAAATAATGATATTAAAAATCTGATATTCAATGGCAACCATATTCACATTTATGTTTGGTACAAAAATTTTTGAATTAGAACAGTATGAATAATCTGGCTCGAACACTGTCTACTTTTGTTGTAAAAAAATAACAATTGAAACTGATAGCAGCAGTATCAAAACTTAACAACTATTTTACTTTCATGCTTATACTGAAAGTTGTCAATAATATGATTATCTTTTCTAGTTACCCGTACAGTTTATATTATATTGAAACTTAAGTGTACTGGCATCATAGGCACATAACTAGAAATGTTTCCAGTGCTTTTTTACTGCTTACCAACTTTGAATACTTTTTGTATATACTTTTTAAATTCCACCCAGAATATCCTACATCATAAATAAGTTTCTAAGCTGTAAATTCTATTCTGTTTTGTAATCTTTATATCTGAATTATTTTATTGTCATAAGGTGTATAGAGAATCCTGGTTCTATTCATTTTTTCATCCAGTAATTTCCTATCATTTTGGTAGAAGAGATTCCTAATTGAGATCGTGCATTCAGTACAACAAAGCCACGAAGAAGGGAAACATGGTATAAAGGCATCAAAAATGTAGAAAAATTATTTTTAAAAATTAATGTTATAAACTTGGGAATATATTGTAATGAATGACTTGGGATAGATCAAGTCATAGGAAAAAAGACTAAAATATATCATAAGTCATGTCAATTACTGGTAGATAATGGATAGAGCACAAACATACTGCAAGAAGCAATGACACATATCTGCTTAAGGTTGGAGCATCAGAGGGAGATTTCGTCGTGCTACTAAGAAAAGTCGACAATTTAAAACTCATATCCACCTTGTTTCTGAAGTATCCCATTTAATATATTAAGATCATGGTTGGCTCCAGATAAATAAAGCTGTGGAAAATAAAACTAAAAATAAAGAGTGACCATTACATTATTATTACTGTTGACATAAATTTATCCGTACTCATTGAGAACTGGCTTTCTATTACTAAAATTTGCTTAAAATGGCATTAAGTTTCAGTTTCATGTTTAAGAACACTATATTGAGTTGTAGAAGGATGAGAGAACTTTATGTAAATATTTAACATATTTAAAATGTTACCAAAATGCTTAAAATAACAGATTAAATTTTGATCTGTATCATAGTGTATTATTACATTTGAAGCAGTTTTAATAAATGTATTTTCTATCTGATGAACAATTTAAGGGACTTCACCATTAAAGTTATATTTTGCCTTCAAATCTAGTCATTTCTTTATGTGGAACATGACTTACTACCCAAATAAAAAATGCATATGGCAATTCACCTCCTCTATAGTACTAATTTAAAGATTGAATACAATAGAGCTTCTGAGAAATTATTTTCTTCACTGGTATCTATAAAAAATGCAAATTTGTATAAAGGAAAGAAGTTCTTTAACTGTTTTATTCATCATCTGGTAGGTAAAATGCATTTTAGCTTCCTCTCAACACATGTCTTCCTTTGGGGCAGAATATCCAACATCCACAACTTAAGAGAGAAAAGATTTATTTTAGCTCAGAGTTTCAGAAAGTCACAGCTCATTCATGGGCTGCTAGTAGTGCTAGAAGTACTGGGTAGAGGCTCAGCTGTTCAAAGCATAGCAGACAAAAGCCAAGTGAAGGAGAAAGGGCAGAACTAGCATATACCCTTTACATTAGTTTGGGTTCTCTTAAAAGGCAGAATTTACAGATTTTATAATAAAAAGAATCTATTAGGAAGGCTTACAAATCTGAGGATAGAGATGGTCCAAGATGGCTGATCAGCTGTGAATTAGATCTCCAGTGTGGAACTGCAGGACAGCCGGTTATGTGAGAGTCTGCTGCATATCTCGGTGATTGGAAGAATAATGGTGAGGACTGGAGACTGAAAATCAGGGACTGAAGACCAGTGATGGGCAGACAGGCACAAGCTGGGACTGGAACAAATCTGTGAAGAAGACGCGTGGCATGTAGCAAGTTGGCATCTGTGGACAATTGCAAAGGCAAGAGCTTTCCCAGAGGAAGAAGCTACAACAATCATTCTCTCTTCCTTTTATAAAGATTGAGTTCCAGTTGGTCCTCCCACATCTGGGTGGGTGCTCTTCCCTCATTTGCTAGCCCACTTATCACTCACGCTCTAATCCAGGCTGGCTCTCAATTCCCAATCTAGGCAGAGTCCCCAAGCCCTAATCCCCATGTGGTTTCTGATTCCCTCAAATTGACATTATCTCTTCAACTGTCACACCCTTGCAAGTCATATCCCAGTGACCTGCCTCTTCTGGATGAAGTCCCAGTGGTCTGTCCCTTCTGAGTTAATGCTCAGTGACTCACTCCCTCCGGGCCAAACACCCAGTGATATGACATAAAACAGTAATCTACAACACACCCCGAATCCAACACACACTTGTGAATTCACCCTACCATGTGCCTGTCTTCCACCACACACTTAGAATTCCACCTCTCCTGAACAGGCCTCGCCTTTTAACAGCATGTGGAATCCACAAGTAATCTACAACATTCAAACGCATGAAGCCTTTAGGGGAACACTCCAGATCCAAAGTGTTGCAACAAAACCCCTCCAGGTCAAGCCCCAAACATTCACCCCTTGCAGCAAGGCTCCACCTCCCACCAGCACCTGTCCCACTACATGCAAACACATGAGGCTGTGGAAAGCACTCCAGACCCAAACCACAAGAACATGGCTAATTATCTAAACTTTGTGTGTAATTTTTTTATAAAATAATTTTGAAAGTCTATGTTTTCATGAGTATATTTAAATAAGGTAATATGGCACTAGATAAAACTACCTTAAATTATCTTCATTATACCTGTCAATGTAAAGTTACAGTCAATAGTGCATTCTGCATACAAGAATGCTCACTAATAAAATCAGATGGCTTAAACCTTACCTTTCAAATTTCCAGTTTTCTCAGCTAAAAAAATCAATCTAGCAATTACACATTTCATATAATTATGTAAATTTTAAATAAGATAATGAATGAAAATAACATTTAACTATTCGTGGAGCACTTATAGGTATTCCATATTTAGCCAATAACACTTCAGTACTTGTAACATTACGTTTTTAATTATATGCAGGCCAATATTTTTAATAGATACATTGATAAATGAATGAATTCCTACAGGAGTATAATTAGAATAAATGTCAAAGTTAAAGTTTTCTCATTCATCATCTTTTCATTGTTTTTACATACACCTCTTTGTGTCACCAATTAGACACATAATTTCCTAGATAGCTGCATCTGCTAACTTTGCTTGCCATAATATATATTTTAGATACAGCAGGATTTTTTTCACAATATGCCTTGAAAAACATGAGGATGCCATAACAGATGGTCACATCTACATTAAGAACAGCAACAAAATAAAACAAAACTTGATAAGATACCAAAATCATGATTTTGAAAAAAGAAAACATGGAATTGACCATGGCCAGAAGCACTGAATTCCATGTATCAAATTCTGTACTCGGGACTCGTGTTATCTTAGGCAGAAATGCACAAAGACATGAATCCACCAGGAAACGATGAAGATCATGAGTACAATTCTGAAAAACACTAGACACCGGCTCCTGCCCAGGATAATAAAGCCCAGAGCATGCTAAGAGCAAATTGCACTTATGTGCAATCAGTGCGCTTTTTCTTCACTGTGTGTGGTAGTGATGAAAAGGCAAGATTGCTAATATCCATTAATTGTGCTTCAGTGCTAAAAGGGTTCTGGTCACAGCTTTAAAAGCAAGAGAGAAAAACCTTGAATGCTGCACACTTCCGTGTATAAAATACTGAGTGCCTGGCCGAGAACCAAGAGACTTCTAAAGAATTCCACACCTTCACGTAGACGCAAGCGCTGGTCCTACAGAAGCAGAACTGGAGGCAATATCAGGATGCAAAAGCAGAAAAAAATATATAGAGAAAAAATTCTCCTGCTAAAAGAAAAGAAGATCTTATTACGCCGTTGAGTTTCAGCGTTGTATGTTGTGATTTTTCCTATTTAATGTCTAATTGTGTTGATATAAATTTTCTTTTTTATTTTGAGAATAGCTAGTATAGACTTTATATTTTCCATTTTCTTAATTTCTGCTTTTGTTTATTTCAAGAACAGCCAAAACCAGCTCACGCATATTTGACTGAGAACTTTGAGTAACCCAACAAAATTAAACAATCTTTAATAGAACTCCTGTGGAACACTCAGTCACAGGCAACCATTCAATCGTCGTCTTTCATGTCATTGTGAATTGAGAGCTCCCAACATTCTTTGGAAACTAAGCAGTAGTTTTGCTGGATGTCACCAACACTCAGAACATCCACTTACATATTCAAGCCAATAGTTCCTAATGAGCACATATAAACATTATTATTTGTCACCTAGCACTCAAAATGTATGCTATGTCAACAAGTGAAGATTTCCATCTGGTATGAGCCGATTCTATCAGTTTGAACTATATTCCTTGATAAATCCCATTATGACATTTTAATAAATATTTTTTACCATGATTGCATCATTTACTCCAGACTTGCTAAATAAAATCTATTGGTGAGGCAAATATGTAGTTATACAATTTTTAGTAGAATTCTATGTAAAATAGGTTTCTTTGATATCTTTCATGCTGTGTTTTAAAGTTTTACAAAAAGTGGAGTTTGTCCTAAGTTACTTTTCAGTTAGTTAACTGTGATCCAGTTCTTCCAGCTGCTTCTGTAATGAGGCACACATTAATAAAATTTTTATATATCTGTAAAAGAGTTCACTTCATAGAGAATAATGCTTGAGCACATGTATCCAAGAAAGCAAACAAATGGAAAGGAACCTATTTATGGAACAAACTCCAGATTTAATAAACCCCAGATTTAAAATTCAGTATTTTAGTAAAATGGCAGGTGTTCTTACTGTATTTAATTTCTGCTCTTATCTTATTTTAGCTAGTTAGTTAGTTAGTTAGTTAGTTAGTTTTTACTCACTCTCTCTGTAGCCCAGGCTGGTCTTGCACTCAGGCAAATCCTGCTTCAGCCTCCTGAGTGAGTGCATGTGCCACCATGCCTGGATTGTGTTGTGCTGGGAAATCCAACCCAGGGCCTTATGCTTGCTAGGCTGTGTTCTTTTCTTTATAATTTTTTTTCCCTTGTGCTAGTTTTGGGCCAGAGTTATTATTGCTTTCCTAGAGCCCTAAGTTGAAGCATTAGAATGTTTATTTGAGATTTCTCAGATTTATTGGGGAGATTGTGTGTGTGTGTGTGTGTGTGTGTGTGTGTGTGTATTGGTAATAAATTTACCTCTTAACACTACCTTTATTGTACCTGGAGGTCATGATGACATTGCATTCAATATTATTAATACCTAAGGACTTTTTACTTTTTTTCTAATTTCTTCTATGACCTGATGTTTGTTCAATAGTGTACTAGTCAGTCTCGATTTTTTTTGTGCAACTTATTTTATATTGTTTTTATTGTTGGTTTCTATTTTCATTCCTCTGTGATATAAAGGATTGCTATATATGGAATTATTTCAATTTTTTGTATTTGCTTAAGGATGTTTTGTGTCCAAGAACATGACCTGTTTTGGAAATTATTCCACTGTAAGTCTAGAAGAATACGTATTTTGTTATTGTTGGATGCAAATCTCTAGATGTCTATTAAATGTATTTTCCTGGTGGTATTATTCACATTTGCAAAGTCTTTGTTGATTTTTTTTTTGTCTCGTTGGCTTGTTTTCCTGGCAAAGTGGAGTGTTATAGTCCCCCGCTCTAACTGAGTTAGGGTTTATCTATTTCTTATATCCAGTAGCTTATTTTTGTGGAAATTCAGGTGTACCATTGTTTGGTGCTTCACTATTGTTAGCGTCTCCTGTTGAAATGTTCCCCTTTCAAGAATGCGGTGAACTTCTTTGTCTCCTTTGACCAGTTTTGGCTTAAAGTCCACTTTGCAAGTGAAGAGTGCAGCTACTCCTCTTTTTGTTGTTGCTGTTGTTGTTGTTGACCTGTTGAATGGAATATGGTTCTCCAGCCTTTAACCTGTGCTTGTGGGTAAGGTGGGTGTCTTGCAAGCAACATGTTTGGATTATGTTTATCAATGTAGTTTACCAATCTATATCTTTTGTTTGGGAAGTTGATTCAGTTGACTCTAAGAGTTATAATTGTCCCATAAGAACTGAATCTGGCCATTGTCCTAAAATTTGGAAGTTGCTTCTTGCTGCTTTCCTGCGTATTTATACATTATCTCTGTTGAGCATGTACTTACCTCTGGTTTCTTTCCTATTCTTATCCTCCCTTTCTCTACCCAACAGACCCTTAATAATTGATTTGTAGTGCTGGTTTAGTTGCCATTAATTTCTTTAGGTTTTCTGCTCATGGAAAGCTTTTTTTAATTTTGTTCTCAAATTTAAAGAATAACTTTGCAGAATATAGACATTTCAGCTGGAAATTTGTCTTCTTTTAGGATTTTGAAGACTTAACTCCAATATTATCTGGTTTTTCAGGTTGTGTTGAAAAGTCTCTCTTTATTCTGATCGGTTTATTTGCTGTTTTTCTTTAACAAGTTTTACAATACTTTCATTTTTACTGAAAGTCTGTAACTCTTACTATTCTGTGTATTGGGACTTTTCGGTCAAATCGGATTGTTGTATAATATGCCTCTGTCACTTGAGTGACTGTGTCTTTTCCTATACATGGGAAATTATCTCATAATTTTAGTGAACAAATTTCTTACTCTTTAGCTTGGATTTCTATCGTTTTTTTTTTTCTCCGTAATTCTAAGATTGAGCTTCCTGAGTCATCTTGCATCTCTTAATCACCATTCTGGCATTAATGTAGTGCTATTTGACCACCCTTAAGAGTTTTGTTCAGGTTTCCAACCTGTCTTCTAGATTCAATGTTCTAACCCTCTTCTGGGTCTTTCTAGTTATCAAAACTTTCAAAGGAGGCCTTAGTCCTCTGATTTTCTACCGGTACCATTTTATATTTTTTGATCTGTTCAGTGAACTTGTCATTTATACCTTTACTTGACTTTTGCAGTCCTGTTAGTTTTATGTTTGTTTCATTACTGGATTTGTGCTTTATTACTTCTACCCATGAATTTTTCACTTATCTCTTTTTCAAACTTACTAAATGTACTGAAGAGATTTTTACTCAGATCTGTCATATTCTTTCAGAAGAATGATTATTCTATTCTCAACATTATGGAGAAGTAAAAGAACCCTTCTTCTGTTCTCATTTTGAGTCTCTGTTGGTGAGCTAGGGTTTTGTTTTGTTTTTTTTGTTTGTTTGTTTGTTTTGTATTTTGCCATGTTTTCTCATCCTGATACTCCCTTTCTTGGGAGACTTAAGAGTTGACTGGGGTTGAAGTCTTCAGTTGACCTATAGGGAGAGCTGGTTCTGTCTCTTTTGTAGCTATTTCTAAGACAAGATGTGTTATGTTTCAACTCAATTTTATCTCTCACTGGTGGAATCATTTTGGTTAGTTATATATAGGTATTGGGTGAGAAGTTTTTTTCAGTTCTATGTCCTTGTGTTCAGCTTACTATGATGGTGTCTACTGGGCACTTCAGCTAGACCTTGTCATCTGTGCCTCAGCTGGAGCGTTTTTTTCTGTGGCTTTCCAACTCTCCAACTGCCATTCCTGTAAGAGTATCTGTTCACAAGAATACGTCTGTCTGGGTTGGGTTCTAGCATGGATTTATTTCTGTATAGAGTCTGCTCATTTCCTAGCATACCCTACTGGGCAAAGGAGCTGAATGAGGCAGGTCCGGGTTTGGCTAGTCAGGAAGTGAAGCTGTGCTAAGGGCAACTAGGCTGCAAATACAAGCACTGCATGTTTTAGCCCTGTTACACATGTACCATTAACTTAATTTGTCTTCAGGCACTTCTACCTGTAAAGTTTGTCTTTTGTAATTTCCTCAGACCCCAGTGTTTCCTTACCATGATTCACTAGTTTACATTGGTGGATGGTTGGGCCATCTCTGTATTTTGTGTGTGGATTGTGGTCAACCTGGATTTTTGCCACTGCTGGCCCCTGGGTCAACCTCCGGGTGATTCCTCTTGAATCTGAGAAATTCCCAGTCATTGCTTTCCATCTCCACAGCTGCTGCTTATGTATTCAATGTAGGGTAATCCCAGTGAAGGCCTATGCTCTTGAGCCTGTTGAGCAGGTGTGTATCAAGGGGTTCACCATTTATTGTCTTGAATAACATCTCTGTTGGAAGAAATATTTGACATTTCAATATTATATCTAAATATGCAGAAGGAAAACTTTCCTTTGGTTATTTAATACATAATTTCAGTTTACTGCAATTCTTTCAAATAGTAGGCTAACATGGTTAAGGAATGTCTTGAATACTTTTGCTTACAAACTTTTTTTCTAAAACTCATTACTGTTTTACATCAATGATAATATTAACTCTAATAAATTCAAGTTTCCCAAGATATTTTAGATTAATACAACCTTTTTAAAAGTAATTTTTAAATTCTGTTTGACTCGAGAGCCCTTATTACCAAGTGATTTGATCTAACCCTTGTCTCTGGCTTATGCCATCTTATAAAATCAAGTTTTCATATCTGCTAATTGGTTGAATAAATAGTGATTGAACCAAGGAAATTGTATTAAAATATCTATTCCATAGATGAAGAAATAAACGTACAATTAATGTTGTATCTTCAAGAAATATTATATAAATGTTTACATTTATAGTTAAATGTATTGAGGTTAATTGTGTTTTAAAATCTATAGAGAACCATTGAAAGATGATAACTGTTTAAAATCTTGCTCAGCTATGCATACTACACCATTATTTACTGAGGTCTGTGAGTGTCTTTAGGTGAATTTAAATTAATATGACTGTTTGACATTACTTAACATATTTTTCTAGTCTCTAGATCATGTTTGCTTATATACCTTCCAGTAAATTCTATTTTAACTAATAATGCAGATTCGAGATCACCAAATTATATTAGGTTGGAGCAAAAAAAAAAAAAAAAAAAAACCCTTCTATTCGTGTATGTTAAATTTTCTAACCTATTATCTAAATGCCAAGACTACTAAAAGACAAAATTGCACAACCTGAAATAGAAGATAAAACTGGAAAATTTTATGAAATTACAGGCTGGCATGGTCGCACACTCTGATAAGCTCAGCTACTCTGAAGGCTGAGACTAGAGTATCACATGTCTGAGGAAAAAACACAAGCAGCTTACTGAATTCCTATTTCAAATAAATAAATTAGGTATTTTGCTCAGTGGCAGAACATCCTTGGGTGCAGTCCCTAGTACTGCAAAAATAAATAATCAAACAAATGAACAAACAGGTAAATCTGTAAATAAAGAAAGTCCAGAAAGCTACAAGGAAACACAAATTCATTTTTGAAATCTAATCCGCTCACCTGAATATTCTATAGGATCTGGACTAGATGGAACCTCAATGTTATTTTTATTTGCATTTCTCTGATGACCAACGATGAAGAACTTTATTTCATATGCTTGCTGGTCGTTTGGGCTTTTTCTGAGAAGCTTCTTTTCATTTCAGCTGCCCACTTCTTGATGGGATTGTTTGTTTTAGGGGGTATTATGCTTTTGAGTTCTTTGTATATTCTGGACACTAAACCTTTGGTCCTAGTGTTATTTGTGATTTTCTTTTCGCACTCTGTGAGTTGTCTCTTTACCTAGAACTCAAAAAACAACAACTGTTGGCAAGGGTGCAGAAAAAAATGAGCTCTATTCTACTGCTGGTGGGAGGGAGATCTGATACAACCATGATGGAAAGCCATCTCAAGGATCCTTAGATGGCTGAGACTAGAAATTTCATTTGGTACACCTACTGTTCTACTGAGCATGTTCCCAAAAGAAATGAAGCCAACATACCAGAAGGACACATGTATGTCAATGTTCATAGCAGCACAATTCCTAATAGCCAAATCTTGGAAGCAACTTACCTGATCATTCACACAAGAAAGGTCATAGAAGTTGTGGTACCTATACATAATGGACTACAATGCAGTTATAAAGGTGTATGTGTGAAGCTTTTGAACAAATATAGCGACACCTAGACACCATAATACTCAGTGAAATGTACCAAGCCCAAAGGACTGACCGTAGACTGGTTTCCCGCTTATGAAATACACAATGCAATCGCATAAAAGGCCTCAAAATGAATGACATCATAGAAAGAGCAGGAGGGACAGGTGTCAGCAAGGACAGGTGGGAACCTCTGAGAACGTGATGGGCATAGACACTCACCAATCCCCCAAACCTATGTCTTTAACGTGTTATAGAATTGGAATTCATGTATTTACAAATGAAAATAAATTTTAAAAAAGATGTAGATGAAGTGATTAAGCACATATTGTGAGAAAACAATGATCATTACATCAGTATTACACATTTATATTCATATACTAGTAATTTTTAAATGAACAGATGTTAATTTTTGGAAATGTATAAATTCCTACTGATTTAATGTGAATTTCATTTTCTGTTTAAACTATTGAAATATGGTTTAGATTTTCTGTTAAGTATAGATAACAATTTTCATATCCAGTTTTCAAGGGACATTATTAAGGGACAGATTTAGGTTAATTTGAAGAAAAACTGTAAACTGGATGTGATGCACATGTATTCCTTTATCTCAGCAGTCAGAGACTAAGGAGGATATTTACAAGTACAAATCCACACTTGGCAACGTAGGCATTCAGCAAGGCCTAGAAAGAAAGAAACTATAAATGAAAGAAAATACAAAAAAAGAACAAAAAAAGAATGAAAGAAGAAAGAGAAGGAAGGAAGGAAGTTTGGAAGCAAAGAAAGAAGAAAAGAAAAAAGAAAGACACTGGGAGTTTATCTCAGAATAACGTCCCTGGATTCAATCTCAAGTATAATACATACATACTTACATTCATACATGCATATGTACATACATACATACATGCATACATACATAAATACATGAATAAAAAAGTTTTCTAAAGCCTAGAGCTAAGCCATGACATTTTTCATCCTTGAACCTTGTTGAATTCTTCTCAGAATTCTCATAAAGTAGTCTCAACATGAGCCATGCACATAGCAGTAGGTGCCCATGATGATTTATGTCACGCATAGAACACTCAGGGTAATATGTACTCAAATATTGTACAAATGGATGAAATATCTTTTTAAGTACTGTGTTTTTTTAGGATAAGCCTGACAATAGATACTGATTGCAAGCCTTGCTCAAACAAAATGTGTATTTTAACGTAATAATAAAATTCTTAGGCGACCTGAAGGGAACGGGACAGTGACAATAACAGCACTGTTGTAAGTTGAAGTCATGTTAAAGGTGGCGTTTTTCTCCTTCTGTGCTTTTCTTGATTTCTAGGTGAAAGCATTCTATTTTATCCTTCTGATACATTGCCTAATTGATGTCCTCCCTCACTGACAGAAACCTCAGAAAATAATTTATTCCATTTGACTTTGTCTATCAAAATGCCTTTAAATTTTTCCAGATGTTTTCTTGTTTTAAAAAATGTCTCTTTTTAATAATTTTATACTGGGAAACTTTCATATAATTTATGGTCTCAATGGAATGATATAATATTTCAAATTTTTCGTATCAATAAACTAACTGAACATAATCTGTTAAACTTGCAGTCACAAAGCAGAAACAATACTGTTCAGTTCTAAAACCCCATTGGTAAATATTGGCAGAGGTTTCTATGGTTTGGAATAATTAAATCATCTTGGAATGTCTTTATGAATTCAGATCTGTAAGAGATAAACAAAACAATGGCAAAAGGTTTTAAACTTTTCATTGCTTTAGAAATGACTAATGATGCATGTAACAATATTGGCAGACCTCAAAATTACAGATACATTGTGTGCTCTGTTGTTTAAAACTGATTATTTATAACTTGGAACATGTACTTCAATGAGAGTAATATTAAACCTGTTCAGTTCTCTGCTTAGATTTATAATGACTCCAGCTCCTAACACAGTGGGAAAAAAAATGTTAATACTGCAAGCCTGAATTCTGAATAAAAAAAAATATAACACAATGAAAAGTCTGAAATTAGAAACACAGATTCCTTACATTTGTGTGGACAGTTTAAACATTAAGCAAGTTGTGGAATTACTTATTGCCACCTTTATTATTATTATCATTATCATTATTATTATCATTACTGTTGCTTATTTCCCTTTCTGTAGCTTTTCTTACCTGGCTTATATTCTTTAAGATAATTGAGGCCTTTCCTTAAAGCACCCAGTGTGTGCTGAAGCCAACTCATTCTTTTCTCCTGCCTCAGTACGTTTCACACTTTAAGTCATTGCCAGTCAAAACTTTTTTTTTAATTAAATACTATCCATCAGGTAATATTTTGAGGGACTGCACTATAATTCAAATACTTCACAGCAATAATTAACATCGCTTTTTTGGAAAAGACCTCAGAGAAAGTTATGTTTTTTTTTTTAAATACCCAGTAATTGGTTCTATGGAGTTCATTTCTTGACATTGAACTTTGAATTTATCACCTCTAAGGCTAAATATTATCTGTATTATTTTGTATATTATCTATGTTTATTCCAATTTCTTCTATTCTTACACATCTGAATTTTACAGCTAGAAGATCACCGGAAGCCAAAGTCATGTTTTGTTCTCATAGGAGCTCCAATGGTAAGGTAATAGGCTGGTGTGGTTTGGACAGGCCAGCCTGCAAAAAGGAAAGGAAAGGCTATAGCCAGAAAGTAAGGGTATTCTCTGTAGAGACCATAGAGACATGGTGTGTTGGTCAGGATTCTCCACGCACACACCACACACACACACACACACACACACACACACACACACACACACACACATGAGAGAGAGAGAGAGAGAGAGAGAGAGAGAGAGAGATTTTATAGGATTGATTTCTCTGATTAGAGTTGATGGAGCCCTAAAACATGCCACTGGACAAGTCAGACTGCGAAGCTAGCAAGCACATGAAATTTCTTTTTGCAAGGGTAAGTTCAGATTTTCTCTTGGAATTTCTGATGTAATGCTACCCATCCAAATGTGAAATTCAACTTGCTTCCCTCAAATCTCTTGATTTTCATGTTAATTTCTTCCATCAAATCTTCTCACAGCAACTCTGAGTCTGCTTGGGACAAAAAAATCTGAATACAATGGCCTAACAATGTTGACATATAAAATTAATAATTACAGAATAAGACTACCAGAATTATTGGGATAAAGAGATAGCACACTGGTTAGAGCGGTTGTCTACCAGATGCAAAGACCTTGAGTTCAATTCCTCAGCACCACATAAATACAGTGCAGCAGCATACGCTTGTAATCCCAGCACTTGCGAAGCTGACGCAGGAGGATTGTCATGAGTTTGAGGCTAGCCTGAGTTCAATTGTGAGTCCATGACCAGTCTGGACTAGACTCTGT
This sequence comes from Ctenodactylus gundi, assembly GCA_004027205.1. Classification (NCBI taxonomy): domain Eukaryota; kingdom Metazoa; phylum Chordata; class Mammalia; order Rodentia; family Ctenodactylidae; genus Ctenodactylus; species Ctenodactylus gundi. The sequence continues at coordinate 264,944 of PVKB01001522.1, forward strand.
CAAAAAAACAAAACAAAACAAAACAAACAAACAAACAAACAAAAAACCACAGACTTCTGCTGCCAGTATGCCAATATTATAAAGAAAATATAAATGACATTTTGGGTTTACCCATATTTAGAGGTTAAAATGATTATTCCTATTCTAAAGTTAAAAAAGTACCACCGCATGGAAGCATATATATTGTTAAATAGTGTTATAACATAAAAAACAAGCAAAAAAGTTACCTTTGAGGTAAATGCCAAAAGATAGTACATATTTAATAACTTATTAATGATTATATTCTCTCATCTGTGAATGTGACAGATTTCTCTCCATTACTCTCGCTTCCTCTATTTATTACTTTCTCGCTCTATGGTATAGATCGGATCTTGAACACTCCCCATATTCTCATGTATTTGGAACTGTGTGTGATTGAGAAGCAGAGCTTCGCGGGAAGGGACAGATGCTGAGGGTTTGAGATGAAAAGATGGTGTCAACTTCTTGCTACTGAGGGCGCCCAGGACAGAGCTTTCAGGTGTGTGCTGTTGATTTGTGGGCCAGGATGTGAGGGAGGGGCACCCACCCTGTGGGAACCCAACCCAGCAACTTGAAGTAACAATAACAACAAAAGAAGAAGAATCTTTGTTACAGATTCTTCCTAGGACGCTCTAGACTTCCGGGAGTCTCCAAATGTAGCTTGGGTCCTGGTTTCTATTTGCAGTAGGGTTAGCAGCTCTTCAGCGTCTACGATGTTCTTCTGCTGTTGCCAGATTGTCCACGAAAGTGAGACCTTCTGAAACTGTGAGCTAAATAAATATTTCCTTTCTTAAATTATGGATGTTAGATATTCTGTCTTAGCAATGAGTAAGTATGAAAATCTGTCCCTGTCTCTCTTCTGTCTCTGCCTCTCTCTCTCTCTCTCTCTGACTAGAAGTCACATTTTAATTGTTCAGAAATTAAAAATAGCCCTCAAAGTGAAACTTACAGCTCATTCATCCAAAGAGTTAAATACTAAAAAAAGATTTTGTTGCTTGGTAAGATGTGAGGAATTTATGAACATTTTCTTTGAAAAAATAAAATTTAAGACCTAAATTTCCACTTTTATTAATTTGAAAGCATAATTAATTTGTGCAGTATAGAGATTTTCTTGACTTAGTATACATAGTTACTGCAATCATTGTTTATGCATTAATCCTCTTTTTAACAACAAATGGAAAATTTTAACCTGAAAAAGACTCATAGATTCTAAAAAACCATAAACACACAAGCCCAACCAAAAAAAAAAAAATGCTGAAAAATGTTGTTGGTAGTTACTGTAATGTATTCCTACACAATACTGAAATAAATAGTAGTGTTATATGTTTAGTGAAGTTCCAACAGATTATAAGATGTTGATTTTTCAATGAAATACTTTCATCTTTTATCTCTGACAATATAAATCATGCTTTTATGGCTATTATAATACTGAGCAATGAAAAACTTGAACATAATGGACACAAGTGAAAAGTAATAGCTAAATAATATGTGTCCTATTGTTGGAGGAAACACTAATTTAGAAATTTCTAGCAACCAAAAGGAATATCAATGAGGAACAACCTCAGAGGAAAAACCAGTTTGATAATTTAAACTATATTAAAGAAGTTCACAGAATTTATTTTCTTTTTTTCAAGTCTAGCAATGAAATAGACAAAATTTTCAAGTTAGAAAGTAATATTTTACTCTTGGAAAAATGAAAACGTGGAACCTTATTCTTAAGGGAAGAACTTTGCATTTAAACCATTGGCTCTTTAGAGACGTTTTCACGAAAGAAAAAATAAATCGAAAGACTCATTTTACTAGGAGCATTAAAAAAGATGAAACACACGGGGCTCCTGGTATTTCTCTCATTTAAGTTCAGTGTCACGATAGTTTGATAGAGTTGAACATTCATTTAAAAAGATATGCTAAGTAATTAAAAATATTGCAGGTGAGTTGAACATTTGACCTATTAGCTTATTTTAAGCTCTGCCTGGGGATCATTCCTATTCCACATTGTAGGCAACTCCGCAGAAGTTACAGGCCACACGTACATTTTAGCCTGATGAATGCTGTTGGTATTAAAAGACTGCTGCGTGTCCCACCTGAGGCAGCATTTTACATCCATGTGGAGACTCAGGATGGATTGAGGCTTACTGCAGCCCACTGCGGAATCAAGGGAAGTTCTATTCCAATGTACAAAATATTCAAAATATTTGAAAGGAGTAGCAGAGAGATGTAACACATATCCATCGACATCTAAAATTAGAATTCTAGTCTGTTGCAAAATTATAAGTCTTTTCATTTTGTAGTACCACTGCTTAACATCATGCTATAGTGTACCCATTCATCAACTTCTTTGTCTAAGCATGTTTCTATTCAATCAACATATATTTATTAAGCATCAATTGTGTTTGGGAGAAACTCCCTAGAATGCAGAACTAAATAAAATAAGAATTCCTAATTTCTGTTTTAGTAACGAGATCCTGAACAAATTAAGTCTATGAGATGCGTGGGGTCTGTGTTACTTTTTATCACTAAAATAAAATGCTGGAAACAATTAACTTATAAAGAGAGAATATCTATTTTGGTCCACAGTTTTAGGGGCTCCAAACCATGAACTGGCCTCTGTAGCACATTACAATCGGATCACCACACACACACACACACACACACACACACACACACCCCTCATACAAAAGACAGAGAAGAAAAAATGGAAGTGTCAGGGCTCCATAGTGTCCTTTAGGTCATGCGCCCACAGTCCTTGTGCCTAATGATCTCTGCTAGGTCCCATCTTTCAATGGCCCCACTATTTTAGGAAGATGTTATCCTGGCAACCAAGCATTTAACACTTTGTGGAATTTGAGGATCCAAACCGCAGCAGTGTTTAGTAATCAATAATAAGGTGGTACAGTGTGATGGATGGAAGCAGGGAGATTCAACTTCAGTGAGCTAATATCCAGAGTCTCAATTTTACCTGGCAGTATTTTAAAAAAAATGATGAAAAGAATGGAAGGAGAAAGCTTCCTGTGTGGAGCCGTAGTAAATATTTTAGCAGACAAATACAAAGGTGCTGATCTGGCGATAGGACTGACAAATCTGACCAAGTGCTATAGCGCCATTTGCTGGAGTGGAAATGATTTCACAGGACATACCTCCAGGAACCTGTAGGTCACAAGAGCTTCAGCTGTCTGTCCCTCCTAGCCTGGAAGTCCTTAAAAACTTGAGTTGAGAACAACACAATATATGCTAGGTTTTAGTTCTTGTTCCTGTGCAAGACTTGCCTGGATGTCTGCAGGGAAGAAAGCAGTTGAATCACTTAACTGATGTCATCTAGATGAGAAATGACAGTGACAAATTAGCTGCTCAAAACTGGCCAGGTGTTAGGTGTGTTTTGATTGTACAGCAAACAGTATCTGGGCAATAGATTTTATGTTGTACCTGTCCCTCCCCAATGCTCAGAGGTCTTGTGCTTCTACCTAGAGTTCCCAGTTACATTTAAATTTATGTTACATGTTGAATAAATTTCAATACGTGTATGTCACGTAATGTATTGTCCATGTTAACATGTACAATGCAACTTAAGATTTGTATTTGAAATTCAAATTGCACTCTACCCGACCAGTGTTTCTATTTGATGACTTGTCATCCCTATTTTTATAACTTATCCTGCTACAATGTATCTTTGCATCCTTTAATTGAGAATGTTCTTATCTCTCATGGTTATTTATATATGTCCTGTCTGCCCACTCCTACATTCCAGAAGCAATGGACTTTCAACCACACCCAAGGGGTGGGGGACTGTTTGTACACCATTTCCCTAAGATTTTTACTTAAATGAGAGAATTTTCTAGGAAACTGAGTTTAGCTTTGTGTCTTTTGTCCACAGTGTACAATCATCTTATGCATCCTTCACCAATGGGGGATTGTATCTGGTCTTCTGTTGTCTATAATTCTATCTGTAAATACTCTTTGGAAAACGTTAAATTCACTTTGGATCCAGGGTTTAGAAATATTCTAAGATATCATCCCGTTCCTCACTTGTGCATTCATATTAGTTCACATTTTCATCTATTTTCCTTACCTTTTGTATGGTAACCATTTTTTTTTTCTACAATTTCCAAAAGGTAATAAACTTTGTGTGTCTCTTCTATTAATGATTTGGCATACTCTCAACTTTGGTTTATTTCTTTTTCTTGAAAAAATTATCAGCTATTATAAGCTCAATGAATATCTGAATCTTTTTTGTATTTTTCCCTATGATATAATACTTTATAATAGTCCTGTTCTTGAATATTATGTTCTGCTTAAGTGACTTTTTGATTTCTTTCAAGTTTAGGAAGTTTCTATTAGTATATCCTCAATCTAACCAGTTTTGATATTATCTGTATCCAGTCTAGTAACAAGCCTATCAAAAGGTCCCCTCTTTTATTGTAACTGATTTCGATTTCTTTTATTTTATTTTTTAAGGTTTCCAACTCTCTGTTTGCATTATTTTATGTCTTTGTATGATGTTGATTTTATTTTTCTTTTTTAAGTGATTAGTTTAATATAAATTGACTTATAAAGATGGGGATAAGTATTGAAACAAATATCTTATAATTCTTGTATGGTCTCTCTTCTTATCTGATGTTACAGGGGGCATTTGAAGAAGGAAGAGAAGTTAGATCACACCACAGAGACGAACTCATGAAGTATATGTTGTTTTAAAAATCTGATTAGCAAAAAAACAAACAAAAAACAAAACTTGCTTGACTTAATTTTATAGCTAACTACAAAATCCATGTTGTTACTGGCCCAGATGCAATTCTTTCAACTAAACAGAACTTCCATAGATATCTACATTCATTACAGACAACAAAGGTTGTCACTGGTTCACGAGCATTAGAGGTTTGTATCTGGTTGGATGCACAATTCTTCTTTTTATATTTGCCACATATGAACAACTCATCCTGAGCTCCATCTGTCAACTTGTCCTCTGGCACCAAGCACTTCTGACTCTGTGCTGTTAAAGTACAGGGAGGTGCTGGCTGCATCTCTTGAAACAGGAGATGATGATGAAGCAATAGGGTCTCAGAAGGAGGAGGGGATATAACAAGCAGTAAGAAAGCCACTATGAAATATAGAAGAGCACACAGTAGAATGTCAAATCTTAGAGACGCAAAAGAAACCAAATTTAAGGAAAAATGTACTGTGTGGGAATATTCCTCCTGACCTGCTTGCTAAAATGACAGCAGAGGAAATGGCTCATGAAGAACTCAAAGCAATGCAGAAAAACTTCAACAAAGAAGCCACAGAGAGCATCGGGTGATTTCCTATTTCATTAGAGTTCTTAGTACATAATCACAGTCACTTCAAGTTTCTTGTCTAAGAAATCTGGCATTTTAGCCATATCTGCTTCTAAATGTTTAAGTCATTCATTTGAGTTTTTTGTCCTGGTCTCTTTAGCTTGACTTATAATTTTGTTCTCTCCAAAAGTCGAGTTCGATTTTAGTTCTCAATCTAATGGTGGTGAGTGATAACGAGGTCTTCAAGAGGTGTTTGGGTCATAAAGACTTCACATTCGTGTAGGTACCAGTGTTGGTCTCATGGGCTGGATTCGTGCTCTAAGACTGGACTAATTCGTGTTGGAATAAGTGAAGTTCCAACTCTTTGGTTCCTATGACACTGTTTTGTCTTCTGCTCACAATTGCTTGTGCTTCTACTTTTCCACCTGTAGTGCAGCTTAAGTCCCTCACAGAAGGCGAGTGGTGTTAAGTCACATGTCTTGGTCATCCCCACCATCAGAGCCAGGAGCCAAATGAATCTTTCCCTATGCTTGATTCAGCCTATAGTATTTTATTTAGAAACAAATCAGATGATGGTGGATAATAAGAACTGAGATAAACTGGACTTTTGGTAAGTTTTGTTAGATTTGTGTTTATTTGGACAGGAATTTATGCTGCATTTAAAGTTTATTGTAGCTGACGAGTCCAATCTTTGATTTCTTCTAGTGTTAATGTTTTGGACCCCCTGTTTTCTGTAGGTTCTGCTAAAAAAAAAAAAAAAAGAACACTTCTTCCATGCAGTCTCCATCGCACAGCTCTCTCTAGTATAATGCACTGTTACTGTGATGGAGCCCTGTCAATGGAGCTATACAATATTGAGGAAAAAAAGCTATCATGATTTTGTGATTAAATATTATTTGTATGTGGGCCAGTGACCTTTAAATCCATTTCTTACTTTTTTTTCCCCCTACTCTCTATGAAAGTTTAAAGCTACAGGTTGCTGGTGTTGTTGAGTTCCTTTCCTTAGGCCATGATCAGATAAATTCAAGAGGATTTGTTAGGGACAAGAGAATGCTGTAGGCCTGCTAGAAAACTTTTATAGTACCACAGCCCACTCTGCTGGAAGTGGAGATGGTATTTGCCCAATCTTTGCCATGAGAAACTGGTGGGCTCTTGGGGGTAATGTCTGATGGAGTGAAAGGCTTCCTCTAGGGCTTTTTAGTATCCGCGAGTTTCTAACTCTAGAAATACCCCACACTCAGCCTGAGATAATTTGTCAGTTACTAATTAACTATTCTTGTCTTCTAGTGGCTTCGGTGATTTCTACTCTCTATCAGTAGTGATTTTACTGTATTTTCTTGCTTCTGCAGTTGTCAAAGTTGTAGTTTTCTCATGTGGTCACAATTATCCAATAAATCTGAAAAAGAGGATCATAGGATGGGTTGCGATAGGGAGAGAAAAGGGGAAATAAAAATGAAAAGATATAATATGTACATCCAATTTTTTTCTTATTTGAATCCAATTATCATGTATCACAAACATACACCAATGAAAAAGTTAATAAATCAAAACTAAATTTTTTCCCATCTTAATGTCACAGACCTGTCATCCAAGAACTTAGAGAGGTTGAGTCAGAGGATTACAATTTTGAACTCGGCCTGGGCAATTTGGTGACTAGCAAAGCCCTCTCTCAAATGCAAAAAAAACCCAAAAAACAAACAAACAAACAAACAAACAAACAAACAAACAAACAAAAAACTTGGGGATGTAGCTCAGGGTGAAGGCCCTGAGCTGAACCTCCATGCCATAAATAAAAAAATAATAATTATGGATTAATATGTTTTATTCTAAAGTTATTAAGCTCTTTCTTTATTGTGAATGTAAGAGCAGTGGTTTCAGGGACACAACATGTAAGGATAAGAACTGGTCATGTCTCCTGAAGTTTTTAAAAGCTCATTTCTGTACTCATCTTGAAATGCTTCGAACGGCACAGGGTACGATGTATGTTTGCTTCTATCAGACTTATACTGCTCACTACCCCTCTCAGTGAATTACACTCCTCCATGGACGGACATTGCCTCCATTTTCCAAGTCCCTGGGGACGAGTTCTAACGCCAATGCTGTGTCCTACACACAGACGCTTGTCGTTTTGTGCAGCACTCACAACAATGCTTGTGGGCTAAATATTCCTGTATATGTATTTTTAACTGTATGTAGTAAGGTCAGCAGTTCATGGTCAATCAATATGGTTTCATTGAAACCATATCTTTTTTTCTTAATCTTTGCCATTTCTTGAACCAAATCTACATCAACAGAATGGATTTTAGAAGACTTTCCCTGGAGAGTAACTTCAAGCTATTTAAGCTGCCATCAGCTCCTGATTTAGCATTTTTAATAAACTTCTTAGGGCAAAGGATTAATTTCCCTGGACCCTCTTTATCCTTGATGGAGAAGGAGGAAGTTCAATTGTGGATGGACTATTGTTTGCCTGCTGTTCCCCTGCATGTTTATGAATAAGTAGATAAAAGTTCAGAGAAGGGAAGAAAGCCAGGATGAAATGAGAGTATTCCCTAAGCTTAAAATTTGTTGCTAAATAAAATAGAAACTAATACATATGAATGCAAATACAATTACTTTTGCCACAGTAAAGTGGGCACATTAAAGAAATATATGCCTACTAAGGGAGTTGACAACCGCATAGTTAGCTAAGTTGCCTACATGTTTATTGATCCTTATCTAAAACTCATCTAGGAAAGAGACATTGGAGAGTCGTAACAAACCTGTGGCTCACATGGACTTGAAATTTCGAGAATATTGCTTTCTAAGGGTCAGTTTGGTTGCAAGAGTTTCTCAACATTTTGGAATATTGTTTCATATATATATATATATATATATATATATATATATATATATATTGCTCCAAGTTACAGTAAGTATATGTGTGTTTGTGTAGAAGAGTTTGAAGGCTCTAGTCTTGCATTCCCAGGCTACTTTTTGATTTTGTTTCTAAGACAGGGCTCCGCTAAATTTCTAAATTGCCCCAACTGGGGTAGAACTTGGAATCCACCTACCTCAGCTTACCAGAGTGCTATGATTACAGGTGTCCACCTGCAGACCTGGATCACTAATTTTAAAGCATCTGAGATTGTAATTTTTTGAGACTTCTTAGTTTCAGTCTTGGTTCATATAAACATTTTGTAAGGGAGTGAGGAACTGTGTTGCGAGCCATATAAAAACTAAAAAGAGATATCAAAAAATGTTGACAGAAGACATTGTTTAGGGAAAATCTTCTTGAAATTAAACATTTTCTCATGGTTTTGTGCACTCATGTACCTGAGTGTGTGTGTGTGGATGTAGAGCTCAGGACCTTCACACAGAGCTACATCCCAAGCCTATTTTTAGCTTTAATTTTGAGACAAGGTCTCACTAAGTTACTGAGTTATGTGGGCTAAATTTTAGTTTATGATCTTCATTCCTCAGCTTCTCAGAGTGCTGGGTTAGCAGGCCTATACCACAGGGGCAGGGTCTTATTATTATTTATGTCCTTTGGTTGGTTGGTTGTTTCCTTTCTGAGATCTATAATAGGTTATTTTTAACACAGAGATTATATTCTGTATTCAGGCACAGAGTGTCCTGTCACTGTGCCAAGAGTCAAACATAAATAAAAGCCACTGTCAAGTCTCTTCTTAATTATAATTAATGATGATTTTATTTTACACGTGTCACTGTGTCATCTCTGCTAATTGCAGGGACTGTGTAATATACCGTCCATGTGGAATATATTCGTGTAGAAATGATGGTGATCAGAGGGCACAGGGCTGACAGGAAAGGCTTAGAATGCAATCTCCCAGGAAAATCACGACATATTTGCTAAATTATTTTAAAAATTTCAAACATATATTTAAATGACTTATTTTTCTCCTTCTAGAAGACAAATCTTCACATATAGTCAGTGTTTACATCGACTGAATGTATGTGTTAGTGAAGTGATAATTATAAGGCATTCAAAAGATAAGTAAACATGAAATCCATCTTCTTAAACTGGAAGTAAGATTTTAGAATAAAAGTCATCGTTTCCATAACAAATAGGTGTTAAATGGATGTGTTTGAAAACATTTAAGCACAGATGTATACAAATATATCTAATTAAGGTTTTTTTGTTGTTGTTGCTGAAAACAATGTAATTTGCATGTAAAAAGTCCCTTATTGGAAATTCATCTCTTACCTCTTGAATGGATTCTCAAGGGAAGATTTTCAAGAAATTGTGAAAACATAGAACTATATCTTCCCTTCCATAGCTCTGGGGAAAAAAATATTGCTACTGGCCACTGAGGATAGTGGGCTCAGATTCCTTTGCCTGCTGTTGATCAGTCAGAAGAGACCATTTATTTTGGTAAAACAAAACAAAACAAAACAAAACAGGAAGGTATTAGAAACTCACTCTGAGGAAATAGGCACGTTTGCCCTTCATCCCTACCCCACTTTGTTTAGGCCTGAAATATTTTTTTTTCAAACACATCATGTAAAAACAGAGGATGACATTATTATGAGTATTATTAAGGTTAGGAAAAGAAAACAGTCATATTTCTCCTAACTTTAAGCATTCTCACAACTGAAAGGACATTTACAGAAAAATTAAATCACCTTTTGTGCTACTTTGTTAAAATTGCCCTCACAACAGGATTCCAGCTTCCTGCAGCAATATTTTTAAAGTGTTCTGGTGCCGGGAAGAATATTTAATTATGTGATTATCTTTCTTGATGTGTGTAGTTAATTGTCTTTACATCAAATGTAAATGATTTTGAACAATAAAAGTAAATGAGTAATGTTCTGGCTGTGAGCAACAGATGTCATGTGGATTTTGATTTCTTAGTCATTTATAAATATTTGTTTTCAAGTCCAAAAAAGCAATTAGTTAAGATTATAGACTAATTGCCACCCAAAATCTCGGTTTAAGACTGAAAAGCCATACATGAATCGTGGAATAGCAGAACCATAACTAGGAAAAAGAGTACGTTATATTCTTGTTTTTAAAAATATCAAAACATGACTTTGATTTAAAATTCATAACTTAATCATAATTCTCTAAATTTAAGTTCTTAAAAATATCCTTTGAAGAGCTATGCTTCGCTCATAAGTACCAGTGTCTTCTTCTGACCTGTGCCACCTGTTTTCTTTTATACCTAATAGACAATCTGCTTAAGAATCAGAAAAACAAGATGACGTCTTTACACTTATTTTACATTTTTGTTATTTAGAAGGTATCTACTTCCTTGTCACTTGACAGTTGTCTGATTACGTTGGGGTAATTGGCGCCCCATCTCAGCCTCGGCCCACACTGTATAGTTAGGATGACTGCACTTCCGGATCCGGGGTGTGCCTGTGATGGATCTTGCCATCAAGAACAGCTCCTGTGTCACTCACGGCATTTTCATTTAGGAATGGCTAATGTTATTAAGAAAAAGTGGATAAATAATAATTACCAATACATCTTTGATTAAATGACGTGGAACATAAGAACATGCCACCAGAAATATGTCACCTGTGTATATTGGAGTTAAAGCTACTTGATAAAAGCTATTACTTTCTCCTATTTTATTTTTAAGATTTTTTTTTTTTTTTGATACAAGGTCTAGTTCTGTAGTCCATGCAGGTCCTGAACTCACTATGGAGCCCAGGCTGGCCTTGGACTCACTGCAATCCTCCTGTCTCAGCCTCCCACGTGCTGGGATTACAGGTGTGCGCCAACATGCCTGGCTTATGTGGTGCTGAGAAATCAAACTCTGGTACTTAGCACTTGACTTAGCACTTGCTAGGCATGTACTTTAACTGCTGACCCATTCCTGCAGCCCCTTTGTCCTAATTTTACAATTTAATACTTTTTGTTTAATTCTATTTTTTGTTTGCTTGTTTTTTGTTTGTTTGTTTGTTTTGCTTTTGTGTGTGTTGCTCTGTAGCCCAGGCTGGTCCTAAACTCACTATATAGGCTGGGCTGGACTTGGACTCCCGGAAATCCTCCTGTCTCAGCTTCCAGAGTGCTGAGATTACTGGCATGTGCCATCATGCCCAGCTTATGAGGTGCTATGGCATCAAACTCAGGTACTTAGTGCTTCCTAGGCAAGCACCCATTCCTCAATTCTACATAATAGTTCAGGTCTGCATCTGATTGACTTCAGTAAGCATATGATATTCAAGCTGTATCCTTTTACCTACAATTGATTCATATCTATCCATCTATATAACATAGTAGTATTTCTGTGTGTATACATATTACATTTTTTAATCATTTGGTCTATTGAGGGATAATTTGACATCTTCCACGATTTGCCTATTATTAGTCATACTGATATAAACATGGGTCTATCTGCCTCTACTATTATATGGTGGTTTTCACTCTTTTGGAAAGACCCTCTCCATGTACCAAAGCCTGCTGACTGGGCCTCTCCATGCTTCTTCATTGCAGCAGGAGCAATTCAAGATTCAGGCACTTGCGGGCTGTTGTTTGGGATGCAGAGGCACAAAGTTGCCTGGTGCCGTCTAGGCCACCATCCTCAGTGCAGTCTTTCTGAGCACTCACCACTTGCAGTCTAGAGAGAGTGCCCACTGCAGTTTCCGGCCCTGTTTGCCAGGCCTTACCCTACCCCCACCCGCTTCTTGTCTGAGCTTGTACTCACCTGTCTATGAACTTCACTGCTTTCTCTCCTGTCCTGTAGTCACCACTGAGGTCCAGCAGTTCCTCTGTCTTTATAGGCTAGGCCATAGATGAGATTTCTGTACTGCTTCTCTGCCTTCAAGATGAATCATGCAAAGCCACTGATGAAATGGTCCTTCACCATCACTGTTGCTACCTTGACCACACCCTCCTGGTTATAAATCCTGAAAAAAAATCCTAACAGTTTCTAGTGACTCAATATTACTATACTCTAAAATAACTCTAGCCTGTAAAAACTCAAGGCTGACAAAAAGTGCTCACTATTTTCCAGTTAATACTAGCTAATTCTGGAAGTCTGTCTCCCAGACTGTCTGGCAGGGGGGACCTTAACTTCAATAAGTACCCATAAGTGAACCCAGATGAGTTTCTTACAGCTCAACCACTCTTTTCTACTTTTGTTAATATATATATATATATATATATATATATATATATATATATATATATTGCTCTAACAAGTCATTGCTTGTTTCCATTCTCTTCTTCCTCCTTATTTCTTCCAAAGCCCCGGATATCTGTATGTCATTGAAGTTGATTTCCATTCACAATGAATTGTTTTTCTTATTGAAATGTTATAATACCGATCAAAATTTGTCTTTACTATTGTAATTAATAGATTTGATTTTGTTTAATGTTTACTTAAGGGAGTCAGTTACCTGACATAATAATTTGATTTTAGATTCCCTGCCATTTGCATCTGGAAAAATCATAATTACTGCTTTGCCTGGAATTGGAGTTGCTCTTTCCTTGAGTCTGCATTCGAAGTTTGTAAAGATGTTCACAAGATATTATTGCAGAGCTGTTATTTCATGTGAATTTCTCTTTATAAAGAAGAAAAGAAGTATGAACCTTGTTTCAGAGTTACTTTGGAACCAGCTATGTTTGAAAATTTAAAAATTATACAAAAACGTTTTTGGACTGGATAGTATGTTTCCTAAGGTATTTCATAACCACTAACAGGTATTACTTACATTAATATAACAACATTTTTTAGTTTTCAGTGTGATCTCCTTGTATTAGTTGTTTCCATTTCACAAAGATCTTTAAGATTCCGTCCTTTTTTTCTTTCATCTTCTCTTCTTCCTTCCCTCCACTTCTCTCTTTTATGCACAGACTAATACAAGAAATTAAGAGTATCTATCTGAGTGCTTATTTATATACAAACTAAAGTAGCCTGTGCTTTGTAGTGATATCAGCCAGAACAAACTGAATGACTTGTAGAATAAATTTGCATTCTGACTCATGACTGGAGAAAGTCAAAAAGAACTCTCACTTCTGTCTCCCCTTCAAACTCGTCTTTATAAAGATAACATGTTCATTGATAGATCAACTGTGAAGAGGAAGATTGGAAGTTGACAGGGAAGACAAGAAAAGGAAAAAAATAAATACATGGAATATGAAGATCATAAATGAGAAGAAGTTGGAAAATCAAAAGCAACTCAATAAGGATTATATCAAAGAAGATAAATGAACATTTTGTACTCCAGTAGAGAATAATAGCTTATAATTCCTTTTAAATCAAAGTGAGAGTGTTAAGTACTGAGGAGGAAGTATACAGAATTACTTTGATACAACAACTGGTCTCATGGTGTAGGTGTAATGTCCTTCAACATCTTCATGTATTTTAATGTGCAATGTCTATGGTTTCCACGTGCTATTAAGAGGTAGGGCCTGCTTGAAGGAGCCACCACTTGGGCCTTGAGACTGAAGGGTAAATCAGTGGGGCTTGAACTGAACGGATGTCTTCTAGATCTGTCCTACAGTGCTCGTTTGGTGTCCTGGTTACCATGCTCAGAACAGCTTCTCTCTGTGTGCTTCCACATTTCCAGTTATCCACCAATGGAGAGAAGTCTTTGGAAATTGTGAGCTAAAATAACCTTCTTCTTTAAGTTGTGGATGTTGGGTACTGTGTCCCTGCAAAGGAAAAAGTAAGTAAGACAGGAATCAATACCAGAGAAGTAGAATCTTTTACGAGGACTTTACTCAATAACATGTATTAGAAGCTTTTGAAACTAATTTTCAGGAGAAATTTGGAAAGATGTGGAGATACCAGCTAAAGAAGACTGAGAATGCTAGAACTCCAGCTTGTTGGAAGATTCTGATCAAAGTACAGAAGATCAGAATGCCTGTAGAAATGCAAAAAGTGTGAGGAGTAGTAGTCAGCCTCAAGAATCTTCAAATGGAAAGGAAGACTATTAGTAATCAAGAGCGCTACTCTCTGGCCAAATAAATAAATTTTTAAAATTGAGCATTTTCCTTCTTTTGAGACATTGCCTGAAACAGCGACAAAAGTGAGTAAAGACTAATTATTCTTGCAAAGAAAACTTTAAAGTAGCCAATGTTCGGGCTTTCACATGCATACTGCTCGCTGCTTTTAGTCAACTCTACTCTAAAAAAGAGAAGAAAACGGCACCGGTATAATATGTGATTTTTTTCAGTTTTGGAAGAATGAAGGAGATTGCAAAGTTGAAGTAAACCACATGGTTGTTAAGGTGATTAGCTCTGAAAGGAGGCAAAATACTTAAAATCAAAAATACAGAAAAGATGCCTAAGGGCATCTCAGGAATCAATGAGACCCCACCCTTTAATTTAAAGTATTAAGGCAAAATGCTTTAAAAAGACAGAATTAGGGCATTCTGCAGGGCAACATGGGAAAGTAGGCCTAAAGATGTTCAATTATGTAGCAACTCAGAGGCCTTCGCAGCCAGGGTCCAAGGTGGTCTAACTATTGCTTAGTCCCTCAGCAGATTTGGGTGGGAGGGCAATGAATGAATCCACGTAGTTGAAGGTGAAAACGCAGTGGAGACCCTGAAAGCCTCTGAGATGGCAGGACCATGGGTTCCTTGCAGAAAATCATCATAGGAGGTCATAGCTGGAGACAATATTGTAGTTGCAGGTTTACCCAAGCCCTGCAGTGCTCATGTCTTGACACAGTTTGCCCTGAGAACTGGATAGGGAGCTCTTGAATTTAATGGACCTAAAGGATTCAATCGAGTTATTGTATTTAACATCTACCCTGCTGATTTTTTAGTCCTGCTTGTTCCAATTGCTTTCTATCCTCCTGCAATTTTCTTTTTTGGGACAGGAATGTCTACCTTGTGCCAACATACATTGGACATGTGTAACTTTTCTGTGATTTTTCACAGGAGTTTGCTTTGAGTCTCAGAGGAAACTTTGGAGCTGGGGTTTTTTACAGTACTGAAACAATTAAGAGTATGGCAGGTTTTAGAGATGGACTAATTGCATTTTGTTTTAGAAAGGTAGTGTTTCCAGGGGCACAAAGAGAATGCTAAGATTTATTTCTGAAATGTTCATCAAAAGACTCCTGCGTTGGTTTTTATGGAATGTCTATGGAATCTGTGGTCTGTTAAGAGGTAAGGCCTGGGTGCAAGGGGTAGAAAGTGGGACTCGGCATGGAAAGGGAGGATCCCTGGGGGATTTACCTGGAAAATTACAGGTTACACAGTAGCTCAACCCTGATCTCTTCCCTCACCTTCCTGGTTGCTGTGTTTCTTTCTGTCTAGGCCTCTGCCGTGCGCTACTAGTATTGCCCATAAATGAACGCACACCTGAAACTGTGAGCTATCAACTCATGATTCATTCTTCCCTTAAGTTGTAGTTGCCGGGTACTGTGTGACTTAGATCATACAGGGTGATGAAGGACACATGGCAGAGCATAAGTTTCTTCTCAATCTTGTTCATCAAAAAAAAAAAAAAATTGAGGCTAAGCTGGGCATGGTGGTGGGTGTGTGTAATCGCAACACTTAGGAGGCTGAAAAGGAAGATCTCCACTAGTTCCAGATCACCCTGTTCTATATAGCAAGTTCAGGACATGCGTGGACTACAGAGCAAGACCCTGTCTCAAAAAAAATAGTTTACAGAAATAAGCTCTAGTTTTGATATTTTGATATTTGTAAGTCAAACTTGACATTGCCCAATTTCATTCATATTAAACATAATGCAAAGACAGCTATTGGTCAACAAATATGATTGACTTTGAAAAAACCTCTAATAATTAACAACTGGTACCGTTAATTGTATACTGTACATCACACCAAAATTAATCTCCAGAAATTCACAGTACAATATCTGAAAACTCAGAAGAGTGTGCAAAGCAGACATGCTCATTAGAACTTTATTATACATTGGCATCACCAATGAAAATTTAAAGAATCTTGATGAAATCTTGTACAGATTCTAGTTTAATTGGTCTGGCATGAAGACGAACCTTGATGAAATCTTGTACAGATTCTAGTTTAATTGGTCTGGCATGAAGACGAACAATTGGTTTTACAAAGAAAAAAAAAATCTCTCCTCGAATGTGTCTAACTCTAGAAATGTCTAACAATGATTTCATTTGCAGCATGGGCCAGTATTAGGGTCCTACATTCTGGGGGAATCTTTGTATTGGCTTTCTCTTGCACCTACCTGGTTTTACTTGCAGAACAGAGACCAAATGGTGGTAATAAATGCATTGTTTAAAAGCTCTATGGTAAAGCAAACACACATTTCAAGAGAACTCAAATCATATTCATAATATTTTCATAGAAAAAATGGGAATAATTTCTTAATGAAAACATATACATGGTGACTTAGGGAATGCCTTGTTCATCATTAATTCAATACTTCAGAAAAATGTCATGGAAAGAACCCATCTTGAATTTAGCTAAAAAGTAGCTTCAAATATTTGGCAAATGGTAACTAGTGAAAAAATTAAAATGTGTGTGGACACGAATCTGTTGTACATATTTTGAAAAGGACTGGACAGCAACTTCTTATATATTTAGAAAAGTACTTCTTAATACATTTTTATAAAGATGTAAAGCTTGTTTTAAAATTCAACCATAATTTTAGAAATTGTGCGTAAGTAGGATTTTCTCAACACAACTTATGAGATTTTGTTTCATTTCTGCTTTTAGACAACTCTCTTATGTACAGATATACTGTTACCAAAGATTTGAAGTTGGGTATATCTTTTACTCTCTGATAATAAATATATTTACTGTCAAACACCGACTAATTTGGTAAATATTTTCAAGAGATGATCCTAAAATAACCACTTTATTGAATAAAACATTAGGTATATTTTTGTAAGTCTCTATTATTTAAAAACAAATGTAAAAAAATCATTATTTTAAAATAAAGTTATTACAAGGGTCCAACATTTGAATATTTGTACAATTTTATTTAATAAATTATACAAAGTGAGTATAATAAACATAAACTCAAAAACTTATAATGTAGTAAGCGTATTGATTTTTTAGCGATTAGATTTATAAAATTGAATTTGTTGTGTAATATACTATGTAAAACTTGAAGACTATCTCAACTTTGCTTTACAAAATGCTTAAACTCATTAATTTTCTAATCAAAAATACATGAGATTGCCCCAGACCCAGCTATTGTCAGCAAAGGCATTAATATGACAGACGTGAGTGCTATTTTGCTGGAATTTTAATTTGCATGTTTTAATCATATATTCACAAATTTATAAATTAGTTCCATATATTGTAAACTTCTTTTATCACTTTTTAAAAAGCGACTTATTCTTTTTCTACTGCTATATCAGAAGGCATTGCATATTCAAAATAAGCAGGGTCTTGATTTTTACACGTGTGTTTGAAATATTTTGGTGGTTACTTTTTAAATCTTGGACTTTGAAACACTGACAATTTTAAAAGAATCATCATTCATTTAAATCGTGTTTTTTTTTCAATTCTATATTATGAGAATGACAATCTTCAAGGCTTTCATCCATTATTTTTATAGTATCATTTTAAAGATTTTTTTTCCCATTTTATATTGAAATGTCACCGATGGCGAACACATTTTCAAGTAAGCAATTACCCAACTGCAACTTAACCAAAGACAGAGTTGCTGGAACTTGATGTGTTCTGGATTACTTTCTTTGAGAAGCCGTAGCAAATTAACACAAATTGGGCAGCTAAAAAAGGAATTTGATCTGTCACCATTCAGACCGTCAGAAAAACAAAACTCAAGGTGCCAGCGCGGTGGCCTTTGTCCTCTTGGCTAGATCCAGATAAAGATACTTGGGCTTTTATTTTATTTGAGAAATTGCTGGGGAAAAAAGCTAATTTCCATTTGTTTGATCCAACCCTCTTTTTTCTTCTGTCCTAAATCACTATAGTTCAATTTCTCTGAGAATTACTAATGTGATGATTTGAATTATTAAAGATACTGCATGGGTAGATGGTATGCAGTCTTTCTGGGTATGCAGCATGGAAGTTTTAATTTTTGGGCTGTGCTCTCTTTGAGTTAGTGTGGTGAGACGTGTAAGTTCTGTATGTAGAAACCTCCTTTTCTTGGCATGTAGAAGCCCAAACAATGTTCTAGCATCACGTGGTGAAAAGATAATAGTTTTTTTCAGGTTTCTATTCCCTATTTTGTCAAAGATCAGTTGAGCGTATCTGTGCTTATCCATGTATTTCTCCTATTTCTGTTTCTTTTTTTCTCGTCTTCCTTATTTGATGCTCTGTTCTAGGTCCCGTTAACATTAGGAATTCTTCTGTCTTCTTGGAGAATTGTTTCCCTTCTTTCTTCATTATTTAATGACCATCTTTATCTCTGAAATGTACTTTTCTCTCGTTTTACCCTATCTTCAGGCATATTTAATAGGGAAGAACTAAACTTCATAGGATGTCACACCTTTAGACCCAAATCTTTTGAATAAATAAACTCAATTTGTATTACTGCTTCCTTTGTATTAATACTAGTATTGTATATCATATATTTTGTAACTTATAATTTATCTGAAATTTAATAATTAAAATAATTTCTTGGATACAATGTACAACTATCTTATGTTTGCGTGCTTTATTAAATTGTTTAGATTATTCTCATTTGAGTGGATAAAAGATTCAATGGGATATCATATGTTACCTATTTTATTTGCTACATTTAATTTTTAGTAAAATTTTTCTGCCTCCTCCTAGGATATCAATTATTTTTAATATATTCCCTCTTGCACTTAAAATATACATTTGCAAAGAATTCAAGTCAATTTTCATAACATTGCATTATTTAATAAATGATGTAGCTATATTAAAACAGAATTCTCACATTAGCTACTTATTTGTTGCCAGAAAGAATACCCAACATCTACAATTCAAGCAAGGAAAGATTGATTTTAGCTTACAATTTCAGAAAGTCTCAGTCCATTCATGGGTGGTTGGCAATGGTGGAAGCCCATGATGGAGGCCCAGCAAGAAAAAGAGCTGCTCACGGCATGGCGAACAGGAATCCAAGTGAGTAAGGACGTGTAGCGCTCTCATATACTTCCAGGTCATGTCCCACTAATCCTCCCCTTCTAGGCCATAGCCCAGTGTCCTGCCCCTTCAGAGTCAGCCGTAGTATCCCACTCTTTCTGACCAGGTCCCACCTCTTCACAACACATGGTTTCATAGGCATTCTACAACATCCAAATACATGTGCCTTTTGGGGAATGATCCAGATGCAAACTGCAATACACGCTAACCCCAATTCCATTTTTCTTTATGACATTGCAATTATTCTTTTCCTTGTCCACAAGAAATAATGTTTCATGATATTCCTGATACTTTGAACAAAATATTGTATATATCCTCAATCATGAAAAGACATTTTTTCTTATTTCAATATTTCTTTTCTGTTATTGTTCCCTCGTTTATGTAAATCTAAGTTTTAGATACAGATGATTTCACTTTATGTTAGAGAACTTTTTTCTAAATTTTTTTCAAGGCAGATCTATTTCTGAGATATATTTTTTTAATTTACAAAATATTAATCATCCCTTATTGGAGATTTACTAGGTACATAAATCTAAATGTGGCTATTATTTTTCTAGTTTTTAAAAAGTTTCATAACACTTTCTTCATAATTACACTAATTCTAAGAAATCTGATATTGTTTTGAGTATTATTTTACAATGAGTAAACTGTTATTCATAGGCACATTACATTTTTTTTTCAGTTTTCTTTGTATTTTGTATATTTTGTTGTTGAATGTGATATCCCTAATGTGATGTTCATGAAAAACTATGAATAAATGGTAGAATATATGTATAGTACACATGTACACTATATATATAAATATATACACACGTATGTATAGTATTTAAACAGAAACAGTCATATACTCATAAAGTATAAAACTATAGAAGAGAACTTATGTTCTCTTAATTTTACCTAATAAAGGCTGAGTAGCCCCACCAAGACTCCCAGCAAACTGAAGAGCCAGAGAAACCAATAGCTACATAGTTCAGAAATCTGGAAGCCTAAGAATAGAGAAGCCAACGAGGCAGAGGAAATCTGAGTCCAAAGGCTTGCTAGCCCCCTAAAGAGCTGCTGGAGCAATTTCATGCTCAAAAGCTGAAGAATTTGGATTTCAATGTTGGTAGAAGACAGAAGCAGCAAAAAATCGCAGTGTTCCCACTGGGGGCAAAGTGCACGGGAGAGCTTCCCCTCCCTCCTGTCACTACACCAGGCCCTAGGCTCATTGAAAGGTGTTGGCCACGCTCAGGATGCTCATGAACTCAGGTTGTCCACTCAAACAGCAACCTCTGGAAATGTCCTCCCAATCACACGTGGACATGTTCTTTAATGAGTTTTAAACATCTGTCGATTCAATCAAGTTCGAAGCTAAAATTACCCCAGTAGTTGCAGTTTTTTTTTTTCTTTTAATCTTTGTATTTACATTGGTCTTCTCTAAACGTTGTGGCTTTATAGTTCAAATTCAACCTAAATTTTAAATTTTGACTTAATTTCTCTGAGTTCATAAAAATAACAATTTATAAGTGTAATACATGTATTTGTTAATTTTTTGCATATTTGAAAACAACTATGTATACTGAAGATTTTGGTGTAATATTTTGCACACACCTATGTAGTTAGATTTGTTGGTCAAATCACTAATCTGCTTAACTAAACTTCATACTCTTTTAGACTATGAGCAATCCATTTGAAAGTCTTCCTGTATAGATTTTGGATATGATAGGGCACTTATTTTTTTTCCAAAAGTAAAAGATATGCTTGGAGTATTTTGCTTCAAGTATTTTAAGGTTATTAAAGAAGCTAACCACGTTAGAATTATTTCAAATTTCTACCAAAACATCACTTTGAAGTGATTGTTAGTGATTGTTAGTAGCAGTAATTTTTAGCTTCATGTATGTATCTTTAATACTACCTTCAAACTTTCAGTTACTTAGTGCTACTGAATCATTTTTTTCCTATTTATATTTAGTCCTATTAAATCTTTAGAGCTCAGAAGCACCTGGAACTGAATTTCATACTCTGTTACCAGTGTTATAAGCTCTGTCTTTTAATGCAAGCCTGTTTTCTATTTATTTTAAGCCTAATCAGTAATTATTTTTAATTTTCAAATTATTATTTTACTGTTTGTGACACCTGTTTGGTGATTTTTTTGTTACTTTTTAAGATTGAGAGTAACTTTTCAGTCATTTTTCTTTGATTCAATACCATCCAAAGAATATAGCAATGTGAAGATTTATGGCAATCTAATATAAATTTAATAATGTTAATACATATGAACATATATGGGACTATCCTTGACTCTGAAAGATTAGTGTGTA
Organism: Ctenodactylus gundi; assembly: GCA_004027205.1. Classification (NCBI taxonomy): domain Eukaryota; kingdom Metazoa; phylum Chordata; class Mammalia; order Rodentia; family Ctenodactylidae; genus Ctenodactylus; species Ctenodactylus gundi. The sequence goes on from PVKB01001522.1 coordinate 286,509, forward strand.
CTTTATATATTTTGTAACACATTATTTAGTTTTCACACAATATTTATTAGACATAATCTATGTTTTTACATTTTTGAACAAACTAAGTTTTCTTTTCTAATATATTTTCACAGTCTAGAATATCCATATTTTGTAGTAGTGTTGAAATTTCAAATTTTTGTTTCATTTTTCTTACTTCTTAGCAATTACTTTCTGCTAATTTACTATTTAACACATTCAAAAGGCCACTTGATTGCTTTTGACTTTTGTTGCTTTAAATTATTTTAAATTATTCCTATACAATTTTTCATAATTTGTGAATTTTTAGACAACTATGAAGCATTTTCCCAAGATATTGATCAATTCTATTAATTACTTAATTAATATTTTGTTTGTTGCTTTCTTATATTAATTCTTATATTAATTCTTATTACATACCAAACCATGAACTTGAATGTTTTACTAGGTTTTATTTATTGTTGAATTATTTCAGTCTGTTCTTGCATTGATTTTAACCCATTTCAAATGATGTATAATAATTATTTAAACTTTATAAGATTTTCCTTGTTTTGATACTTTATACAATTTCCCACTTTTTGCGCGATATCCTTACCAAATGTGTTTTTTATGTTTTTACCATTAAAATGATATCTTCAGATATTTTTTAACGTGTAAAATATAGGGGTGGTCAGACATATTTAGAATTTGAAAGGAAATTTTTATTTCTAGTAAGAGATAGTTAACCAAGTTTTCAATTTTTGAGTCTTACATTTTTCCAATGTGATCTTTTACTCAGAGACATCTAACTGGGCAAAGTTGTTTTTGGATTAGTTATTATAAGAGTTAAATAATTATTCCATCATTGTACTTGATAATTTTAGTGGTAAATTTCTCCCCAATCGTTTCACTGATTCATCATGTATTTCTATATTGCATATCTTCATTGTACTGTTCTTATGTTACTGCTTTTGTTTAGTTGATGTTATCAATTCAAAATCTGAAAAATATTGTTTATTCTTCTTTGGATGAATATTTTTCTTGCTCTACCACTTGGGCTAAAGGTTATTTGTTTTTTTCCCTAAGTATTTTCCGAGCTCTGCGTCTCTCTAGGCTTTGTGCAGACACTGTTTCTTTGGGTGCAATTCTTTTCATTGTAACTCATCCGTCTATTCTCAGCCATGCTGGCTGTGGCCAAGACACACTGTTTTTGCTTTATCCTCTTCGGAGTGTCAGCTGCAATTTTCTGCGGGCATGAGTGGTTTTTTCCAATTTTCATGGATAGAGACAGAATTGTGAGCCTTAAGAACTTCCTAAAATAACAGTCATCTAATTCTCCTGATGCCTGTGTGCTCTGACTCCAGCAAAACCTGTTGCTTTCAGAATTTGACTTTGCTAATAGCTTAAATGTTGGTGACAGGAATTTTCGGTTACTTACATTAGAATACTTACTGTTATGCCTTTTTATTTAATGTTATGGCAGAATGGTTCCTAGAGATCTGATAAATGGACTCAACCTGTTTTGAACATAGAGATGTTACCTTTGAATACCATGGTTTTAGGTTCCTAACAAAACTTAGACATCATTTCACCATGTTCATTTTAAGTGTGTTAGTTTTCTTCAACTTTTTAAGGGGTTTTGTCCCATTTTTGGGGTCCTCATTCAAAGCCACCATTTGGGAAAAGTCTTCTCAGAGGACACTTCGGAGGCCATTTCTGACAACCACAGCAAATGAGCACTTAATATTAAGTAACTATTTTACAGATATCTTAAACCATACCTGAAAAAATTAACTAAGTTTTTACATTTAATTATTTTATGCATCTTGTCCAACACTTTGTATCCAGTATGTGCAAATATGCATAGACAATGGAATGCAGGAAATGTTCCATCGATTTTCTTTAATGAACGAAAGAATCAGTGAACAAATGTGATGTTTTATATTTTGAGTATTTGAACACTAAATATTAGAATCAAATCATAGTTTATTATAGTAAGTCCCATTTTTGTGCACATCTCGACACAGATGAGGCTCATAATAAAATGTAACTGAGAATGTACAAATGAAAGAAGTTGATCACTCTAGATGAAGCTTATTTATTAAGAGCCTTTGTTTGCTAATAAGCAGAGTTCATATGTAACAAATATTGTGGTGTGTGTTTAAAACAGTAACAGTGTGATCCTAATTCTTTAAATTATTTTTTTGAACCTCACACTGATGTCTCCATTAGTAAGTAACTAAGTCCTGTGTTTTGAAGATGATCTCACTACATATTTAGTTTATGGTTTTTGCTAAGTAGCTTTGTTTGTGTTGTGAAGTTACTAGAACACAACATGAGTGCTCTATGATATGAATGCAGAAACATTATTTCAGAGATGACCTTTCCCTTTTCCTTAGAAGAATCGATGCCCTGATTCCTGTTTGCGAATTTTATACATTATTTTATGTTTATTGTTAAAAAATACACAAAAGGGAAAGCTTCTTGAAGGACTAGAAGAAAAAATGGAAAGGTTTAGAACATCAGAGCAAAATGCATATTTCATGTCAGAGTGGTAAGTGCTGCATTATATTAGCAATTTAGCTATAGGATCAGTGACTTTTCTGTCCTTTATTGAATTTCTAATATCATAAGAAAGTTACTAATGTGATAAAAGTCTTAAAGTATTACTGACTTTCTATCAGACTCTTGAAGTGAATTTTTATAGTATTAGCAAAAACAGGGTTTCAGAATACCATATAAACTGACCAAAATGGTAATGAAAGAAGCTTGAAAATCAATAAGACAGTATATTCAGCTGATCCATTTGAAGCTTCTCATATTTCATTTTCAGATCTTTTTCTTTTAGTGGCTTCGGCTCATTGATAAGAGTTACAAAATCGAGGCTTCCTTAAAAAAAAAGAAAAGAAAAATTTCAGTACACTGTCTTACTAAGAATCCACTTTAGAAATTTCTGGTGAGATTATTTTGAGAAACGAATGTTAACAAAGTGTCTATAACACAATGAATATCCTGTGAGCTTTGCAACTTCTTAGGGAAAACCAACATCCAGTGAATGTATCAGCCTCTGAACTTACCATCTTTCCAAATATACACATTGTAGCTCTCATGCGGATGAAAGTGTTTAGTTCTGGCAGACTGAACCGCTATATATTAGGTAAATTAATTTTATATTCTGTAAATACCATGTTGAATGTGAGAAATAGAAAAAAACATTATTTTTATTAGCTCCTAGAAAGATAACATAATTATTTTTTACCATTCACTTATATTTCTAATGTTGATTAAATATAACCGTTTACAACTAAAGAATAAAATATATTCATTACAAAATATCATTCATACAAACACACTGAATTCAAACTATTACAGCTTTCAGTATTTGACTCCTTTTAGTACTAATGCTTTTGAAAATAGTAGATTCTTAAAATTTATTATACACACTTTGGATTTTTAGAATGTTTCCTAAGTTAACCACTATGAGTTAGTTACTAGTTCAAGCTAATTGTGTAAATAATCATCTTTTTTATTTCACATTAATTATGTAAAAATGGATTTCAAAGATGAAATTTTAAATGTTAAGTATTGTTATTTGTCTTTAAATTCAAAATAATTCAATTTCAATTTTTTATTCTTATGATTTTTTTCTTTTTCCCCCATTTTTATTATATAGTTAGCTTACTAATTTCTCTTTAATAACCCGGGTACACAATGTTTACATTGAACTTGATTATTTTGTTCACGTATATATGGTCTCAACATCATAGTCTCTTTGTGCTCCCCACTTCCGCCCCCCTGCATCCTCCTTCTTCCCCCCGACTCCTACTATCACTCCCATTTGGTTTTATAAGTGCCTGTACTCTGGGTTCCTCTGTTACAGAATCTATGTGATATTTAACCTTCTGAATTTGATTCACTTCCTTAAAGATGATGGTCTCAACTTCTGTCTATTTACCTACAAAAGCACCGAATTTATCTGTCTTTATACAAGAGTAGTATTCCATTGTGGACATATATCACAATTTTTTGTATCCTTTGGAGAATTATTTTTGCATCCTGAACAATTTAGCTATTGCTAGTTGTGCTGCTATAAACATAAACATGAGTCTACATGTATCTCTATTATAAAGTGCTTTTAAGTTTGTTTTGAAAGATACTCAGAAGAGGTATTACTAGATTGAATGGAACATTTATTTTCAGCGTTTTGAGGAATCTCCATAGTGCTTTCTATAGCTTGCATTCCCACCGGGAAAGACTTCCAAGTGCAAATTGATTAATATCCATAACTAAAACAACTTTTTTCTTTAATCCCTTGATTATTTCATGTTTCTTGCTAAATATAAATAATCAGATTGATATGGAATGTCATATGAAATCAATTCAGTACATTTTATTGTTTTTTTGTATTTATATGTACTATGTATCTTTTAATATAAAAACTGCATTAGAAACTAAAATTTATCCATAATATTTAAGTGTTTCCTAGTTTATATGATGAGAATGAGGTTATGAAGAGTGTGTCTTAAATGTCTGTTGCAGCAATCCTTGACTCAAGGACTTACCCCTCCATTCCACTCTTATCACTTTTGTATATTCCATCATTCTTCATGGAGCAGCTGCAGTGTTCCTGGAATTACTGGGTTAAGTAGATTTTCTCTCTTACCAAAGGATCTGCTACGTTCAATAAAGTTCTTTTTAGACTGACACTTAGGTGACACATCTCAGTCATAAAAATACGGAACAAATTTAAAACCAACTTAAAACTAAATTTGATCAAATCTAATCATTTTTTCATTAAGAACAGGTTTTTCTCCAGAAAAAAAAACATTTTTTCCAGAATTTTATTCTTAAGCTTATGTGGATAGATGAATGTTGTAATGTTACATAGGAATCCAGTTATAAACAGGAAGTTCCGACATCATTTTAGTGACTTCTAATCTAAGATCAGTTGGAATATATCTACAGATTAGCGCATTTGACTTGATCCTGACCTAAATAACCTACAGACATAGATATTTAGGTGTACATAACATTATAGGGGAGGTCAGTTAAGAAATGTACAAACATTAACCTTTTTTTTTCCTTCAAATTGTATGAGTCTTTCTAGGGAAAAAAAAAAAGGCTAAAATGTCTAAGTGCTGCTTTTCCTGATGTCCTGATGTGAAATTATCTGTTTTACAACTTTTAATGATATCTCATGAGTTGATGCTAGAGACTTCGGGCGACTTGAGGCTTATCTTTGGATGTTCTAATTGGACCTTTCAGAAGTGAGCCAGTTTTGAACACCACCACTGGGTGAATTAACTCTGGTACCTTTCAGATGAAGTATGTAGCAGACAGGGGAAACTCATTATTAGCTCGGAACTGTCAATTTAAATATTATTAGCTGTGCTAATTGTGACCGAATGTTTGACAAACCAAGTTCAGAGCAGGGACTCCCAGGTGGGTACAACGCAGATTCTACACAAGTATTCCAGCACTGCCGTCCTGCTTTGGAAAAATAGATTAAATTTTCATGAATGTGAAATTTGAAATCATATTCCTAGAGCTCACAGTGAAGAACCTTTTAACTAATTTAATAAAAAATGCTTCTTTATGTGGGCCTGAGGAAGAAACTCTCAGAAATTGATAAGCGACTCTGCTCGAAGGCAAAAGAAAAGACTGAGCCTTAGAGAGATTATCCTGTTCACTAGTTCAGCCTCCCAACTGCATTGAATAACCAATAGTAATTTTACGTGCTTTGTAAATCTAGAAAGAAACCTGAGCCATTGTGCAGGGTGGAACCCAAATATCACCATGCAGCTAGAGGATCTTAAAGAGCCTGGCTCAATCTCAGAGGGCATGTTGGCTTCTCTCTCTCTTTTCTTTTTCTTGTTTTCATCTATCCTAAACCAACTTCCCCTGCACAATACTGCCAAGACAGGCTGAAACAAAACTGTTCAGACAAAAGAGGATTTACAACTCATATTGAATTAAAAGAAAAGTTAATTGGATATTTTCTATGTAAGACCAGAGCTGCCATTGTAACTATATTCTGGTCACAGAAGAAGCCATGTGTCTTTGAACATGATGATACAGACCCTATTACTGGTCAATTAAGAGATAACAACAGTGTGGCAGTAATTTGCCTCCCCATCTGCAGCAATCTGTCAGTAGCTCTGAAAGCCACTTATTCTAGAAAGACAACCTTAAAATAGCCTAAAGAAATACGAACAAAATCTAACCAGCAAAGAGAGACTGCCAACACTTGCCGGCAACAGAATCAAATTGACACCACTGTATTTTATTTTGAAAATTCTAAATATCATTTCAATTCAAAAATGAAGATTAAATGTTCCTCGATTCTATAAAATCAAGCTTTTTCTTACAGAAAGAATATTTAATCTAATTTTGTTATCCTCATGAAATACTTCAGATTTAAGGATGAATGAGACATCTGATTTAAGGCTTTGCTTATGTTGAAACACACAAATATAAGAACAGGCACAAATTTTCAGTAAAATTTAGCCACTGTTTTTTAGACAAAGTCTTGCTCTGTAGTCCAGGCTGATCATGAATTCACTGTGTATTTCAGACTGGCCTCAAATTTACAGCAATCCTCCTGTCTCAGCTTTCTGAATGCTGGGGGTACAGGTGCGCACCACCACACTTTAACTGCTGAGCTCCAACCACAGCTCAAGCCATGCTTCTTTATTGGATCACCGAGATAATTATTTAAGAAATGCTTAGGTGTCATTGATCTCATTAAATAATTTCTTGAAATGAATTTCTTTTTTAATAGCAAAGGGACCAACTAATTTACGTGCACTAATTTGCATATGTCTCTCAGAAAAGTACCATTAGTCTCATCTTATAGACAAAATTGAGAATAAAAAGTGTATGACTACTTTCCAAAATTCACTAGCAATCTATATATAATATAATCTATATATGTAAACTACCACTGTAAGGGATAGAATAAAGAAGTGATCAAGCTAATACAGTATGATTGTACAGTAGTACTGCTAACACAATTATACATAAATCATAAATTCCCAGTTGATAAAGTTAATTGTGCAGTTAACCTTCCTAACGAGTGTTTACTTGAACTGTAAGTATTAGAATGGTATTCAACCAACATGAATTATGAAAGCCATCGCAATTTGTACTTCGATGAACTTTGGTGCACTTTGGTCTCTTTGGTTGAGAGTTTTAAGTGATAGAGTTAGCAAATATGTAACATTAGGTTAAGAAAAGAATAAGAGTTTTTCATTGCCATAGACTGAATCTAGCCAGGTTAAAAATATATAAATAAAATCGGAAACTTTCTTAGACTTAGTGTACCTTTTGACTCAGAAAAAAAAAAGAAGATCCAGCATCTTCTCCTCATGATCATGTTAAAAAGCAGACTCCCCTTAAAAAAATAAATAAATAAAACAAAAAATACAGAGAAAATTTAGTTGGCATTACTGACTGAAATAGGGACAATATAATCTATTATACATGCTGGCTATCTATGTTTTCTACATATCTCAAATTTAAAATCCAAAATGCTATAAATACATAAACCACATTCAGAATAGAAGCAATCTATTAGCTTTTTTCTTCTTTCAGAGTTCTTATGAGTTAGACAATAGAAGACTTTTCCTTCTATGGTTAGTAAAGTTTCTATATTCATTCTCAATAAGGGTTTTAGATGTCATAGATGCTTGAGAATAAACATTCCTTTGCTAAGAAGTTTTCTTGAGAAACTGCACTGAATTTTTCTGAAAGAAACTTGTTTTCAGTAATTTTCAGCTGACATTTAAAGCTATCATTGTTGACGCATTTCCTAAGTTCCTCTGTTTTATTTACTGTTTCCTTGTGCTCATCAGAACACACTGGTAGGCTTAAAATATCAAGCTTACCGTTCATTTTTATTTCATCAGGTAAACTATTCGAAGGAAAATCTCTTGTAAAGAATGTGATGCTTAGATCAAATGAGAGTATTTTTCAGTTAAATTACTATTGGAGTTAGCATTCAATTTAATATATTTTAAATTTAAAATATTTATGCTTTCTCTAAAAGTTCCTGTTGAGTAATTGTTTTGGTTTTTCTTTGAGATGTGAAACTAACTAATAATTTTGAAATTTTCAAGTATTTTTTAAAAAGAAGTTAATACTAACTAGTACATCCAGAAGTAGACTCTCAAATATGACTTGAATTGCAACAGGTAGAGCTGGGGAATGTTATTCTTAAGAGACCCTCTTATTGCAGATAAGAGAAATAAAAGCACTGTGATAAATTACCTTTTGTTCAATTTATAGTAGAAGGTTTCAAGCAAATATTCTATCCATATATACATATTAAAATTTATATTCTTGTGTTCTCCTTTTCCCCAGAAACAGTGTGAATAAGGTTTTCATAAAATAGAAAGTTTTTTTTTTAGTTAAAGCCCATATATATTCAAAACTTTTAAATATGCTTAGCACTTTTGGTAGTTTGTGAGTCATTCTTGTCTTTCTTCTGGGTAAGCCTGACAGATGTTTAAGCACACTGCTCAGATTGAATGAAAGCAGCCTGGTGGATCAGTAGTGCAGAGATGACTAAACCCTAAAGAATGATAAGTTGACTGGAAATCTTGAATTAAATTAGACAATATTAACAATCCAATATATTAATAATAATGCATTTAAACAGTTTGTTTCAAAACGTATGTTTAAATCACAGCAGAACAAAATAACCACAAAAATTCTGTATGTGTACTTTCATGCTATGTGTGTAACTTTTAGTGACTTCTATAAGCAACTTGTATTCCCAGCTGAATCACAAGAATTCTCTTAAAGTAATATAATATACTGAAATAGAATTTAGGATGTAAATGTGAATAGAAGTTTTTAATTATCTTATTTTAATCCTGGGTTGCAATCCTGTCTAAGAAACAACTGAAGCTTTAATCTTATGTATTTGTTCACAATAGACCTTTATTATCTCCACTATTCAAGCAAAATTTCTGGTTTCATTTGAATATATATACTCTTACACCATGTACTTTTGAAAACAAACTGGAAATTTTATTAAATTGATTAAATATGTATTTTAAGACATATTATACTTGCTCAACCCATCATGTTTCCAAGGAAGAAATAACTATCCATTTCTAATTTTGCTGCCTAAATAGTCAAATTTCATGAGTGATAGAATACATATTACCTAAAGTACATTTAATAAATACCACTAAGCACTTTATAATTCATCATGTTAATATATGATGGACTCTGATTTATCAGGACACAAAGTGAACTGAAAATATTTTCATACATTAGCCAGAAATTGTACACAGCTTCATTCATAAAATATTGTCAAGAAACTTTTTTCTTTCTATGTACTTGAAATATTAAAATGTAAATTTATACTATGTTCTCTTTGAATTGTTACAAGTAAGCACTGGAATCCAATGACTCAAAAGTTGGCAGTAGAGGTACACAGACACTGGTATCATTTTTACTCACAGTGCTTCTATTACAAAAGAGAAAGAAAAAAGAAGAAGAATATTTGTTTTGTTTTTCAAAATGTATTTCATATCCTGGTCATCTGCTTGAAAAATTATTTTTCCCCAATGGATTCATCCATGTTAATTTTCTTTCCAACATTTTAAAATTGTACAGCCTTTTAATACAACTTCATAATACCAGGTGTAAAGAAAGTAAACCTGAAAAGTATTACAATATTTAATACTACTTGAAATGCTAAATATTATATTTGGGGTTTACTGTTTTATTTTTTCTGACATAGGAATCCTATTTAAAAATAAAATTAAAATTATTTTTATTTTATTTTTATAGCTTCTGCTTTTTTTTTCTTGGAGTTTGTCCATAAGAAATTTGGCTTAGGAATCACTATCACTGGTAAACTTTCTAATCTATGGAAGTACTTTATTCTTGAGTGAATTTTCATGCTAATTTTATGTCTGGAAAAATAGTCTTAAAAATTTTTCCCTAGAATTCCATGAGTTTTTAACCCCCAAAACACAGAGACACTTAATTTCTAGATCACATAAGAAAAGCAAATTGATCTTTCGATATCTTGTTCCTCAAGTATCATCTAAAAGATAATTTAGTAGGAGATGTAAGTTATTGTCTCATTAAAATAAGCAACTTGATTAAGCAGCTGATCTATGAACACCTCTATTCACAGCTATGAGTAAATATAACGTTGAGACACTAGCTTTATCTGAACTCTGCAAATTTGTTTTATAAAGTTACTGCAAAGAGGTGATGTTTGGGAAAATATCAGACTAACACATTTCCGTGAAAGGTGTCATTTGTAACATTTTGGCTTATCCTTCTTGATTGCTCAACTAGAAGGACAATCTCAAACACAATACAAAACACTCACACTACTGGTTCCTAGCACTGCAAGGAATGACAAAGAACCTTCTCCTAAGTAATTGTGTTTGTTTATTTGTATCCTGTGCTCCGCCTTCCTGGTAAACCATAGCCAGAAGCTAGCCTTTGATCTGTTTAATTTGGTATAATCCAGGGGTTGATACAGGTACCCACAGGTGATATGTTGAAGTTCTTAAATCTTATCATGTAGAGTCCGTATTCAGCCTAGAGCTGAGTGGACAAGCAGAACACATCCGACATCTGAGAGGATTCTGTGCTCCCTTTCCTGACTCATCTTCAAACACTGTGCAAACAGAAGGTGAAAGTCAAGACAGTGAGGCAAATCCCCCGCCTAAATATTGAAGATATGCCCCCAATACACCAATTTCCCACCATGAATGATCTTTAATTTTTTAAATGAATCCAGTCATTTAAGGAAATGATTCTATTGAACATAGTGTGAAGATGAGTAGACTCTTTAGAAACAAATTTAATTAAGAAAGTGCAAGCCTTCTACACTGAAAGCTATTGATGATTTCTGAAAAATATTAAAGATGATCTCAATAAATGTGAATGTCATCACAATTTATGAACTTGAACATTTAATATTTTAAAGAAATATTCACTAAAAGGATTGATACCTTAATGAATTCTCTGTCAAAATCCCAATGGCGTTTTAGGTAAAATGAAGGAAATATTTTTAGAATTCAGGTAACATGGCAGGAAATACTGACTGGCTAAAATACATTTTGATGATGAGAAACAAATTTGGAGAAGACACACTTTCTTAGCTTTCTAGTTGCAATGTTTTCTACAAACCCATTGGGTCTAAAATAACATGAGCAGTCCAGTTAAGAAATTGTTTTGGCACTCAGCAGACATGTGTCCAAAGCAGATGTTATTCTTGGTTGAAGAAGCATGTTTGCATGTGCCTGGAATCCCAGAAGTCGAGCAGGCTGGAGCTGGAGGATTGAAAGATTGAGGGAAACCTGGACAAACTACAGACTTAAAGAGAACCTACTACAAAATTTAAAAATAGGAACCTAACTAAATGAGAAAACTAACTTCTAAATAATGAACTGCTCTGGTTTTAATTTGAAATATCCTCCAAAAGTCTAGTGTATTTGGTGGTTATAGAATATCTATGCAATCACGTACTGTTAGGAGACTGGGGCCTGGTCTTAAGGAGTAGACTGTGGGTGTGTGGTGGAAGACAGGGCTGTGGCAGATTATAGATTATCGCTATTTGCATTAGACTTCAGGTATGTGACAAATTATAGTCTACAGTCATGTGTTTGATTAGGGGATTAAACCTGGAGGGGCAGAACACTGAAGGTGGACCATGATGAGGTGGATCACTGGGACAAGACTTAGAAGGACAACTGCAATTTCTTTCCTTCCTTTGGGTACTTGTCTAGACTTCTTGTTTGCAATGTCGTGTAATGCTGCCTCTACGTCAGCCTCTGTGTTCATTGTTGCAGGCTCCCCAGACGACCTGTCACCTTCCGAGACTCTGACCTAGAATAGACTTTTCTACCCTAATTTGCCGGTGTTGGATATTTTCTCACAGCAAGGAAAAAATAAAAGTACCTAAGACACAAAGTAACTAACTAACTAACTAAAGGGCTGGATGCATATTTCCATGTGAAAGTCCTGAGTGCAATCCTCAGTCTCACAAAAATAAAATAATAAAATGATATGTGAATAATATAAATGACCAATAAACTCAAGAAAACATATTAAACATTGGACACATTTCATTAGAGAGATGCAAATCAAAACCGAACTGCACGAACTACAAATTCACACTAAGTAGGATGACTTGCGTAAATACATAAGTAGGGCTGCTTATATCCTAAACAAATAAACAAACAAACAAAAAAAGAAAATAACAATCTCTGGCAAGGGCATGAAAAATCTCAGGTACTCAGATATTAGCGATAGCAATGGAGATTGTGTTGCAACTCCACTGGGTATAAATCCAGGTTAATTAAACAGAAATATGTAAACAAAAATTGGCCTATACGTTAGTATTGTTACTTGTATTAGTCAAAAAAAATAAAAAACCTACAACATTATTTATTGGTAAACAATATGCAATATGTATCAAAATATTAAATGTGATATTTCTTAGCCAGTTAAAAGAAACAAGAGTATTGATTCCCTGCACATGCTGCTGCATGGATCTTGAAAACATTAGCTTACATCAGAAAAACTGGGTAAGAAATGGCTGTGTATTATCTAAGTCCATTTGTACAAAATGATTCTATAGGTAAAGCTCAGAGAAAGAAGTTAGATCAATGCTGCCAGGGTCTGGAAAGACAGGAATGTGTGGATGGACAGACTATTTAAATATTATAACTATATTTTAAAGTATAATTTACAGAAAGTGTCCTGGGGCTGAAGGCATAGCACAGAGGTTGAATTCTTGCCTAACAAGCACAGGGCTCTGGCTTCAATTCCCTAGCATCACAGAAGCAGGGTGTGTTGGCATGGTGCACATCAGAATTCCCAGAAATCACTCGGCAGGCTGAGGCAGGAAGATAGTTGTGTGTTCAATGCCAGGAAGCGCCACCGCATGAGTTTAGAAACAGACAGGAGTACAGTGCAAGATCCTATCTTAAAAAAATCTGGAATTATCTACTGGTGGTGATCACATGTTGTGAATGAGCTGAAGGCTGCAGAATTGTACACTTAGTTATAGCAATGAATTTTATGCTTTTTTTATTGTAACTCAATAAAGCAAGTAAGTCCTTGTCACCTTGACAAGATGCGTATGTGCACAAAATGCTCAACTCCACTGTAAACCTTGAATTTTGCACGAATACATATCAATAAAATGTGGGGGGGAAAGCAAGTAAGTATAGGATTCAGGATGAACAGAAAATATTTTTTTATTTGAAAGTGATATATATATATATATATATATATATATATATATATATATATGCATGTATACACACACACACGTATTTAGAATTTGTGATAAATTGATCTAGTATCAGCTAGTTTTTAAACTTAATTGAAAATATAATAGGCTTCTTAATAAGGTGTCAAATAAAAACAAATACAGGCCTCTGGAATTTTTGGAAAGGTTATTACCATACATGTAGTGCTGTGATGAGATTACAAGAACGATTGGGCAGTTTTACTGTGTTCCCAGACTATATTTTAATGTTTGTTTAGTGACACAAAAAATAAGTCCAAAATTTGGGGCATTCAGGGAGGATGAAAGTCTGACAGAAGTTTGAATGAATCATTTTTGTGGTAATTTTGCTCAGATTAGTGAAAGCTAATTAGTGGTATATAATAAGTCAAGAAAAGTGTCTAATCACCTTGGAAAGCTTGTGATCTACAAAGTTCATATAGAGCAAAAATAGTGTCCTTTTAAATATTGCAGATGTCTTTGGTACAAAATGTGCCAACAGTAGCTCAATGTAGCGGAACCTTGTGGAGCTATTTTCTGAAACTATAGATTCTTAAATTCTACATTTATGCTCTTTGGGAAAACAGCGTAACTCATAACTCACTGTACAAGGAGACCTTCCTCTCCAGCTACTTTAAATTAATGATGCTAGCTAAGAAAGCACTTGAAAGTAGCATAAAGTAATCAAAACATAAACAGAGAGGCTGAGATTTGTGGCACTCACATGCTGGTCAATGATGTAAAAGAATGCAAGTCTTCACAGTTTGGGGGGAAATGACAAGGCATCAAAACAAACACACAGACAAAACCCAGGAAGAATCATGTTTGTTGCTTGGGACACATATTATCAATTCTTTTGTTAACAGTGTGCATAATAGAAAGACCTTCCTGTCAGAGAAGGGAGGCAGATTCTCTGGAAGCCAACCAACTTAAGCTTTTCTGCTTCTTGGCTCCTTATTTTCCTGGCCCCTTCCAAGGCTGTGGGTGGGGCCCTGGCCATGGGCACACACAAGCATATGCTTTGGGTGTATTTAATTAAAGTAGGAGATTTCAACCACAACTACTTGAAACCACCGTTAGTTTCCACTAAGCCTTCCCCTCATTCCCACTTTCCCTTGTGTCATGGTGGGAATGATGGCGCCATGAGAATTTCTTAGATTCAGCTAAGGGAAAGTCGATTTGGGGATATATTTAGTTTGAGTTTAAAAGGTTATAATTATGTGGTTCACATTCCTCATCCATATGGCTAAGTTATTGTTAGCTGCCCAGTGTACAGAGGAGTCCTAGGCATTCTTCTATTCAGAGTGTTGCCTGCATGGCATTGCACCATGTCACAAAGGGCTAGGTGGTATTGAGGTGTGAATGTGCCGCGCTGTGCCTGCGCGGGAGGTACACGAGTAGGAGAAGAAAGAAATGAATGGAGCCCAAAAATGCCTCCCAACATCAAATGTATAAAACTTGGTCCTTATCAACACCCAGTCAAAACAGAAGCTCCTTCCTGCAGAGTTTATAATTATAATTGCTCTATATGATTTTTGATGGAAATTGTGCACAATATAATCTACTGGAAAAACTGCTCTCATAAGGCACAGACCTGAGTCAGTACTAAAAATAGTGTGCATTTCTGTGCATGGTATCACATGGTTCAGGCATTCCAAGTATTGATGAGAATAATAAAGATAGGAGGACATGTTTTGATTAACTGTGTTACAGGAAAGATTGAGTCATCTGTCTAGTCTGTAAATACACAAAAATGTGATAAAAATTGCTATCCCATGAAGAAACAGTCAAATAATGTGCAGCCACAGAATTCATGGGAACTTATCACAAGGGGATGAAAAGAAGTTCATGCAAGTATTTTGATGTTTTTTTTTTTCTCAAGATGTTTATGATGATTTTAGTTTGAATATGTCCTTTGTCCATAAACCCACTTTGGTCTCTGGATCTGGTGAAAGTTACCTTATCTGGCAAAAGAGACTTGGCAGATGTGATGTGGTTAATTTAAAGGTCTTTGGATGGATGGGGAGAGTAGCCTGGATTACTCAGGTGAGAAAAAAATGGAATGATGACTGTCCTTGGAGGAGGAAGGCACAAGATTTCACATGAAAATGGAGCTTAATGTGATGACTAAAATAAGTCACGATGCAGCTGTTTTTGAAAATGGAAAAAAGCCACAAACGAAGAAACACAAGTAATGCAATTCCAGGATGAGGAAAATGGAATGAAAGAGATTTCTGCCCAAGAGCCTTCCGCAGGAACATGACCTGCTGCAAACTTGAAGTGTAAAGGAATACATTTGCATCATTTTGAACCTTCAACTTTGTGGCAATTTTTACCAGCAGCCATAGAAACGTATTCCTGTAAACATTTTAAACTAATGGCCTGTGGTTCAATTATCAGTTTAAAATAAAGATTAACTTTTAACTTCAAATTTATATTACAAAATTTAGGAAAAAAATTATCAGGATGACCTCACAAGCTATGTACTCAGTTTCTCAACACTGCCTCTAGTATTGGGCAGAGTTGCACAGGTATTTTGCAATTATCCATCCATGTTCAAGAATATTACAAATAAAATCATTAATATAAGTAAATGCCAAATGTCTTTTCAGTTCCAGGCACTGTGCTAGTATTAATTGGAATGAATACAATCCCAGCTCATGGTTTACCGTCTGTTGCTTCATGTCGTGCAGAGGGTACTAGGGCCACAAATTGATTTGATAAGTGATTATGGCATTTTGTGACATTAACTCCATCGGGGAAGCCGCTGATTGCTTTAAGACTGATGATTCTCATCATGAAAACGAAGAAATTGGATTAAAATGAATAATCATTCTAACTTTCATCATATTCCTATTTATTGTTTTCAGATTCCAAAATTGTGAATTTGTGCGAAAGAAAATGTCATGTTAATAATCGTCTACTGAAAGTGTTTAAAGCACAAAATAGTTAATTCTTTATAGTATATCACAAAAATTAAAATGTATGTTTATAAGATCATGTGAACTCCTAAGAACATGCCAGAAAAATTAGTTATATATTTAATAGTTGGAAGAAGGAGGCAGATATATATTCCAAGAAGACAACACTGTTTCCTGCTTTGACACAGTGCATCTAATTCTTTGTTAAAAGAAGGCAGCCCATTTTTTAAATTCATAGGTCTCTTTATTTTTGGGAAAATATATGAGTCTGTCTCATTCTTTTTTCTTTCTTTTATATTGTCTCTTTCTTTCTTGTCCAGTAGTGTCCAGTACAGTTTTGAGTGGTCAATGCTTAGAATTTTTATTTCACCCTATGTTTATGGATATGTGAAACTTTACTTGACATAAAAAAGGGAAAAAATTAGAACTCTTGGCACTGAAGGAGAACAAAGTTTCTGAAATTAATTCTCAATTCCTCTTTTAGGAAATGCTGTGGCAAACATGTTTAAGTAAGAACCAATATGATTGTTTTATCTAATGTTGCCACTGCCTAACTTAGTCATAAAGAAAATGGGATTGGATGCTTCTGAAAATGTTCATACATAAAGTTCAGTGTTATATATGCATGTGCATTATGTGTGTTTGCATGGGAAGGTAAAACTAATATATCTCTTTCTATTTATTTATTTATTTATTTATTTATTTATTTATTTGAGACAGGGTCTCCCTCTATAGCCCAACCTGATCCTGAGCTCACTATGGATCACAGATTTCATGGGGATTCTCCAGCCTCAGCCTCTTGACAGGTGGTACTGCAGGCGTGCGCCACCACACCCAGTATATGTGGTGCTGGGGAATCGAACTCAGGTACTTAGCACTTGACTTACTGTTTGCTGGGCAAGCAGTTTAATCACTGAGCCATTCCTCCAACCCTGTATCTTTTTTCTCTTAAAGGACAAGCCATTTTGTTAGTAGACACACTCATCTCTTATTTACATTCCTTGTAAGTATTTCACTGTCTAAATAAATAAAAACATTTTATTTTTAAGCTTATAAATTTTGTCAATTTATTAAGGACAAAAATAACAACTTTTTCTTGTAATAGGAAAATTTAGAATTAACTAATATAAAGAAATGCAAACGTGTCTTTTTATTAAGCACTTTGTGAACTTTTCAACAAGTAAAAATATATGAGATTAAGTACAATCATTGCTGGCTGTAGCTCCAGCTGAGGTGGGAGGGGCAGTGGAGCCCAGGGGTTCACGACCAATGTTAACAATGTGGTGATAACCTATCTTTAAATGGGTAAGTAAAGTCATAAAATAAAATAAGTAACTTTTATTTAACACAAGTAGCTTCAGGTAGTTTTCAAATAATTGCATAGTAAGAGATTATAGCAGTACATGATATTTAATATGCATGCTAAGAAGCAAATTATTTCACTGATGCTTCTTAAAGTGGACCTCAGGTGGGATATGTTTATTTTTCTTTTCTAAACAGCACTTATGCAACTACGCAATTATTAAAAGCATATATGTATCAAAATGTGCATATCATTTAAGAGCAAAAGAAACACGTAGCCATTGCAAAAGGTTTGGGAAGGGAAGAAAGGAATGTGTGAGATGGGATATATACAAAGTACTGATTGCGAGAGGGTAAATATTCCTTTTGTTGAAAAAAATCAGTAGAATTTTAGGTCTTAGTACAAAATTTAAAGAATGAAAACTCTAGGAGATATTTCACAACATTGAAGCAAGCTGATAAGTTTGTATGTGGCTCAAAAAATTCAACTTTAGAAGAAAATGTAACCTAATATGACTATATTAAACAGAAGGTTATCTGTTCTTGAAATGCTTCCTCAAAGAAATAAAATAGAAACTGAGGAATGAAGAAATACAGTACAGAAAATGGAGAAAATATTAACGTATAAATCCAGATTGTATAAATTTGTCATCTAAATTATTACTAAGAAAAGAGAATTGAATAATAATTGACCAAAATTTTGAACCAGATAATTTAAAATGAAAATTCAAAATGACTTCAAACACTTGTAAAAGAAACTAAATTTTTTAGTTATTTTATGTTCAAATTAAAGACACAGCGTAGCACCATCACCTAAGCAATACAACAGCTAATATTTAAAAAAAAAGTACCAAATTCTTGGTAAGGATCTTATACCCCTGGAGAACAATTTAGTAAAATCACTCAGAGGAATTTTAAAAAGTTTGTTATGAATTCAAAATGTTCAAATATCTAACACCCTACAAGTAAACTTGTGTGGACATTCCTAACTGAAGTGGACACAAATACTTACTGTGACTCATTAATCAGAATCTTCATGCAGTGTCCATCATAACAGCAAAAATCTTGAGACCTCCAAAAATATCCTAAACAGCATATTATGAAAAAATGGCATGAGAAATTTAATGCAACAAGTATCTGAATTAATTTCACAAATGTCTGTTTTCTTCAAACAAGCCAAACTTAATGACTATTATTTAATTAAAATAAAATACAATGGCAAGGAAAACCAACTTAGAGCATTAGGAATCAGGCTCTTAGTGGAGAGGCGCTGGGAAAAGCAATGTGTTGTGTGTGTGTGGGGTGGGGGGGGCTGGTCTTTATCTACTGGTTTCAATTAGCAAATTCATTACGATTTATTTCTATATCTACTTTGTCATATGTATCTTTTACTTTAATAAAATGTTTAAATGAATAATTACACCCCCCATATGAGTTCTTACATCTAAATAAGTGTCAGAAAAATGAAACCTTTTACATATAAGAACAGGTATTTTTTCTCCCTGATCCTTCACGTTATATATATATTTTTCCCGTGTATTTGATTTTGCTCCATAGATTCAGGTCTAAGTATTGTAATACAATGTAAGCAATTCTATCACAGCATGAGATT
This sequence comes from Ctenodactylus gundi, assembly GCA_004027205.1. Classification (NCBI taxonomy): domain Eukaryota; kingdom Metazoa; phylum Chordata; class Mammalia; order Rodentia; family Ctenodactylidae; genus Ctenodactylus; species Ctenodactylus gundi. Next base: position 305,593 of record PVKB01001522.1, read on the forward strand.
CCAAACCTGAAGAAAGAAACCTCCTAAACAAGTGCCATCTGGACGTCTAAGCTGCCTCATAAAGCTTCCTGAGCATGGTTTCCTTGTTCTTTCTTTCTTTCTTTCTTTCTTTCTTTCTTTCTTTTCTTTTCTTTTCTTTTCTTTCAATTGTTCATTCATTCATTCATTCATTCTTTCTTTCTTTCTTTTCCATCTGTGCCCAGTGGAACACACCTGTAATCCCAGCACCCAAGGAGGAAGATCACAAATCTGAAACCAGACTACACACATGAGCGATTTAATGGGACCCTTTTTGTGCAGGTGTAGCTCAGTGTGAATGTTTGATCCCTCTACCACAAAAAAAGAAAAGAAAAGGAAAAGACTTTTTACCATTCCATCTTATATTGATGAAATTTAAAAGTCGCCATACTTATTCTACGTCTAAAAATAATGAGTGCCTCCTGCATGTAAATTAAAAATGATCAATTAATGTTGTCAGACTTGAAGTTACTCAACAGCGTTTTCTAGATTAAGTCATCACTTTTATTGTACTTGTTTGTGCTTTTTATGCGTTTGTTTCATTCACACTACGACATGTGTACTGTTGTGAAGAAAGTGTGGAGCCCAGGAGATCCCTTCGATACTCTTGCCTAACTTCTCTCAAATGATTTTTGACACTGGGTTCTGGTCCAGTTACTCAGAAAATATCTAACTATGCTTCAAATTCCTTATTATTCAAATTTCTGGAGCAAAAGTGTACTGCTTCAGGTGTGGCACAAGGAAGGTCATAAGCATCCTATTAGACCTCAGTTTAAATCTTTTTGTTTTTAAATGTTCTACAAGTTATGTTTTTATGATAAAATTCTCAGTTTCATTAATGTGTAATTAAAAAATCATTTAAGTGAGCTCTGCTCACTAACTCAGTTTGCACACCTTGCCTCTGTTCTACTTATCTTCTCAACCAGACCATCAATCCTCTACCATAAGAAATCTGTTCTAAAACTTCAGACCAGCTTAATTTTGAAGAACTTTTCCTTTTCCAGATGGAATGAAAGCATTGCGTCTCTTCCTTTGACTCAAGCTCTGGTAGGACTCTTTTATTTTAGTTTTATTCCTGAAGATAGCCAGAAAGCCTGAAAGTTTAAAGTCCCTACCTAGGTGTCTCAATGACACAGAACTCTATACTTGCAACAAGCATTGCGTTTAATCATCGCCATCCATCCCTACCTCATCTGAGTGTTAATCATGGAAATTTATGAACTGAAAAGTGTAACCTCATGACAGGGTCTTTCTACTAGTGAATTGAATATTTGGACATTACGCATATTTAGTGATATGTTGTTTTATTATTTTGGAGTGTATCATTAGATATTGCTCATTATTTTCATTCTTTAATTATTTCTAATTTTTTTCTACAGTAGAATTTAAATTTTGCCTGTATCAAACAAAAGCAGTTAAACATTTCACTGCTTCTAGGATAAGCGTGTTCTTCCCTGCTGCTTAAAATTCCCATGTGAAGCTTAGTCTAAGACTCTAGCAACTGTACCCGAAACAAGAAACATTAATTTGATTTTCATTTTCTCTCTCCATCTGAACCTGTTCTCACTGCCCAGGAATGAAAATCAGGTGTGATCCTGGAGCCCAAAACATTCAACCCAGGACCACCTGTGAAAAACAACTAACCTTTCCCAAGGCTACCAAACAAGTGCTTTATTCAGAATTTATTTGTAGAATCTTAGATCTAGAAAAAGAGAAATGCTTCAGAAATGTCTTATTTTTAAAGCATCAGTGCTTTTTGAAACTTTAGTTTTTGATCTAGAATATATTTTTCAATTATCCTCTTCAATTCTTTCTTTGATTATTAATACTGGATTTTTGACCAAAAGAATTAAACTTGTTCAGTTTTCTTTATTAGCATATATTTATAACATAGAACAATATATTTCATTGTGATAATTTCATGTACAGATACAACACAATTTGATCCTATCCTCTCCTCACTGCTGTCTTTCCCCACATATTCATCTCTCGTGGTACCCTTCCTTTTCTCTAATAATCTCTTATTTGACTTGTTGATGTAGGCCATTCTCTCTGGAGTGAGATGGTATCTTAGCGTTGTTTTGACTTGCATTTCTCTTATGGCTAGAGATGCTGAACATCTTTTCATGTATCTATTGGTCATTTGTACTTCTTCGTGAGTGAACTGCCTCTTCATTTCATTTTCCCACTTTTCAATAGGATCCGTTATTTTGGTAGGCTTACTTTTCTTCAGCTCCCTGTATATTCTAGCTATGAGCTTCCTATCTGAGATGTTGGTTTCATGTTGACTTTCAAAGAAGTTTTACTAATACACATGAACAGTGCTTAAGAGTTCTGTCCCTTCACATTTACAACAGCTTTTTAAAAAATACTTTTGAAGAAAGCCCTTCCAAACAGTGGGAGATGAGATCTGATTGCAGTTTTCTATTTCCCTGGTGGCAAAACTACCGAACAGTTGAGTGATTGTCATTTATATTTCTTCTTTGCAGGGAGTCCTTGCATTTCATTTGTCCCTTTATTGATTGGATTACTTTTTCTTCTGGTCTTATTTTTCTATTTTTGTACGTCTTTGTATTTATTGTTATTAGCTATTGAATAGTGGAATACTGGGCAATGAATTTCTCCAGTTCTATTCATTTTAATTGCTTATTTTCCTGCATAGAGGCTTTCAAATTTGTTCCATTTCTTGATTCTTCCTATTTTCTCTTAAGCTAATTGATTCATATTCACATATCCATGAATTCATTGCTTGTGCCTGTACCTAGCAATGTTTCTCTTGTTTTCCTCTAGTACTTTCAAAGGATCTTGTGTTGCACCAAGTTCTTTGTTCCACTTTGGTTTTTATAGATTGTGAGTTACAGAAATAAATTTTCAACCATCAACATGTGGTGAACCAGTTTTTCTATCACCATTTTTATTAAAAACTTTCCTTGTTCTCCAAAGTATATTGAGAACTCTCCTGACAAATTAATGCCTGCTTCTGTGTAAGTTTAATTCATTGGCATTTATGTCTATTTTGGTGTTGGCATCATGCAATTCCACTGCTGTGTGTCTCTAGTATGTTTCAAATGGGAAATTGTCATGCCTCCAGCATACCTCTTTTTTTGCTGAGGATCTTGACAAATATTTGGAGTCTTTTTATTTTCTTATACTTTTTAGAATCATTTCTCTAGTTTGGTGTGGCTGTTAATTCTGATATCTTAATTTTACTAGATTAAGAAATGTCTACTAATTAGTAAAACATGATCCTTATTGTGTCCAAGTGGGTCATGGATGCCTGTTTCCTTACACTCCCCATTGGATGTCATGAGATAACTGTCTTCATTCTGCCGCTAGCTTTTATTGGGTTTCTCAAACATGTACTGAGTCTCCTGAAACCATGAGCTAAATTAAAATTTTCCTCATTAAAAATATATTTTTATGTTAAGGAATTAAACTTCTACCCAGGTTTCAGAGGAAAGTATAGAACCAGACAAGGATGGCTGGGACTTAGTGCAGAGGGAATGAATCCACAGAGGCAACAGACACCCCAGGAATTCAGTTGCCAGGGATGTGAATTATCTGCTGCAGAAGGCCTCTGGCCATGAATGGAGCCAGGCCAAGTCAGGGCCCATAACTTTCGCAGCTGTTGGCAGCAAGGCCATAAGGGTGGGTTGTCTGTGTCATTTTAACCTCACTGTTTTACTGCTGTGTCTCCTGGATGCCAGGTACAGAAGTCTAGAACACAATATATGTGTTGCTGTGTTTCAGTTTTTCTTTGGTCCAATATTTTTCTATCCTGATCTTCCTCAGTTTTGGAAAGGGATATTTATCCTGTGACACTGCACTTCAGGATTATATAACATGTTATTATTTTATAGAGATTCACAGCTAAAAATTTGCCTTGGGTCTCAAAAGAGAGTTGGACTTCTGGAAAATGCTGGATTGTTGAGACTGCTGGGAAGAGATTATTGTATTTCTACACATAAGCAGAAAGATTGTATTATGTTACAGGAATTATGGATTTGTCATTTTCTTTACTTTGTATAACTTAAAAAGATTCATTTGGGTGCAAATTGACAAAAGCTAGACATATACATCCCAATGTATCATTATTACTGTAAGAAATACCTAGCAAATTACTAATGCACACTCATAGATATGTCTGTGTGGCTCAAGAATTGTCAACTTGGGTACTATATATTGTTCCCAGCTGGTTCCTTTAGGGTACCATGATCCTGCTCTGCTTCCTGTTTAATGTGAATGAAGTATCTGTATTCTTCTGTGCCCTATCACCATGATGTGTTTGCCTTGGAGCCTGTAGACCACGTATTGAATCTCTTAAAGTGATGAAATAAAACTCTCTTTCTTTAAGTTGTAGCTTTCCGGTATTATGTCCAGAAATGGGAAAACTGAATATTATACCTGAGGAAGAAAGACATTGATATATATATATATATATTCAATTTTTAAATGTTTTGATATTATGAATTTTTAACAATGTTAATCTTTCTGGTTTATGAATATGAGAGAATTTTCAAACTACTATTTTTTAAATCGGTTACTTCACTGTTTTATAATTTTCACTGATCAGCAGCCATTTAACACTTTGCGACATAAAAACATGTATAGATACATTTGTGTTCCATGAAATTTATCATTTTATCTTAAAAATAAAATAACCTATTACTCTGAAATACTGACAGATCCTATAAGCATTGTGTTTATTTATAAATAAAATTTATATGCAGCCTCAGTTTACACTTTTATTCCCATGTAAATTGTGACATATTTATATATTATAGAAATATAATTATTTGTATTTCAATGAAAGAAACTAAATTTCAGTATTTGAAGTGCTTCCAATTCCATCATTGATTCCAAAGACTCACCTTCATGTTTTGAATAATTGAATTTGAATATCATATAAAGTTTTCCATAATTTCATGGGTTTCCACGATCTTGTTATCCAAATACTTTTGTGTAGATATAATGAGAATCATTATTCATACTGCAATGGTATAAAATATATTGTACACCTGATGGGGCTTTTTGGAGCTTTATGATGGCTTGCCTTAGATTTCGTAGGGCTCAGCCTAGGACACAATATGTAAAACATGTGTTTTCTGAATGAAAACACATTAATCAGGTTTCACGTCACTGAAACAAAATACCTGCATTTTGCAACTTGTGGAGTAGTTTATATTTTTCTCAAATTTCAGAGTTTACTCCATGGCTTATATGTATCGCATGATGGACATGTGGAAATGGCATGAAGGAAAGGCCAGGCGTAGGACAGCTGGCCAAATCCTGTTAGCCAGAACACAGAGAGAAAGGAAGAGCAGAGAGAAAGGCATGTGTGCCCAGAGGAACCCACATCTTTACCTGAGCCCATTCCTAGTGTTACATTCAGGCACGTACGCATTCATGGATTTTTCTGCTGATGAATAGAGCTCCCCTCGATCCAATCACATTCCAAAAGCCCCGTATCTGAAAATATACGATTTTAGGGAGATAATTTAGACCCAAACCATAACATTTCCCCTGACCCCATAAAGGCACATATACCTGTACATCTCATTATAAAAAATCTGATTCAGCCCTTGTTAGAGTCACCAAATTCTTGACTATGTCACCATTTGTTGAAAGTCTATGTCTATCATCTCTGAGACTTAAAACAAACTCTTAGTAGCAAGTCCCTATTGAAACCAAAAATAAAATTATTTCCAACCCCAAGATAGTACACTGTAAAAATTCTGAATGGGTCAGCCTATTCTATTTGAAAAAAAAAAATGTCCAACACTGATGGCTTAAGGGAAGACAAATTCATTTGACTCACCGTTTTAGAGTCAGGAATGTCATGGCAGAAATAAGAATAAGGCTACATAGATCATGGCAGCTAGAGCAGGATTCAGAGAGACAGAGGCCAGGGACCAGATACAGACACCTGGGCCATCCCCTCTGATCTACCCAACCACAATTTGAAGTGGTTTTACTAATCTAGGAAACCCTCCAGCCAGCCAAGTTGATAGTTCAGTTTGACTTTCCTATTCTACTCTGGTCAACTTGACACCTAGTGCATCTCTTTAAGCAACGATCTGTAGGTAATTACCTAATTTATCTCCTGAGCAACCAAAATTACATTAATGTGCTCTTCAAATCTCAATAATATCAGTGTTACTCAAAGGTCTAAGTGAAAGTCATTCCTGAGACTCAGGGCAAACTCTTAACTGTCAATCACTACAAAATTAAAAAAAAAAAGTTAATCACAAAATACAATGGCACAGGGTGAATATCTTCATTACAAAATGGATAAATAGCAAATAGAAAATATTTGAACAAAGCCAAACTTTTCCTAGTAAAGCAAGTCCCTATAGCTCCATGTCTGGTATTCAGAGCAAATGCTGGTAATATGTGTGTCCTAAAGTCCTACGGAAGCCCCAAACCTATAACCTTGCAGTTTGCAGCTTTCAAGGCCTCTCTCATGAGATGGACCTATTCATTGCCTATAGTTTTACTTGGCAGATATTTCACAGTTCTGATATCTCTGACTTCCAGAGTTCTACAGTACAAATTAAGCTTCACGACCACTGCTTTACATTCCTACCTCTTAAAGATATATTTCGTGGCTTCCCAGCATTTGACATCTGGGTGGAACTTCCATAATCTTGTAACTCTTTCATTTGGCAAACCAGAATAAACAAACAAAACAGCAAGAAACACAGTATCTCCTACACAATGCCCTAGTTTGCTGTCAACTTGAGCCATAGTAACACTCTCTTTGACTCTGCCTACTGAAATCTTTGAGTGCTTGGATGGTTGAGTATCTTGAAATGAATCCTAGATAGTTTATTCTTCTTGAGCAGCAGCTCAGGGCTCTCTGCTGAAACAAAATGCACTTTTCTTTCCCTTGGGCCTGCAATGGGTGGGTATAATTTAGTCCTGAGATGTGTTTTTCTTCTTATCTGAGACTTGGTTTCTTTTTATTGTTCCCAATGTCTTCAGCAATCAATATCTTCTTTTGTCTCATATTTATAAAAATATCAACATTTTGATTTTTAAATTTTTATGCTTTGTTTTCTAGTTTTGATTTTCATTAAAATTCTAGTTAAAAGGTTATAGCAATATACACGCCCAGGCATAAACATTGGACTTCCAAGAATTTAACTCACCCAAATTCAGCCATAGACCTTAATACAGAAATCAAGGAAGTTCTAGGACAAGAACAGAATACAGACATGGGCAAAATGTGTTCAGAATTTAAAATAAAATGCGCAGTCTTTAGAATGATTTTCCTTGGAAGCCTCATCTCACTGCTAATTTATATTTATCTGCATTTTTATCACAGTTTTGGTATTCTGAGCTATAAACTAGAAATGTGCCTCAAGTTCTACTTCAGTATTCTAGGAATTCTCTTGCCCATATCCTTAAGCCTTTTCAAAAATTTACTACAAATCATCTTCTAAAAGCATCTGAACCCCATGTGCAAACACAGACACAGAAAATAATAAAATAAAAACAGAAACAACAACAAAAGCAGATGACACACTCTCTCTCTCTACAAATTTTTCTCTATTAGCTTCTCCATCACTGAGACAAAATATCTGACCATTCCAACTTAAAGGAGGAGGTGTGTACGTAGGGTCGTGGTCTCACAGGGTTTACTTCCTGTCGGTTGCCTGCTAAGAATCCGTGGCATGGAGGTGGGGTTTAGCAGTGAGACACAATGGAACCTACTTTATCCTGAAAGCAGAGTGAAATCAAGAGCCAGCCAAAGAGAGTGACAGACCATCGGAAGGCCTCTTGGGACTCACCTCCTCGAGAGCCCCACTCTGGACAGCACACTCAACTACAAACTCCTTACCTGAGTAATCCATGATCTAGCCATCTTCTGACAGCCCCCTGTCTAAGCATAGGAGATGTTTGGGAGTCATTCTAGATGAAAACCATGGAAGTCAATCCAATGAAAAGGTCAAGGGCATCAATTACAAAGCGACAAAAACTTTAATTAGACCAGCCAATTGGCGGTTTGAAATTTTTTAGCAATGCATGTCACTTAACACTATAAATATGCAACATGATAATTAAGTAAGTCCTCTACTGCAAATTGAAATGCATTATGCAATCTATGCAGTCAGTAAAACTAGTAATGAGATTGAAAGTTTGAACTTCCCTCTAAAATTAGGCCTGGCAAAGTAGTTCGGAGATTAGATCACTTTTCTAGGAAATGTGAGGCCCTGAATTCAATTCCCCAGCACCACATAATACTTGGATATGGTGGTGTATGCCTGAAAACCCCAGCACTTTGGAGGCTGAGACAGAGGACTGCTGTGAGTCATAGTGAGTTCAGTACCAGCCTGACCTATAGGGGTAGACCCTGTCTCAAAAGAAAAAAAAAAATCTCAATTTTCACTTCCAAAAAACATCACCCATCCATTTAACTATTATTCCTTTTAGTGAAAAATACAATACTTCTATTCACTCTTTTCCAGGATTAAACTGCCTTGTAGTTAAATGATCATTTTACTGTGACAAGTGAAAGTTATACACCAGACCACTTGCAAGAATTCAGGTTTGGGAGAGTGAGTAAGAATAGAACAAGTCTCAAAGTGAATTCAGAAACAAATGCCTTAATAATGCTTATTTGTGGAGATAATTCACTGGGCAAACTAATTTTCTTTCTCAATTAAATAAAAAGAAAGAAAATGAAGTAAAATAATTGTTGACTGGCTTGAAAGCATAATTATTGGTTGAATGAACTTTGAGATTAATGGTGATTTCATAAGAATTACAAATCATTTTTCTCCATTCGGAGTAAGAGTAGGATCAAAAAAATCTAATATTGCTCCAAAATTCATTAACATAGAAAACACTGTGTTTCAAAGCTGAAGGTATTTTGAAACACTGTTGTAATATTATATACATGCATATTATTCTGGAAATTTAAAATTACTTGAATCACAAACTACTTTTTTCCAAAATTATTTTATTAATATATATTTGTGGTACATAATAGTTTTATTAACTTGAGAACATGGTGTAATATGCCTCACATCAACTTACATTCGCATTCTTTCCCCTTCCCTGTCCTCCCACAGCCTCCCTCCTCCTCTCTGTCTTTCCACAAATCCATGTATCTCCTGCTTCCTACCATCTCTCTTGTTAGACTCTATTGCATGTTTATATGTTGGATTTTGCATACTAGAGAAATCATCCTGTATTTAATCTTCTAGATCTAATTCACTTCACTAGACTTAGTAGTCAAGATCCAATGTTTTATGTTGTGAAAAGCATTGATGTCTACAAGATATGCCACTGTAAGAGAAACACACATGTGGAATCAAGGATCATTAAATCTCCACTGATAATGCAGTGTATTTCTCTGGGAAGTGAGAAAGGAAGAGATGAGAAAAGAAACGGAGGGAGAACAAGAAGAGATCAAGGCAATTTTCTGTATTTTTACAACAGAAGGGTTGAAGTGAACTTGAAGGTTTACCTAGACTAGCGCTCTGCCTTGAAGACGAAACACATCGTGGAAGCCAATGGCAATCAGCTAAGCTTGCTGACCCCCCTGGTCCTTCTGAATCTTTTATTATTTTCTTCTGGCTACTCAAAACGATTGATATTCATACTGTTTTCTGAAGCCTTGATTTTCTTTCTATAAGAGTAAACCATGATCTGCTGAAACAAATCCACATCTTGTAAGCAGATCTTCAACTGTTCTGGAGATGAAAGTGTTCTACCAGGAGAGCAGAGGAAAATGGTGAGTACCAGCTCACATGCATACCTAAATAGAAGCTGTTCGACTGCTGCTATTGAAGTGGTTTACTTATTAAGAAAGATGCGCTACTTAAACCCTGGTACAAAGAACTAATTAGAATGTGGTGAGTTTTAGAGCAGAGAGATCATAGAAAAATAAAAGCTTAATCATTTTTTTATAATTTCCATAAATTCCTTTCTGTGTAGTAGGTCCTAAAAAAGTGCTTAGCCAAATAAAGCAAATGTTTATAAAATCCAAATAATTAATAGTTGTTTTTCATAAAATCGAAAGACTGAAAGCATATTTAAGAAGCCCTTATTTGTAAGATTTTGTTAATAAACACCTTGAGACCTTGAGCTAAGAAATATTTCTACTTTATATATTACTAGCTTGACATCCACAAATTGTAACTTTTTATTTTGCTTTTTTCCTGATATATGCCAACATTATTCTTGTTTTGATTTTCTCCATTTCCATTACTCCCTTTTCAACAACAAACATAAATGTAGACATTTACATATATCACATTTGCATATTTTCATAATGAAAGTGATAATAAATAATATGTATGCTTCAAATCTGTTAGGTTTTGCAGCATTTTTTGTGGTAACAGTTTATCTGATCATTGAAATCATCTGTGTAAAGCCTTGTATCAGATATTTAAAGAATCTTGCAATATTTGCTAGACAGGATTCTGTAATGTATGCAGTGTTTACAAACATTTTTATTTCTAATGGTATGTTTATGTTCCTTTTTGTTTTAGTCAACATTTTCTTGGAAATTATGTTTAATTGGATTTGTATACTTTTTTCTTTTTTTATAATGAAAGCACTCAAATATACATAAAAGTAGAGAAGGGGTATAAAGGGGTTTTTACCTTTGCATCATTTATCATTCATCATTTCAAAAAATGAGCTTTTATGAAAATTGATAATATCTTAAGTAATCAAGACTCATCTAGAAATTATGCTACTTTGGGAATTAACAGTATGATCATAAGCAGGATATTAAGCATCTGAATACTTTCCAAAAGGCAACTGTGTGGAGATTATCTCGTATTCTATATGATCAGAAATGTAGATGACATTTTTAGATCATCAATTTTTGTTCAACAATTAGAAATATATTTGTCTTAAATTTTGCAATTTATCATGTTTACAGCATATAAATTTCTTTGATATCATAATTAATTAAAAATTGCTATTCAATGAAATCTCTCATCTACATTTATATCATTTTAGAAGAATCCTCAGCAATTCAATAACTAATACGAAAAGAAAATCAAAATTTTGTGTCATAAGTAAAATGAGATGAAACAGTTTTCCAACACTGCTAGAAAGCAAAGAAAAAGATGAGAGGAGGATACCCATCCGTATGCTAGCTTAGACGAAGATAATTCATCAATGCAGAAGAAATCAGACCTAGGAAATGAAATTTGAATATTAGAGAAACTTGTTTTAGTTCATGTCTAGGAATCTCTAATCATTCACAATGTTTTATTAATCATATGAACTAATGACTGTCTTGTTTACCTGCTCCTTTAGTTTACGATTTGGCATAACTCCACCTGGACAGCTGTAGTACATAGTGTCACCTCCAGTGACCCTCAGAAATGTTAAGGGGTTTAGGTTCAGTATTCCCAGGCTCAGATTTTTGGAATCAATGCCAAGAGATATGTGTGGCTCAGTATTCAAATCTTGGTATAATTTGACATGGTCATGTTGCAAAACAGATTTTGGGTAATGTATAAACAATATATCAATAGAAATATCTTATAAAGGGATATAGTAAATGTAAATTTAATTACTTCAGTACCATATTCCATAAATATGTATTACAAAATTACTACAGGTCTAGTATTTTTGTTGTCATGATATTGCAAAGAGAGGTATCTCTGCTGCAGCTGATATCATGAACTGTCATATTAGGTGTAATCAATGTAGTGTTTAATATACATAGAAGGTAATCTCAAAAAATAAAGAGTTCCATCAAAATATGGTGGTTTTCAGGAAAGGTAATCATGCCATGGAAATGCTTTCTCCTCAGAAGGAACCATGGAGAATGTTCTGGAAATTTGAAACAGTCATTACTCCAAATTTCACTGGTTTCTGTCAAGGCTTTTATAGACTCATTCCAAAAAGAGGGTTATGCAGGAAGCTACAGTCTCATCCTATGGACTCATGTTTTGAAGAACGTAAGAAAATATTTCAAGCAGAGGTTATGAGAATGGAATGCCAAGACTCGTTCAGGACAGTGGCATTTTCCTTTCTGTGTTTTCCATTTTATTTCGGACTTTGCTGTTATAGCTTCATAGTATAATGGATATAGTATTCAAATTCTTGTGAAAAAAAAACCTCATGTCTTATTTTCTTTGACCATAGTGAATTGTGTTTTAATCTAAATCTATGCACCACGTAAGATAATGTAAATTTTTTTCTCTCTAAATATAAGTGTAAACACAATCTATATATTGTACACATATTTGGATACATAACATATATCTATATTATCTATAAAATTTCATGTGTATATGAAGTGCAAAATATATACAATATCTATATTATAGGAAGAAAACACTGATATTGGCTCCGAGTAAACACAAACACACACAAACACACACACACATTAAAAATACTTCAGAATTATTACCTTAATATTGCAGATGCAAAAATTTGTTTTCCGAAATTATGTAACAGCATCACAAACCACTCAATTGATAAATTCAGGTTAACAAAATTTTACTTTTATGATTCAGTTCAAATCATCATTGTAGAGTTAAATTCGTGCTAAAAATCTTAAGGAAAGCAAAACTTACAGTTTTAATCATATCCTCAGGTTTTTTCTTTTAAATATGAGGGAAAGTAAAATTAGGAATTATACAGCCCTAGGAAACATAGTTAATCAGAGTGTTTTAAGGCAATCTTTCTGTAATATTCCCATCAAAAAGCTAGTATCATTGAAAATAGAGAAAAGCATGAAAAAATGCAGATATGGAAAAATAAAAATAACTGAAATAATAGTTGTGAAATAATTGTGGATTAACTGATTCTTTTACTTTGATTAATAAAAGTAAATTAAAAATAGAATTATTTGATTTATAGAGGATCTTTTTCTTATGTAGAAAACAGAAATCAAGTAAGAGCCTCCATTCTCAGTCAGTGCTGAAGATCTTCTAGTATGCACTTGTGAAGTCCCATGGTTTAAATATCAAAATTCTTTTACATAAGTTACTTTGTAAGCTCTACACTGAGCTCCTAAAGTAGGATTCTGGTCCTAGTTGGCCTCATGGACTCTTTACCAATCTACTAAGAAATGAGTGAACACAGATGCCAGTTGCATTCTCCATATGCTGCTCAGGTCTCTGCACTTGTATCCTCTGATTGATCAAAGATCAGGTTTGAAAGTGATTTAAAGCTTCACCTCTGTCAGCATGGACTGAAGTATTTCACAAGAAATAAGTAGTTAAATGAAATCACGGAAATTTTTAACCCACTGTTGGATAAAGCAAGACTGTCTGAGCCCAAAGCAATGAAAGAAATTCAGAAGAAAAGATCAATATGTTTTACAACCTTTCAAACAAAGTTTACAAATGAAGTTAAAATAATTGACTCAGACAATTTACAAAGCAAGTGTAACACATAATTTATTAATACGGTGGTTTTATGTTGTTTCTGCTGGTCAGGTGGAGTCACTATGTCATATACACATACAAAATTATTTATGCCACTATCTACAAGATAGATTGTGGAAGTTAACTAATCAAAAGAACTCTACTTGGGGCATGGATCTTAATATACTTTTTAAAATCGAGGTGCGATTTCAAATCATGCAATGTGTTCATTGTAACAATTATATTAAGTACAATTAGACTGCTTTCTCTCCTTGATTCTAATTTTGCATTTCAGCTATGCTGTACCAATTTTATACACGCCCGTCCTCCATCACTTCTTTCAGAAAAAAGCCTGATACACAGTTAGACAGTATGTCACAATAGGACAGAGTTTAGAATCTTGTCTTTAGTGTTCGAACAATTAGGTGGTCAAAACACTTCTTTCCTTTGGGCTTATTCTCAAATAGCTTTTGATGAATGTTTCTCAAGTGCCTCTTCTGCCCTATCTGCTACTGTTTTCTGACGAATTAGTGCTGTTCAAATACGCTGGTTTAGGATTAAATTGAATGTGCTTTAGCAAAAAGAGAGCAAATGGAGGTAGAAATCTTTCTTATTTCGATCACGATGCACACACTTTCTAAAAGCCCGTTTAAAAAATTATGCTTCTAAAAAGGTTGTTAATGAAAATATGCATCACTTTATAATTAACGAAACCTACAACAAATTAAAGTGCTGATTGTGAAGGCAAAATAACACTAATCTATAATTATAATCAAGAATAGCAGCAACTGAAAACCATAGCCAACTGAAGACAAAATTTCTCTGGGATGAAGGAGCCAGAAGGAGTTCTTCCTTGAATCCAAAGTAAACCATTTAGACTTATTCACATTCTGTGTCTTCTAAATGTCGATAGGTCTTGATCTTTTCGAATAGTTTTCTAGTTGCTATGTATAAAATAAAATTATACAGAGTTTCTGTAATGCTTGCCACTTTAAATTGCCACTTTAAACAAATAAATCTTGCATATTAAGCTGGTGGTTTTAGTCAAACTAGGAGTTGGAGAACACACATTTCAGACGTTTATAAATTCACGATATTACTTTTTATCACTCATATATATATATATATATATATATATATATATATCCTTATATACTTTGAAAAAATTCTTTATGAACTCGAAATTACATTAATTGTAGTATTGTACCCAATTCAATGACAGGAATATTTTTTCAAGTGAGATAGTTTTTCATAATTCATTTTATTATAAATGATACTTAGAATTGTATGCTTTGTATATTGTCTTACTTAATATATTTATTAACACATATCTTTCCTAGGTTAAGTGTCAACTTTTGTAATTCATTGTTAGCATTTAATTAGACAAAAGTTTGTACTCAAAATTTTATTTTTCTCAGTGAAGAATGATCAGTTACTATAAAACTACTTATCCAAAGTTCTGTTTAAAGTAACTTCAGTGAATGAAGGAAATAACTGATTGTGTGGAAGAGAATTGGTATAAGAAACTTAATATCTTCAATAAAAGATTATCTTTCCTTGGAAAAGGACTATATTTTGTGGATTTACAGTTAACACATGATTAAAGTTGGTAATTATAGCTTTTTTGTCCAGAGATTATTATTAGAAAATGAAAGCAATTCATTTAATTATATTTTGTTTTTAATCCAGCAATCCTTGGTCATTGGTTTTATTGTGAATAAAATTGGCAAGAAAACCACACAAATCTTTTGAAAAAAATACAAATTGAACATAATTTTAGTGTATACTGTGTGTCTTCCTTTCTGTCTCCTTAATTCCTTTATCTTTCCTTTCTTCTTTCTAAAACTGAAGATTTAATCCAGAAAACATTGCGTTATATCTCTAGCACATTTATTTTTCCCCTCAGATGGGAATGGTCTCACACAAGCACTCAGCATCTTGAGTAGCTGGGAACACAGGCTGGAGCAATCAAACATGGTTATATAAATGCTTTTAAGACCAGGAGTTTGCATTTCCTCCTCATCTTACTGAGCGTGAGTAGTCACCAAGTAGACATGGTAGGAGTCATTTATTCCAGATATTACCGCGAAATAGCCAAATGGACTCCTTCAAGATTGGCTGTAGAGAACTATTTTCCCTCCACTGCACCTAAGAAAGGAGATTTGTAAAGAAATACGTATATTTACTCCTGCCAAATGCTTCTACAAAACTGTAGACTACATAACAATTCTATTTAATATATAAAACCTTGAATCTCATTTCTTGAAAAATTATTTTAAAATTATTTAAGTTCATAAAAACATAGGCGGACTGAATGACACATGGAAACAACTCATAATCTCATTTTTACACCTAATAACAATGATTTATTATAGTTATGTTCATCTCAATGGCATATTTGTATTGCATCTCAGTGTATTTATTTTTCATTCAAGTTTAAAAAATTAAGATATATAAAACATTGAAAAATATAGGGAAGATAAACTCTTCATCATATTTGGTAGTCTGAAAGCAAAGAACATGAAATAAATCAATAAACTGGTTATCATGTCGACTGATATTTCTATTCTAGAAAAATAAAATGAATCTACACCACAACCACTTACCTTCAGAGTTAGTCTATCAGAATCTTAATGATTTGAGTGTTTGCGGGGAGGGGGCGGGTGTGAACCAAGTTGCAGGTTAGTTAGATCTTGGAAGTTCTCAAGTAACTGTCATATATCTGTTGACCTTTCTCTTTTCCTTCAAAAGTCATTGACGCTTTGATTTGGCATCTGGTGGTAGCAATAGGAAAAGAATGCTGTAAGCCTTTCTGTAAATTAAACAAGGCTAAAGAGACTTTTATGTTATATTACACAATTTATTCCAGGAACTCAGTACACCTTCAGTGTCCTGACATCGTCTGAAGTTGTTCTAATTCTTATGTTTCTTTAATTATATCTTCTCTATATATCAGGAATTGTGTTGCTGATTGGTCCTTTCAAAGAAAATGTATTAATATTTCTAATCGTGTTTGCCTGTCTTCTCAGATCTCTTTTGCTTTCTTTGTGTGCGTTTCTTCTTTGCATTCTTATTTATTTTCTTGTTTGATATGACTGTAAATGGACACGGCATATCTCATACATCCTTTAGACATATAATTTAAAATGGTTTTTTCTGCTTAATTTGGACAATTCAGAAATGATTATAACCAAAACTGAGCAACATTAAACACTTTTTTTTACCATAAAGTACTTTCTTTTCACTTTTCTTTTTATTACAGTCACTGGTACCGTCATTCATTTTGTTAATCAAAATAGAAACTCAACACAGATGATTCCTAGAAATGCCATATATTATCTTTAATTTTCCAGTGAATTACCTGTAGCACATCTTTCCATCTTTACTAAAGTAGAAGTCAAAAAGCAGAAACACAGAATTTAGCAGCACAAGTCTATTCCCAGCCTCTCCACAAAATATTGAATACAAACAGATTTTGTGTAGAACATAAGAGTGGCTACCTAGGGAAGCAGTCCTGTAACTTCATTAAACATGACACATGTTGACAACTTCTAACAGTTTCAGTTTCCTTGAGATATAGTTGCTCTGTGTGTTACCATGAACTCAGAACATGTAGAACAGGAAGGTTGCAGAGTCTATTTATGTTTCTTTCTTCTTCTTTGACTTTGAAGCAAAAAGACAGATCAGCATAAGAAAGAAAACAAGTTAATTAAAAATTAGGCTTTTAATTTTCTTTTTAATTCTCTTATTTTAAGTGTTTTTTAATAAGCAAAGTGAGTTTGATCTGCAGAAACATAGATCATATTTAAATTTTTGAGTACATATTCTTCAGATTGCATAGAAGTCACCTTTGTCCTTTGAAAGAGAATAATTACTACTCTTCTACATAAAGAATATATACGTTGTTAATACGTAGAGTTTTGACCTCAGGACATTTCTTAATCAGCACATTGCTATTGATAACATTAGTAACTTCCATGACTGCAGCTGCTATTTTATCTTAACGAATTTTAGCTTCTCGTTTCCAATCCAGTTCTCCTTTATGCATAAATAATATACATTTGCTTTATTTTTTCTGAAAATTCTCTAATCTTTTCAGTTTCAGCACATTCAAAAGCATTCTTCATTCAATCAATCCAACATTACACCATTATATTTCCTTCACATTATGCTTTACGTCTTCTCTCTGCATACCCAGTTGCCCAAACTTCTCATTGCCACATGACCTGATATTTTACTGCTTGTCGGGTCCACCTCTCACAAATGTCTCTTGCAGAGAAGGTTTCTTTATTTCTTTTAGCTCGGAGTCAATTATCTCTATCCTGAATGTATGCAATGTATATGTCTCCTAATTCCAGGTTTTCCATTTTAATGTCCCAAGTTGCCAAGAGAACCAGATTTCTAAAATTTCTAAATGTGCTACTGGTGCACTTAATTGAAAATGATTCTTAGCTTGAACTCCAATCTCTTTGAAAATCAGCTTTCCAACTTTTCTTTCAACATATTCTATCACTTTCTCCCAGTTTAAATGCTCTGAGTACACAATTCTCATCCACCCTGCCTTGAGTAAATATGATGTATAATTTAATGTAAGCAATAGAGCTTAAAACTTTAAAACATATCAATGAACTTTTCTTGCGTTGTTACATTAAAATGCATTGGCCTATGCTATGTTTTGAATGGATCTTTTACCAAAATTATGTATTTGTTCTTCAGAAAATATTGGATCACTCAGTTACACAGTTTTTCCCAATGTCAATATAACTCATTACAAAGCTTTGGCAAGCAAAAATGTACTGAAAAACCCAATATTTGCTTGTGGACTCAAATTTAATTTTAGGGAATGTACCGTATCATTTTTTCTCCCATTGACGTGTCTGTCTAAATGTAATCCTTTACAAGAAATTCTTTTGCCAACACCCAAATTTCTAAACATTAGTTTCTTTTCCTTTTACCATCCTTTAATTGAACATTAGTATTAAAAATGGCTATGTGAGCCTACAATTACATCACACAGGTGTTCCTTTTTCTTAGGCTTAATAAAATTACCGATTAGTATGTTATATTCATGCTTTTCTTTTATTTCATCTTAGAGAATATTTAAAACACATGTATTCAAAATGTTGAGGTTTTTCCACATTTTCAATTATATTCATTTTGTAGAAGAGGAATTATTTTTTCTTTTTTATTAAAAAGTATTTGGAGTAAACTATATAAGGATTATTACTATTTTACATTATTGTGTTAATTTATGTTAAGGACTTAGTGATTTTTAAACAACAGTGACACAGCTATTTTACCAATCTTTCTGGAGCCCAAGAGAAAAGGATAAACATGTGTCAGAATATATTTAAATATTTGTATATGTTTAAGTTATTATTTTTTCAGAAATTATTGTAATCTAAAAGCATTAAAAACAAATAATGTTTCTCTTAATTTCCAATGTGGCTAGAAATGGCATTGCTTGTATTTAAAATTTGTTGTTCTGTGGCTGAACGAATATCTCAGCAGTTAAAGCACTTACGTACAAAAATGTGCCTTCTGAGTTAATGTGTCTATGTACCATAGATCAAGAGATTCTTTAGAGATTTGATGCTCTAAAGATAGTTTTATCCTGGCTTGGGAAATATCAAAACCAAGCTCAATACCCTGGGTTAAATTCCTTGATACCACAGTAATTGGGCCTGATGGTACATACCTTTAAACCTAGCACTCAGGACACTGAAGCAGCAAGAGGGATGCTATGAGTTCGAGGATGACCTAGTCTACATGGTAAGTTCAGGAACAGCCTGGACTACAGGGATATTCTGTCTTAGAAAAATAAAATAAAATAAGATAAATGTTTTGTTCATTATAATTTGGGGGCCAATTTTGATTTTTAAATTACTGTACTCACGTACAATTTGTCTTAACTACAGTTTTTTTTTTTTTAACTCCTAAACATTGGTCCTAGCCTTTCATTAGCCTTACTCCATCAAGGTCCTGTGAAACAACCTTTGCTTTCGTAACTCTGCTGCAAATATCCAAACAGTGAAGCAGTGACATGTTATCTTCGTAATACTGCCAGCGTGCTTTACTGGCACGGACATTCAGGCAATGTCTTGGTAATCAATACAATTATTTTAATGCTAAAATCATTTACATTTTATTTTTAAAAGTTATTCAATTTTCATAATTATCCTCAAAAAAAGCAAACCAGATTGATATTTGAAATTACCACTCTTCAATTTTCCAGTCTTTCAAAAAGTGTGCATGTTTATAAAGAAGTGTTGCAGAGGGTGTTACATGTGAGTATTATAAGACAGGTAGGAACATCCTCTGCATAAGGAAAAAAAAAAACACTTTTATTGAGTAGTCGTCTTATTACAAAGCAAGTACCATCTACAAGCCTATAACACTCCCGAATACCTTAGTGAAGACCCATTTCGGAACAATTTTCTGAATATTGACCATGAGATAGATGAATTAGAAAATTTTGAAGTTGCTCAAACTAACAATCTTTCGCTATCGCCCATTATCATGATCACTAAAGTTAAAAATTTCTAATTATTTCCAAGATAATAAACTCTTCAAAATTAAGGACCATGGTTTTTATATCTTAATATTTCTCACATCATTAAATATTATGATTTAAACATAAATGGCTATTATACAAAATTGAGGGCATAAGCTGAAAGTCTACTAGAATAAATAGTATGCTTTATTTTGATCTATAAATAATATATATAATTAAAAGACAAGCTATTGCTCATGTTAAATAGAATGCAAAAGTTTTCAGTTACTTTAAAAAATATATCATATCTTTGAAAAAATAAGCTTACACACATACCAAAGATGTTCATGTGACTCTAAACAATTCTATCTTAATTTTGATGTTAGTTGATTTCTCAGTTACTTTCTCATCAGTGTGACTCAATCTCTAACATCCACGAATTAGGGGAAGAAAATTTCATTTTAGCTAACAGTTTCAGAAGGTCACGATCCTTTCATGCAAGGCAGGCAACCGTGGAAGGACATGGCAGAGATGGAGGTAGCGGCAGCTCCTCACAGCAAAGCACACAGGAAGATGAATTAAGTCAAGTCCCAGAGGAAGGGCAGAAGTTGTATTTATCCTTCCAGGTCACATCCCAGTGATCCGCTCCTTCTAGGTCTACTTTCTTTGTGACGCTTCTTTCAGCTTTGATACCCTACCAATGTCTGTAAGGCAACCCAGCTCCTGTCTTCCACCGGACTCCCATAGCCCACCGCTCCAGACCAGGCCCCCATCTCCTCACAGCACATAGTTCCACAGATAATCCATAGCAACCAAATGCAAGAAACTTTTGGGAAAGTCTTTTGGGGACATTCCAGATCCAAACCACCATAGCTGGCCAATCCTACACATAGTTTAAATACATCACATTTTCCAACATACTTTGTTTGACTTAAATTATAGGATAGGTTATTACTGATAAATCTCAAAATTTCAAAATTTGTTCAGACAAATGTTAGGTTCTTATTAATTCTTTATTCTCATCAGGGAAGAAAGTCAGATATTATAATTGTCCCCCTATGTAAGATATATTTTTCTATTTTGTCAGATTAAACTTTTGAATCAGGTCAAATTACCAGGGCTTGTAGAAAGGGAATCTTGCCCAATTTATATTGAAACATAATATTGTATAAGCGTGATATTTTAGGATATTGCATAGGTAGTAAATAGATATCAGTGAGAAAAATGTCATTGCTAGAGTCTAAGAATCAAATGATTTCACATATAATATGAAAGTAATATAGTTTTACTGAAATTCATGGGTTTTAATTTTGAGAGTAAAACAAGAGTGTAGTTCAAGTAACATTATTAAATCCAAGAGAAAAAAAATTTAATTTTCCTGTGATGAACAACAATGAAAACATCATAGGTCTCTTCTCAGATGTATTTTTTAGTTATTTAATCCATTCAATCTATTCTACATAGCAATAATCTTATTTCTGTATAGAAATAGGAAGACAAAGAGAATCGCATGAGTTAGAAAGACACAAGATTTATGAGCAGACATTTTATTCCATACAGGTTTTTATATAGAATTACTATATTGTTTCCCAAGAAAAATTCCTCCAGCTCACAAAGGGATTTAGACTGAAATTTCAAAAACTGGGCATGTTTTAAGTGTCTCTGCTGTCTTCAGTGTTAAACTTTATGAAATTAAATCAGGGTTAGGGTGCAAGGAAAGTTCCTTTTTAACAAGATAAACGCAATCAGTTTAATGAACTCTTCAAGGAGACAAGGAAGAGATGGAAGAAATTATTTGTTCATTATGCTAATTAAAAAGGGGATCTAAAACCCATGAAAACAAAACTGATTAAAGCACATCATTTGTCAGAGTTGTGAGGCACAGAATCCTTGCATAGCAGATAAGCCATGGGTATTGACTGAAGACTGAACACAATTATTATTTTTGCATGTGGTGAAACTGTTTGTTTGTTTGTTTGTTTGTTTTTTACCTATGATTTTTTCCATATTAAATGCCTACAGGAAAAGGACATTTAAGACAATGTAGATTACTGAGCAAACCATAAGGAAACACCTAATTTTCTACTGAAATTAAGTAGTGTAACAAAGACATATAGAAAAATTCTTAATGGCCTCTGTTTATGAAAATTCTAAGAAACCCAGTTGAAACAGTGTCTTCACAATATAAAATATTGGCTTGACAACACAGAAAATAATTTTAAATTTCTACTAGTCAGATAGGTCAGAGTTTTCTGAGATGGAAGAGTTTAATTATGATTTAACAGCTACTTTTTAATCTACTTTCCGTTCTTGGAGAGAGCTGCAAAGTGTTCTTACTGCATTCACAGTTTCATTGTTCAATAGAAACTGATACGTCAGGGAACGTGTGTAATATTGGGCTCTGAGCTGCTGAAAAGAAAAATAGAAAATCTATTCGTAAGGTTAATTGTAGATCAATTTCTTTCCTAAGAATTGAGAGATCAAGAGGACTAAACTTGAATTAATAGTGTCTGAAATACAGTAAGTCATGTTAGAATAAAAGGTGCATATTTTCCAAAATTTTTGATAGGATGAGCTACAGTTCAAATTATAAATACAGAAGTAGTAAAAACTGAAAAGAAGAGTTTTTTATTCTTTTCATAGTTTGATGGTAATAATATGGATTGATTAAGAAAATTCTCGATACCCACTGCTTTATGCTTTTCTTTTACCAGTTCTATTTGTTAGTGAAAAAAAGAAAGCTTTCTAAGTTGGAAAGGTTCAATTTGATACCATTCCAGTAGTATTTTCCCTTATTTTTAAGTCTTTTAAAACTATGTTTCTTTTTCTGGGAAGAATTTGTGTGATAGATACAGTTTTTAGAAACAGAATCAGTTACACCCTTTCTGAACTTAAAATGTTCTGTACTTCTAGTTTTAAGCCCATTAGAAAGAACTTCGGTGGTTCCAGTTACCAAAATGATATATGATATTGACAAAAGAACCCATAAATAAATAATACTTTACCCATTTGGTTGGATTTTTGTGTACCACTGAACAGGATAGATTTCTATTGCAATTGTACATCTAAAACTGTGTGATTGACACACTGAATGGAAGAACAGAACTCCAAGACAAAAGAAATACTTAGCTTTGAGAGCAGATTGGACAGAACGTTTTGTAACTGGACATCTTTCTCCTTCAGTAAAATGGAATAATAAACTGACTGTAGTTACCAGTGCTATTTAGGAGCAATATATTCTAGTATATCTCCTAGCTCTCTACATAGTAGTCTCTTGGCTGAATATCAAACAAATACATTTTGAGAACCAAGGTAATTTGTATGATTAACATCTAATGAGTTATCATAATCCCAGTTTTTAACAACATTCTGAGGTAAAATCGGAACCATGATTTATGATATAATTTCTCAGAAAAATATTTCATAGAAATTAGTTATTCTAGGTCTTTCAAGTAATTTATTAAAACATTTCTCAAATTTGTGCTTTTATGTCATTTATTTTTCTTCGAAGAGCTGTAACTAGTAATATAATGGGACATTGAAACCTTTGCCAGAAAAGCAACATACTTTGATCCTATTTCCTGTATCTAAAGATTAACCCTACTTCCTTGTTAGTAGCGCTCTTCTTAGAGTGCTACATTTAGTCCACATAAACAAAGAAACATGTACCATGAATCTTGAATATTAAATACTTTAAATCTTTCTCAATAACCTCTTGGCTTAGGATCATTTTTCTCTGCATGTAACATGGGAACCTGTAGCATTTGCGTCGCCTGGGAGCTTGTTACAATTGGAAATTCCAGAGTGGCTCACAGAAAGCTGTTTTATAAGCCCTCAATACAGTACGGATGCAAGCAAATGCACAGAGCCATGCCTCTAGGATAATTAGACTAAGTGCGACTGTCTCAGGATAACTAGATTGCCACACATTCAGTGATACAATTTAACACAGGTTCACACGTTACATTTGTTGTTCCTTAATTCTGGATAAGACCAAAATTGTTTTTCACATGTATCTTACTGCTAGAATATTATATTCATGTCTCCTCATTGGCAGCCTTGAAAGTCCTCAATTCTTGTATTTCTGGTAGACGTAAGTAAGCTCTTGATAAGGCTTAAAGATAAATTTTCTAATGAGAGGTATTAGGCACTTTTAGCAAAAGGCTTAATCTTTTCATTTAACCTAATTGGTATGGTAAGATCAGCTATCTTTCTCTTCTTTTGGAAACAGATAAAGGAACAGGCTAGAGTTTACTTTAAGCTGGAAGCCCCCAGTGGAATGAGTTATATTAATGTTATGCTGAGAACTCTAGCCTGCCTCTGCTTGAGATTTGTATCTAAAACGTAAATGAAATTTTATGTTGGCCAATTTATATTTAGTTTTTTCTATTCATAATTTGAAGGAGATAATATATGAGAAACTAATTTTTTCAGTGATTTTCTTATCCAACTTATAATGGGAAAATATCTATGCTATCATTAACAGCAAAAGTTGTGCAAGAAAATCATTCTATTTTCTTGATGACGATAACATACTCTAGGCCATTGCTTACTGAAGTGTGTTAACACTAGTTTTATTTAGTAAGGAGAAATACTTTCTATGAAATATTCAAGTATACAGCAGTTATGGTGCATTCTCTTTTCTTTTCTTTGACTTTAAAAAATTTTGAAGTCCCCCCCTTTGACACTTTGTTCTGTTGTTCTCAATTCTTCTTTTCTTTTGATAGGTCACTCTGACAAGGTATTTGGATATCCTGTTACCACTGCTGCACAGCGAAGGTCTCAGTGGTTTGCTTAGCTAGATCGTGAGAGGCACAACTCCAAATCCTCTTCTCTCACACTACGCTACCAGCAGCTCTGAGATCTTCAAATATATGGTTCAAATAGAAAAATCCACACCCACAAAAAGGCTGCTGTTCCTGTGGATAGGAGTGGCATTGTGGTCTGGATCTGGAATGTCGCCCAAAAGCCTTATGTTTTTGAATGTTGTGGATTGTATATGGAATCATGTACTCTTGAGAGATGGGGGGCTAGTCTGGAGGGGTGGATTACAGGCATGTAAATTAGATTACTGGCATGTAGGCGAGCTTACTTCACCTTACATACCTGGACCCAGGAGGGGCTGACCACTAGGATGGGACCTGGAAGTGTAGGCAGATAGATAGATAGATAGATAGACAGACAGACAGACAGACAGACAGATAGATAGATGCTGTTACTTTCCTCTGAAGATAGACTGGACTTGACGGGACTTGGCCTCCTCTTTGTAATGCCATGGAGAGCTGCATCCGCCTCTTTCTTTGCCATGTACTTTCACTCTTGCTGACCACCCCTGAAGGGACTGTGACCTTCTGAAACTGTGAACTGAGATAAACCTTTTCTACACTAAATTTGTAGATGTTGGGTATTGAGTAGCAGCAATGAAAAAGTAACTAACACAGAAATTGGTACCAGAGAAGTGGGGTCATTTCTGTGCTTTACCTGACCATGTGGTTTGGAAGCATTTTGAACTGGTTTGAGGGAGGAATTTGGACAGATTTAAGGACGCCAGCTGGAGAAGCCTTGGGGTGATGTCAGATGAGCTTGATGGGGGATTCTGGTCACAGCCCATAAGACCAGAATTCTGACAAAAGTGTGGATTAGAAAGAGCAGGCTCAAAAAATTTCAGATGAGAAGGAGGACTGTATCAACAAGTGGCCTAAAAATCACGTGTGCTATGCTCTCGCAAAAAGTTTGGCAGCATTTTGCCCTTGTCCAGAGACTGCCTGAAACTGTGATTAAGGGTAGTGGACTTCTTAATCTGGTGGAGGTAATCTCAAGACAGCCAGATATTCAACGCTACCACTTGGGTACTGTTTGTAGCTTTTATCCAACTCTATGGTTAACAATTGTGAATTTCTTTCACACATGCTTGTTAAAGAGACTAACGCTCAACAGAAGTCAAATGCTTAGAATCAGGACCATAACAAAGAGATCTTCACTGTATCTCAGGAATCAGCAAGATCCCACCTTTTACAAATTAAAGGGTACAAAGGCAAAAGAATTTGTTCTGTGAAGAGTACAGCAAGGCTCCCTATAGCGACAAAGAGGGAAGAATTCGTCAGAGTTCAGTTGCCTGGAATTCCACCACCCAGGCACCCAGAAGCTGCTGTCACCATGGCTCAAGGGAGCAACACTACTACTCAAGGCAGTGGTGGATTTTGGTGATGTCCACACAGTCCTGGCTTTACCGTCTTGTAGAGTGCAAGAGTGGTAGGTTCAGGGAGGCTTCTACCCAGATTTCAGAGGAAAGCCTTGAGGCGGGTCAAGCAGTGTGCCTGTAGGAGGGCAGTGCGTGAAGTTGCAAAGGAGAGCCTAAAGTGCAATGGAGAGCCTGCAAATTTGGAGAAGCTACGAGCATCTATTGTCAGTTGAGAAAACCTTCAGGCTATGAGTGGATCCAGCCCAAGACAGAGAAGAAGGAGGTTGCCCTAAACGGCAACACTGTAGGGATGGGGTCATCCAAGCTGTTTGGAGTCTGTACCCCACCACAATCACCCTGGTTCTGGACATGGAGCTACTGAATTTAACCCTTGCCCTGCTGGGTGTAGACATTGTTTTTCCCCGGTTATTTCCTATCCTCCTATTCTTTGCTTTTGGAATGGGATGGTTATCCTATGTCATTGTATTTGAAGGTCTTTAACCTTTAAGAGGAACTCTGTTGTGTATCGTGGGGATAAATTGATTGTGTTTCCATTTGTGCGCAGTGCAGGGATGCTATGTTAGATGTAATTACTAACTTGGCTATTGTACTTGGGAATTAGGTATGGTTTCAGAAGAGGTGTCTGTTTATCAAGTTGACAAGGGCTGGATTTTGAATTTTGGAGAGATGATGTCAACTTGAGGCAATCAGGAACCACACCTGGATTAGAGTTTGGGAACCGCACCTAGAATGGAAATTGAAAACCAGCCTGGATTGGAGAGTGAGTGATTCGTAGGCTGGTGAATCAGGGAAGAGTACCCATGCAGTTGTAGGAGGCCCAACTCAAACTGTATAAAAAGAGAGAAGAGAGATTGTTACAGCTTTTTCCTCTGGGAAGTCTCTCGCCTTTGCAATTGTCTAAGGGTGCCAACTTATTTCATACCACAGATCTTCATTACAGATTTGTTCTAGTCTAGACTTCACCTGTATGCCTGTCACCAACCTTTAGTCACTGATTTTCAGTCTTTACTGTTATTCAAACAACCAATATCCTACACAGCAAAATCTCACTGGCTGCCCTGCAGTCCCAGACAGTGTCCTACTTCGTGGCTGAGCATCCGTCAGACATGCCAGCCCTCTTGCACAAGCAGGCCTCCATCGTGGATTACCTCTATCTTCAGATTTGTAAGCCTTCCAAATAGATCTTTTTTTTAATATAATTTCTGTAAATTCTACCTTTTGAAAGAACCCAAACTAATACAACTGGCTAGTCTAGAATAAAGATATCACCCAGAACCAATATAACCTTCTGTCTCAGGAGTGAAGTTGTTTGGGAGATGGGAGGTATAAACTTTGAAGCTGGGATCAGTCATTTATGTAGAATGGAAATTATAGTCCAAGAGAAACAAATCAGTATCAAGAGACAGAGATGTGGAGAGTAAATTGTGATGGCATTTTATTCTTAGTTCTAAGATTTTCTTGAGATAGGCCTCCTCCCATGGGCTTAGATTAGAAAAGGAACAGGTACATGAGACTTTGATTGTAACAAACTCACCCCATGGGATTCTGTTTCTTCAGCCAAAAGAATTAGTCATTATAATATCATCTTCTGTCTTCCTATTTCAGACAAAAAGTGACATTGAATTCTATGAACTAGGATGAGAAAACTAGAGTATTTGTCTTGTTATTTCTGTAGCCAAATGTATCTAAGCATGAATAAAACTGAGATTTGGAATCATAGTCAATTTTGAGAAGAACTATCCTTATATTCTTTATACATATTTTAATTATTTTATAGTACAAACATTTCTTGTTTACTGAAATTTATAGTAATATTCCTAAGATATGCATTGAATCACTTATGAGATTAATTATCGTTTCAGATACTTGTCATATATTTAAGAAAAATAATTGAAAGTTTCACATTATACTACTTTTATACATACACTGATACATGCTATTATCTTTTGACTCATAGTAATGTAACAAACAGCCCACTTTTTGTATAATGTTAGTTATAACCTTTACGTTTAACAGTTTGTAGATATTCATAGTATCCATAAAGCATACTGTTAATAGAATATTATTAATTTCAGGATTTAATAAAATAGAATTAAGGTCAGAAAAATGGACATGTGTTGCTCCAGGGTATATGAATGATTTATAAAACTAACCTGCAAAAGTAGAGAATTACTACTATTTTAAAAAGATGAGTACGCATGTTTCACTATAGTGTGATGACTTTAACTCTGGCAAGATACCCACAAAGGCTACAGCTGGGTCAAATGGAATGTATGTGTTCAGTTTTTGGAGGAATCAACCCACTGCTCTCTATGGTGATTGTACCAGTTTGCAGTTCCACCAGCAGTATAGGACCCATGTTTCTAGTAGCAATTTATAATAGCCGAATCTTGGAAAAAGCCAATGTGTCCAAATAAATACAGATGACTGCATAAAGAAAATTCACCTCAAGGAGTGTAATAATAATAGCTAGTGTATGGTGATATCAACTTTTGAACCAAGTCAGAACAAACCTTATACCAAAGAGATTATATTAAATTGAAGATTTCATAAGACAGTAATATTAATAACTCTCTTATAAGATTGTGTTTGGGAACCTAGAGAAGGCCATTTTACATGTCACATACTTGTCAGATACAGGTATAATTTATTTTTATATGAAAAATACTATTATAAGATTTTGGATCATAAACTCATACATATAAACTACTCTAGTCCCCCAAAGGTTGAGGGTCGCCTTGAAGGGGTGGGAAACTTGGAGTTTTTTGGTTGGATTGCTTGGCTTCATTGACAATGATGTTTAAAGCAACCATACCACATGATGTGGGTAAATTCACTCCCTCCAAATTCAATGTCACATGAAAGGCTCTTGAATTCTCTTATCAATATCATTTGTTTCTCCTCTCTTGAACAATGAAAAAAGGAGGAAGGAAAGAAGGAAGCGAAAGAGGAGGGAAGCGTCTCATAGATCATTTTATCAATATAAAATGACAGGAAAATTCCGTGTCTTAATAAGTATCACTGTCTCAGGTTGTTGTCTAGCAGAGGTAGGATAAAATGTTTCACATTAACTTTCAACTAATTTTCTCAGTTATGCTACTTTTTTTAAAAAATTCATTCATTTCAACTATAACTTATGTCATAGGCATATAGTATTTTTGATAAAAGTTAATTTTGGATTTCTATTATTTCTAAGATTGATGCACCAAGAATATTGCTCAAAAATGGGCTAGAACGTTGGAGTGATAACCACAATATCACTTCCCGACAGTGTTCTCCACTTAGAGTGTTGAAAAATTTAACTGATATAGTCATCTTAGGCATATCTTTTTCTTTCAAGACAAATAAATAATACTCATCTAACTATGCAGAGTAGAATATATTTTCATTAATAGTTGAGTAGTTACTTGAAGAGAAAAAACAACCTCTTCTGATATGTCTGCTGGGTCCTCCCCCCCCCCCCCCCCCAAGGACCTACAATTTTTTTTGCTCCAAGTAGGCCTTTTATAGGACAATCCACCCTCATACAAGGTATATATCCCCTAAAAAAGGTTGTTTTCTAACATTGTTCTGTCCCATGCAATAACTTTTATTCATATTATTTCAGGCCCACCCCCTTTATTCATAATTTTCTTTGCAATGATATTCAATAGTTAGCAAGTAGACAAGATGTCTTTTGGCTTGCAGATAGATGTTTCCTACTGAGAAGAGCCAAGGTACAATATGAGCCAGGCAAGCATAAATTCTCTTTGTAATATGTGCGTGAATCTACTTATTTCTATTTAACTAGCAACTAAATTAATAGCAGCACTCAATCTCTACACTGATGACCCCAAATTGTAAAACATGTTGCTCAGATTTGAACCTAGATCATAAACTCTCTTACACTGCTGGTGGGAATGTAAATTTGTACAACCACTCTGGAAAGCAGTATGGAGAGCTCTCAAAAGACTGGAAAAAAAATATCCCTTTTGATCCGGTGACACCCCTCCTGGGAATATATCCAAAGGAGGCCAAAACAACACAAAACAAAGACATATGTCTATCCATGTTCATAGCAGCACAACTAACAATAGCTAAAATGTGGAAGTCACCAAAATACCCATCAACAGACCAGTGACTATACAAACTGTGGTATTTGTACACAATGGAATATTATGCATCAATGAAGTCCAACAGTGCTGAGGCTTTTGCAGACAAATGGAGGAAGCTTGAGAACATCATGCTTAGTGAAGTGAGTCAGAAGCAGAAGGTGAAACATCGAATGGTCTCTCTGATATGAGAGTCCCAGACCGCAACTATTATGGAACTTAAAACAAAAAACGAAGTGAAATGGGGGGGGGGGGTTAGGATGGGGAAGAAGGGAGAGAGGGAACGTGAGGGGAGAAACAGAAAGAATGGGAAAGCCCTTGTGTCCTTGGCAGGATGTGTATGAGCACAAAATGCTCAACTCCATTGAAAACCTTAGATTTTGCTTGTATATGTATCAATCAAATGGGGAAAAAAAAGAAAATGTTTCAAAATAATGTGAAAATTGTATATATGCTGATATAAGTATAATTTTTAACATTATTGAATAGAAAATCAAGAAATCAAAAAATACATTTCAAAAACCTGTTTCATAAGCATCTACACTCTGCTATCTGTGAGTCTCTCCTATAATATCACATATCAGCACTGTGATATAATTCCTATCTTTGCCTTACTATACATGCCACCGTGGTTTTTAAAAATTGATACTAATTCAAGAGGATGAGCTACTTATTTTACAGAGATAACACAATAGTATAGGGATATATGCCAAAACAGAGCCACTTAACAAAACCACACCAGCATTCAGCAAGTTAAAAACAAGTCATTAGTATCACAGAAAACTTACCAACTGGTTGAGCCACACTTCAGAGTGGTTTTCACACATGCCTTTACAGCTTAGCAATGAAACTTCATTGATTTCTGGTCATTTCTGACCTATTTCATGTTTTTGGGGACAGAGTAAGATTGGCGGATCTGACCCACATATTTTCTCCAGTGCCTTAGGTCATCAGAAGTGCAACAGAAAACATATAAGTAAAAACGAATAATCGGGCAAACAAATAAACAAAACAAAATGAAAACAATGTAGTCTGTAGGACCAGATATGGTATTGGAAATTCTTCACAAAACAATTTCCAAAGTCAGTATCAGATTCATTGCATGCAGAATTTTCTCTTGCAGGGTAGGACTACAAAATCAGCATTAAATTGTGGAAAATGAGACTCTCCATGTGAAGATTAAATATTATTACAATATATCAACCAAAAAGTACCATACATATGTCTAAAAACATAAATGAATTTTATAAATGTTCATCTCTCATTTATCATCTTCGTAATTTTTCATTCAACTTTTGGTAGACTGGAATTGTACTTGGAATTAAATGCAGCAGACAAAAGGAAGAATTTTGACTGAGACATCTTATTTTTGTTATTAAAAACAGAATGTTGTTGTGCATACTGAGGTCACACCCTTTTCTCAAATTTGTTGTGGAACAACTGTATACTTACTGAACTCCTAAAACTCTTAATTCAATGACTTGATGTTATACACAAGAATCCTACTTTGGAACCCAAATCAACATAGGACAACATTGTTTTTAATTAGCAATATGCCAGACCTATCTGTTGTTTCCGTCCTCCCTGGAACTCCTGCTGACATCAGTGAGAATATCCTGTGAAGCATATGGCCCTAATAGGTAACACTTTAATTTTGAATAATTATTTTATTCTAATTCCCAAGCAATAGAAAGCTCTGTAATTATCATTTTTCCCATTTTCCTGGGCTTCCCACTTTTTTAAAGGTCTTAGAGGTTAGCAAACATACTGTAGAAATTATAAAAGCTGAATCATGTAACGAGACAATTCTATAGTGCTTATAAATGTTTAAAAATAAAATAGTAATGCACAAAAGAATTTTTGGTAAAACCTTTCTATTAAGTATACAGTTTAAAAATCCTGTAACGTAAGTTATTGAGTCTTACTACTTTCTGATTGCATTTTTAAATATAATTGACATTTATAATTGAAATTTAAATATGATTGACTTTTAAAGGAAAATTTTGAGTTAATTAATGATTTCCAGTTTTATGGGAAGACAAAATGGACAGAATTTGAAACATAATTTAAATAACTGATATAAGTTGTAGTGAACTGTCATTATCTAAGAATGTAAAGAAAATACAATTGAAGAATACAGAGTTTGGAGCCACACATTAATAAATATTAATTCAAACTTTGCAATAAATTGAGCTAAGTATCTATAAGATTTTTCCCCAAAGCCGTATTTGCTAATTTTTAAAATTGGTATAAAATGGTGCATATGTACGGGCTTAAATGAGTTTATGCACAGAAGTACTTTGCATACCTCCTAAAAACACCATTCATCTCATGCCCAAAATGTGCATATGTGCATACACACAGACACATATACACAAACAGAACATTTTTTGTATTTGTATGTGTCATTATCAAGAATGATGTGTCCACTGAAGGGATTGTGTCGATTTGTGTGAATTATGTTCACACCTCCATTAGGATTCAGATTTGTCAACCACGCTAGACTGGGGCTCAAAATCTGGTCTGGATTAGACTGTGAGTGATTCAGGGGCTGGCCAATGAGAGAAGAGCACCCACCCAGGTGTGGGAGGGCCAACTGGAACTCCAACTGTATAAAATGAAGGAAGAGGGACAGTTGTTACAGCTCTTCCTCTGGGAAAGTTCTCACCTTGGCAATTGTCTACGGACGCTGACTTGCTGCACATCGCAGATCGTCGGCACAGATTGATTCCAGTCTGGACTTGTGTCTGACTGTCCTTAGCTGCTCTTCAATCTCTAATCTTAAGGCTTCAGTCTTCATCTGAGTTCTACAGCAAATTCTCACCTCACCGGCTGCCCTGCAGTCCGGGATGGGAGATCTACTTTATGGCTGAGCAGCCATCAGGGACCACCTCTTTCCTTGGATCTGTAAGCTTTCCTAACAGACATTTTTTTGTGACAAAAATCTGTAAATTCTGTCTTTTGAAAAGACCCAAACTAATACAAATAACTTTTATCTTCACCATCTCTTCAGTATATTTTTCTTCTTTCCTTTATTTTATTTTATTTTACTTTTTCTTTCTGTTAACATGAGTACTAGGAAAATATGAATCATACAGGTGGAAGTCAAATGTATTGGTTCATTGTTTACTGTTGCGTAATCCTTTCTCTTCATTCTGAGGAGCATTATAGTAAAGCATTATCGCAATGGCTAATTCACAGATCTGTTTACTACTGCATGTGGTGATTTTTTTCTTGTGCCCTTCTTTGTACTGGTTGTTTAAGTTGTGCATAAGGCTTTTCATGAATCATAAGCATCAATGCACTCCTGAGAATCACATTAATGATCTGGCAAGAAATTCGCTATCAGCCTTTTTTTTTTCAAATTACAAGAATTCTTTTGTGAAGTTGGAAATTAAGATGACATTAAAGGTTTTCTTGGGTTTGTTTTAAAACAACATTGGACTGCTAAGATCTAAGTAATGCATGTTTTATAATAATAGAGAAGCTAGTGTGTTAATTAAAATTTGTAAAGTAACTTTTCTGTATTCCAAAATAAATCTTCATAAATTCAAGAAATAATTTACAGTGATTTTACATATCCTTTATTTGTTTTTAATTTTTCATAAACTTTAAAAGAATATATTTCATGAATATTTATGAAATCTCTCATAATTGTTTAGAAAAGATTTTTATTATATCTTGAATTTTTCTTGCTATATGCATTAGAAAAGAGATAGAAATAAATAATATGTTTTTTGTAAAAAATTACATATAATAAAATATTTTTACCATATGGTAGTAGATAAAGAGACACATTGACTCATGGGAAAACATTTTTGGTCAATAATATTAAGGTATTTAGAGTGAAATTGAAATACAAATTTATTTAGTTTTGAATTCTATTATAAAAATACATTAAATAGCAGTTTCATCACTCCTGTTTTATGCAATTAGAAAGTGAGGTTTACTTTATTTGAAAGTCATCATGTGTTGGTGTATGTTTCTGGCCAATTATACCAGAGAGTGGGAAGTAAAGAAAAAGATGTGAAAATATGTACCAATCGTAAGATTGATTTTGAATTATGGAAATTTACAGCACATATCTTACTATTGTTCTCTTGAAATTCTGAATGAATTCTCAGATTCAGTGCTCAGAGCACAAAAATACCTATGAATCAAAGTAGTATCTGCCTTTCCCAAAAACACCAATAATTTTTATAGCTAACATTAATTTTGTATCATATTGGGAATTTGCACACTGGTAAATGGTGATAAAATCTTCATGTGGTTCTTTGAAATATACTGTGATTGTGTTCTTTGGAATAATGACTAGAAAAATTTTAAAATAAAAGTCAGGACTTTTGTTATGTTTATCGTGATGGTTTAAACCATATAGATATATATTTAAACACCACCCAATTACAGATCTCCTCCTACAGCTAATCATGCATGAGTATCCATCACAAGCAAAGCTTCCATTCCTTAATCAAGCATTCGTGATTATGCAAATATGAGCAATAATAAAATACACCCTACAAGAGAGAGCAAATCAGCACTGCTAAGTTTGAAAAAATCAGAAAATTGACTCTTCTGAGCCAGAAAAAGTTAATTTTCATAACTAGTGGATTAGTCACATAGAGAAAAATGACACTGATTTATATACTGTATTTATATACTGTATTTATGTTTCCCTGGTCTCTATTTGGTTGTTCGCTTTCTTCACTGTCTGTTACTAAGTATTCACAAATTTTGTACCAAGTACAATAATCAAACGATAGGAGGCAGGTGTGGGAGTATAGCTCAGTGGTTAAAGTTCTTGCCTAGCTAGTACAAGGCCCTGGGTTTGACTTCCTAGCATCAGATAATATGGACATGGAGGTGCACACATCTAATCCCAGCACTTGGAAGGCTGCAGTGAGAGGACTGTCTAAAGTCTAGTTTATGTAGACAGTTCAAGGCCTATGATCTTTATACTCTGGGAGGCTGATCTAGACCCTGCTTCAAACAAAAATTATATATATATATATATATATATATATATATATATATATATATATATAATTTATATGGCAAATGAATGAATATTTGTTGCATGCTATAGTCATGCACGTTGATCCTACCAGGACCTACTGACTTCCATAAGCTGTCACCTCTTGCACATATTTGCCTCATGATGGCCTTGATATTTTTAAGTCAGTAGCAGAATTCTAGGTTTTGCCATTTTTCAATAAAGACATAATTAGGATTTTAGCTATTTCTACTATCTGAAAGAAACATATGCCTAGGGGAAAGGTGGAACAAAGTTTCAAATGTTATTACTGGTCTATTTTTATTAATAAATCTTCATGAAGGGTAGTTTTGAAATATTTCATCTCCAAAGCCAGGTACATGTAATAACGTAGACATACATTTTTATAAAAAGTATCACTTGTAAGTATTGATTATTTTACAGACCGCATAGACATTCAATATTATGCATTAAGATCATTCTCATCCAAAGATATTTTCTCTGTGCATGTATGAAATTCTAAATGTCATTCACCCTTCTCATAAATATTTGAGTAGATAACCTAATATAAAGGTTATACAGAAGAGAGTGAAGGAAAATAAATAAGAGGAAACAGTCCAATGATCTTCTCACCCTGGGAGGTTGAGGCAGGAAGATTTGAAGTCTGAGATCAGTCTGCAAAACTTAGTGGGACCTGTGTTACAATAAAAAAAAAATGGCTTGGGATGTTACTCAGTGTGAAGATTCTGGGTTCTGGGTGCTAGATCCAATACCTAAAGAAAGAGAGGAAAGGCCCCAGCGTGAAATAAAGCTGGGTGTGGTGGCACACACCTGTAAGCCCAGCGCTGGAGAAACACGGGGGTTGCCATGAGTCCAAGGCCATCAGTTCATGACCAGCCTGACTACAGTGTGAGACCCTGTCTCAAAAAAAGAGGAAGAGGAAGAGGAAGAAGAAGAAGGAAGAGGAGGAGGAGGAGGAGACGGAGAGAGAAGCAGGAGGAGGAAGAAGAAATAAAAAAGGATGAGCAAAGAAGGGAACAGAAAAGGAGATGGAGGGGTTAAGCTAACTGTGCACCTGGCAGATGAAGAATCTGAAGATTTTTCCCACAAATATTAGTAAGTGATGTTGCCAACTGTTACTGCTGGTATTTCTTGATGTCTGGGTTACTGAAGTTTCAACATTACTGATAACAATCAGGCAG
The DNA here is from genome assembly GCA_004027205.1 of Ctenodactylus gundi. NCBI lineage: Eukaryota > Metazoa > Chordata > Mammalia > Rodentia > Ctenodactylidae > Ctenodactylus > Ctenodactylus gundi. The sequence continues at coordinate 341,938 of PVKB01001522.1, forward strand.
AGTTCACATGGAAGATTTAAAGCGACAAGGGGTTTATTGAGAAAGAAGCTCCGGAGGAGATGTCAAGAGGGTCTCGAGAGAGGGTCCCAATGGGGTAAATGACTTGAGCTCTTTATAAAGCTTCTGCCCAAATGGTTTCAAGCTGTCTCCTGTCATGGGGGTTGTAGAACGATGTCAGCCCACTAATTACCTTAGGGCATCTAGAAGAAACTGGGAGGGAGGGAGGATAATCTGCCTGTGTGAACTACTGGACAGGCTGGGACACAGACTCCACCTTAATTTCACGTCTGCTCCCATGGCTGCTCAAAGGCCCCGTGGTAGTCCCACCTAATCTCCCATCTAACACTTACACCCAGGTAAATGTAACTTTTTCTGCCTGTTTGAAACATGACTTGAAAACAGCTTTTTATTTCCAACTAGTGGGTTTATCAATATAGTACCTGGAATGTGGTAGAATTTTAAGATGAAAGCTTTAAGACCTGCTCTGATGCCTGTGCTTATGCGTACCTGTATCTATGCTAAGCGTGTAGATTACTGTAATATTTTTCTAACTACAGATGACATTGTTAAAATTAACTTGTAAAATAATGTTATTGAATTGGTTTAAAAGAAAATCACTGATATATTGTAAGCTACATATTTCTTAAAGTTAGAAACTAGCACAAAATATTTTTCTTGATGTTTAAACACTGTGGCATTGAGTTTAATCTAAGAACAAAACTACAAATGGAAGTCCAGTGTCCGTAACCTCGTGTATACTAAGTATAACAGTGAAACCATGTATTTACCTGATGAAGATTTCAGGATGTGTGGCTGTCTAAAGGTACCAGCTGTGTGCCCCTGAAGCACACCCTGGGGACAAAACACAGCGAAGTAACAATCCCTTCTTCAAAACACAGCCTGTAGTGAAGGTTCATGTCATTTTAACCTCTGTCTAAACTTTTCTCCACACACTCATCACCTAGTTTCAGCATCTGCCTTAGCGCCTTAGCCATCTAAACACCCCCACCCCTAACCCCCCCCCCAAAAAAAAAAAAACCTTACCTCTCACCGAAGGACACCCTTTGTGTCTCCCTGGGTCAGGAGTCGCCCTCAGCTTTGTACTTCCACTAAAAACCGATTGCACAGTGCAGGTCAAGTCTCCATTTTTTCCCATCTGTCTCTTACCTCTTGCTAGCATTTTAAGATTCTTGCATTTGTCAGGCCTGGATGACAGTCAGAATTTTAAAAAGTAGCTAGCCTGGAAATAACTTACTGATAGCTACATAGATTTGGTGTTACATCTAATAAAAAAGGTTCTGTGGATTACATTGTTAACTTAAACATTTGGAGTTCTGTTAAATTAAATAAAATGGTGGATATTCAGGGGATAATATCTTGAAATATTAATCGATGAATATGGTTGTGCAACTCTGGTTTCCTTTAGCAGACAAACTTAGTGTATAATATTAAAAACCTATAGTGTGGGGAGGTACATAGAAATTATAAATAATACATTTGCCCATCTTCAGAATGCCCATGTCTCAGGTAGTGAAAACCAGAGTCACTAAGGGAAATAATTCTGTACTTAAAGTAGGAAGTGGCTTTTATAAATGAAAATATGAAATAGAAAAAAAGCATTTATATTAGGGGGAGAGAGAAGGTGAATTTTGTCCTAAATTATAGTGACAAAGGAATTCTAAATCAGGTCAAGCTCTGTAAGTTCTGAAATTTTCTGTGGGTTATCGTCCTGGTTTGGCCGTTTGTTTCCTTTAGAACTCTAGCTAAAATTTGCCATTTTAACAGTATTAGCAGTTGGGCGTTCTTGGAGGTAATTAGGCCAGGAAGACTGGTGCACACGCATTGGTTTCATGTTGTCTCAAGGGGGCTGGTGTGTCCTCTCCACTCTGTGTCCTTCAATCTTCTGCCTGGAGAAAACTAAACTTGCTTTTCTGACATAGGACGCAATCCAGGTGTCTTATCAGATTCACAAACCTGGCTATTCATCATGGTAGACCTCATGGTCACCCAAACTGCAAGCCAGTAAATTTCAACTCATTGTAAATTGCCCAGTCCAGGTATAATATTATAGAAGCACAAAACAAATTAAGAAAGTCTTTTTTTAAATGCCTTTAATATTCAAAGTACATTATTATCAAGTTTTCCTCGAGTTTTTGTCTCTTCTTATGCTACTACACACTGATTTGCATCACATACTTACATTTGGAGAGCCCCATAATTCTTTCTTTTCCTAACATTTATTTTTGTTTTCTCTGCCTTGAACGGTCTCCCAGCTATCAGAGAGAATGAATTATGGCATTACAATCACTTTATGACATCAAAATTTGAGGTACTATTTGAATATTTAAAAATCAAGATATTTTGAATTTTCTACATGTTTCTTGCTATCCAATAATTACACATATTCCCACTCTTTACACAAGGAGTAAAAAGAATCTAGAGACATTTGGTGTGTGTGCGTGAGTGTGTGTGTGTGTGTGTGTGTGTGTGTGTGTGTGTTAGCTCATAGTAGATTAGTAGATACTGTGATTTGAAATTACACACTTTTGTCCGTCAAGGGTTAAACACTTCATATGGATATTTAAAATTTTCAGAGGTTCAACTGGTAGTGCTTATCTAGTATTTATTCTGCTGTAATTTAGATTTTATCAGAGAGAGATCTAATGAGAAAAAAGTCAAGTTTAGAGAATGACACAAAACACAGGCAGGAAGTGGCCGTAACAAATTTATTTCCATAAACCTTGAGAAAAAATGTCTAGTGGTAGATGCCTTATTTATTGCTTCCTAGTTAGAAGTGTATTATAAGACTTAATCAAAAAAGAGAAGTCCCAGATTAGATCCTGTTTTTGAATGAATATGGATTCACATAAAGTTTAGACCAAAAATAAAAGTTCACACATGACTTGTGAAAATCATTATAGATGTCAACATGTAATACTTCATTTGATGTATAGCTTTCTTCCATAGCAGTTAAGAGTAAACATTATGTGTACGTTCCTGCTACATGGAAATTACTTCACAGAGACTGGAGATCAAGAATTTTTAGATATCCTCAAAATTAGGCACCTCTTGGCAAAAGGCAATCATGTTTAAAAGTAAAACATCATTTCTGTACATCTGAGTAGTTAAGGCATCTTATAACATCAATCTACTATTTAGCATGTTACCTTAGAATTACCTTATGTAATGTTAAAGTACAACCACTTTAAATCCTTATAAAAATTTAAATTTAGAGAACTAAATAAATTACATTAAGTAAAGGCTCAAAAAGAAAAATGTCCATAGTTTTAAAAGAATTACAAAAGATAGATATTTGGTTTGGTCAAAGTCAACATTTTGTTTAATTGACAGTCATGATTTTCACATGATTTCAATGAGATCAGAATTCAGTGTCTGTTGTCTACTGACAATCACATTATGTTAAAACTTAAGGAAAGATTCCTACCTTTTATGAAAAAGGAAGCATATTATTGAATAGATACATAGATAGGCAAACACAATTTCATTATGTTAGTAGTAGCATTTTCTCAAGAACATACTCAACATTTATGTTTCATTGATAGCAGCTACCCCTGAGTGCTCACTGCATGTTCTAAGCATATTAACAGGAAATCCAGCAGCAGCTAGATAGTTTTGTATGGTTAGATTTGTAACATTTAATTACTTGTTAACTATTGTATTTGTGTGTGTTTGCATGATGATTTTAAATGAAATTCTTTTCAAAGAAATTTTAAAAAGGAAAAAAAATGTGTCATTAGTCTATAGAGCAGACTGTACTCATGGGGTCTTAGAAATGGGTCTCCTCGCCAATTTAAAAAAGAATGAAAGCACTAAACTTTCGGTAGAAACCCAGACACAGAAAAGGGATATACTTAAATTTGGGGAAAGTACCAAAGACATATTTTCCTCCATTGTGCAACTTTGCCGAGGGCAAGCTTTATTTCCCAGTTAGGATTTATAACTCTGGGAAGTCCCTGAGCACTTACATGATTTCACATTATCATCTTTTGCTTTCAGGAAATATTTAAGTACTTTTGTGCAGCTAACGTTGACACAGAGCTTTGTTTAGCATGGAAATGCTCCAAGAATTTCAGTGCATAGTTGGGAGACCACTTGTCATCTAATGATATTGTACATGACATCAGTGAAAAATTTTATAAAATTTACACATTTGGAGATACGTATGAAACAACAAGGGTGAAGGTATGTAAAACTTCCCATTTTCCATATCAGTGGAGGAAGTCCACCCTCTTTCTTTGGTTTCTTTCTCCATTAGACCACTGGTGCTCACTGTCAATGATGTCACCTATGCACTGTTTATCAGTGGTTCAATCCTGTCATAAACGGAGCCAAGACAAGAAGCGCATGCTCCGATCGGCAGTAACTTCTGTCCTGCCAATCTCAAAAAAATACGTGGAGCAAGTGATGCCAGTATTGTTGTGGTTTGGATCTAGAGTTTCCCCCAAAAAGCTTCATGTGTTTGGATGTAGTGGGATACCTTTGCAGAAGTGTGCCGCTGGGAGATTGTGGCTGGCTAGAAGGGCTTAACCCAGAAGGAACGGAACACTGGACTTGATCTGGAAAGTTTGAATCTCTGGGATAGGACCTGGAAAAGTATAGGCTAGCATCCCCCCCCCCTCTTTCACATGGATGGCCATCTGCCATGCTGTGACCAGCTCTCTGGCTCCTCATGCACCATGTGTATCCACCCTGCCAGCCACCCATGTATGGACCATCATCTTATAAATATGAGAGCTAAAATCTTTCCTTCTTTAAATTGTGGATGTTGGATATTGAGTCACAGTGAAAAAAACAGTGACTAAGATCCATATCAAAGGAAAAAAAATTCATTATAAAATATGTTAAGCAAATTAAGCCTACAGGGAAGAGAGGTGCCGAGGAAAGTGTATTTTATCTTCATTTAAGATGGATTTACATGTGAAAGAAGCAACACTGATAACTGTTGACAGGGCTACCTGGGCCATCACTTCCGTTATTCCCATTTAATAAAAAAGTACAACTACTAAAAATAAAATTGTTTGATGGGTTTCACATGCCTCAAAGGGAATTTGGGAAGTAATTTTACGTATTTAGAAATCTGGGAATATCTTTCCATGACCCATGTTAGGTTTGAGGAAACAGCTGAGCTATTCATTGCTAACTGTACACACAGTTTTTTTTTTAAGTGACTGCTGTGGTTCGAATGTGGTTTACCTTCACTTTCATGCATAGAAAATTTGTTTCCTGGTATGGTGATATGAGAAGTAGTGAAACTTTCAGCAATGGAACCTCATGAGAAGAAAGTGAGTCATTGGGGGATCTGTCATTCTTGCTGGACTGTGGCTAGATGGGCTTCATAGTGGAATGAGACTGGCTCCTCTACTCACTCTGGCTTCTTGTCTCATCATGTGATCAATGTCTTAGACATGTTTCTGCAATGAGGATGGCTGCTGTAGTGCGACATAGACAAACATCAGTCTATTGTCAGAGCCTAGCCAGTGCCTATGCCATGCAGTTAAACTTCCAAAATCATATAAGGCTCAGTAAGCTTCTGTTTTTAAAATAAGTTACCCAACCTCTAGTATTTTGATGCTCAAAAAGTTCAACAGGATGACTAAATAGAAATTGACTGCACTGTGCTGAAATTAAAAAAAAAAGTAAATAAAAGAGATGCTACAACAAATCACACAAGATTTTTATAACTATACTGAAGACATGAATGTTATAGGTTAATAATTATATCTAGGTGAACTGGAAAGCAATACTGGATAAAATATCCAAGTCAATGACAGTGCTTTTAATAATAGTAATATTTGCTTAAAAATGCCAAGCTGAAGATGAAAAGTCATGTGACCATATCAATGGACGTGAGGAGAGCATTTGACAAGATTCACTGTTGCCGTTTGGATCTGTAGTGTCCCCAGGAGCGTCAGGTATTTGGATGTTGTGGATTATCTGAGGATGCCATCGGCTTTGGGAAATGGAGACTCACTGGAACAAGCAGACTCTAGGGGCTTCCGCTGGAGGAACGTATGCTTGTTCCGTCGCTCTTTGCTGAGCTGGCTTGTCCATCTGCTGTGCCAAGAAGACTTCTCTGGGTGCCCCCTTACTATGTATGTTCACCGTTGCTTGACACCGTGCGTTGACTGTAATCTTCTAGAACTGTGAACTAAAATATATCTTTGCACCCTTTAGTCATGTATGCTGTCCCAGCAATAAGAAAGCAACGAGACATTTGGTCAACTCCGTTGCTATTTTTAGCAAATGTTATATTTAGAGAAAAATGTAATTTCTTTTTCTTGAATTATAAGTAATATATTGAAGATTTATTCATTCAGTATAGGAATAGAAGCTCTGGTTAATGCAATAAACCAGGAAAAATTATTGATGAAATACTAAAGAATGAAATGTTAAAGTTAAACCCTCTCTACAGGAAGATGCTATAGTTGTACATATAGAGCATCCCAAGCCCTCTAAAATGACTCATAAACGTAACACAGAATTTTGACTATTATGAACTGTGATGCTATAAACATGGACATACATACGTCTTTTCAGTATGTTGGTTGCATTTCTTTTGGGAACATGCTCAGTAGGGCAGTAGCTGTATCAGGTAGATTTCAGTTGTCTGCTTTTTAAGGAGCCTCCAGACTGCTTTCTCTAATGGCTATACCAGATTGCATTTCTGCCCACAGTGGTGTACAGTTCCTTTTTTGCTACAACCTCACCGACAGTTGTCATTTGTTCTTTGAGTTCTTGATGTAGTCCATTCTCACTGGAGTGACGTTAAACAACAGTGTTGTTTTTGTTTGCATTTCTGTAACGGCCAATGCTGAAGAACACTTTTTCGTATGCTTGATGGCCATTTCTACTTCTTTGCTGAAGATTTTTTTTCCCCAGATGCTCACTTCTTGATGAGATCATTTATTTTGGGGTTTTAAAAATGTTTTTCAGTTCATTGCATATTCTAGATATTGATCCTTTATCTGAAGTGTTACTGGTGAATATAGTTTTCCACTTTATGGGTTGTCTCTTCACCTTACTGATTGTTTCTTTTGCTCCTCTAAAGATTTTTAATTTAATGTAATCTCATTTGTTGATCCTTGATGAGATTTCTTGTGCAGTTGGTGATCTATTCAGAAAATCCTTTCCTGATTTTGTCTTCTAGGGCTTTACCTATTTTGTTTTCCAGTAAGTTCAGTGTTTTAGTTTTGATGTTCAGTTCTTTGATCCATTTTGATATGATTTTAGTATGTGGAGACTGATTTGGATCTAGTTTTATTTTCCTGCATGTGGAATTTATATATGTACAAAAATATTAAATTTTATGTCATGTGAAATTTTTTCTACAACAAAACTATATAAAAACTAATACAGAAGCATATAAGAGCTGAATGAGGTAAGACTTTGACAGGTTTGACTTCATTGACTCCATTTCCTTGATGTATGAAACAATTTCTCAACCTTACTCCTCTTAGAGATAAGCAAGATGAGGGAGCTTACTGTGTCCCACCCTTGGTGCCTGTAGGGACGTCAGACCATGTGAACCCCATCCAGGTTCATACCTCAAGCTCAACATAAAACCAAGGCAATCTTATTTTTCCTAGTTCCCTGAAATCATTCAGAAGTGCTTGAATGTGTTCAACTGACATTCTAAAGATGTCAGTTCTATAAGGCCCTATGTGTGGCATCATACATCTAACTTACCAAACATCATAACCTACATACTACAAAGTACAGAGACTATATGTATCCTCCAACAGGACCTGGGTGACCGGGAATTATGACTCACTACTGCTACCCATCATAGAAAATATGTTTGATGTTGTTTTGATCTGATACAGATAATATTACCATTAATCACTTGGTTAAACGCCCATCAGATTTACCATGACATAGTTGTAACATATTCCCTTGTAAATAATAAATGCTTTGTGAAAAGGTACTTTGAAAATATATTCTCTCTTTTTTTCTCTTTAAACTTTCATTCAGTATTCATTAATAAAGTGGCATTGAGTCAGTTTCTTCTGTTTTATATCATACTCATTATTTCTCTGTCTCTTATCTATGTATCCTTTTAGTTTCTGAAGAAAGGTCTGTTTTTTTGTGTATTTAATTCTAATGTTTTGTGTGAATGAGCTAACAAGTTTTTATTTTATAAATAAGAGATTTTGGTCATCTAAGAAGTGTAAATGTTTTAAATGTGTTCAATGAAGTCTTCATTATTAGTGGGATAAAAAGTTTAGCATTCACCTATAAAAGCCACATAGTTTTACATCCGTTAAGTGTCACATATTCTTACTCACTATTTACTTCTTGAGGTGACAGCAACATTTGTGACTTCTATTGTCACTGTAGTGTGTGTCTATGCATCCTGGGATCTTTTCTATTAGTGTCGCGGAGCTAATTGTGGTGTTACTCTGTGCACAGAAAATCACAGTAAGTTAAATGTAAATGATATCTGTTAGTATTAAGTACCCTTTTTAATCTTTAATATGCTCACTTGAATATTACTGTGTATTTATTCTGTCATGTCCAAAACTTAGCTCATTTTTTATATTTCACATTTTCCACTCAAATTGTTATAGTTTTTTTTCTTTTACGCATCATGCTACTTACAAGAATGACAAAACTTTTTGCTATATGAAAATTAGGTGAGACCATTTACATATGTTCTATGCCTATTATATTTAATACAATGTTACAGTTATTATACATACTATATAGCAGGAAATTAATTTCTCAGGGAATAGGGATGTTTTCCTGAGGTTTGGTGGTATAGTCAGGACGGGTGGCCTGGACAAATCTCCAACACTCGGGCTAACTTTTCTAAGTTGTAGCTGTCTTCAGTTACAAAAACACTCGAGATGTTCATTGTAGTTCCTCCATTCTACTCTCTCAGAATTTTCATTTCTTCCAGAGGTCCAGCTGCTCTTCAGAGTTGCAGGGCAGGAGCTGTCGGAGTCATGCGAGTGTTGGCTCTTCTTTGTCCTGTCGCTGGTGAGAGTCAGGTGGTGCGCTGTGGCTTAGGTACCCCAGGTAAGTCTCCTGACCTCTTGTTTCCCCATAACAATGACTCCCATTCACCTTAGAGTCACAGAACCTGTCCCATAGACTGCAGAGAACTCAGCAGACTCTCATAGTTACTACACTGGGTTCAGGTGTTCACAAGGAGCTAATCCCCAAGCCAATGCACTGGAGGGTCTGTGGGATCACAGCGATGGGAGTATGCAAGGATTTTTGACCCTGAGCATGTTCTATTCCGACAGCATCTCACTGAGACGGGTCGCAACCACAAGAGCCTCATCTCAATGCACACATCACTGAAGACAGACTTGGACACCAGATTCAGAGAGAGTATTGTGAGTCGGGCACGAATGTTCTCAAGACATATGAATGAGTCATGGAACACTACGATGGTGGTCACAAGTGAACAGATAATATTATCACATGACAGTCAATAGAGGGAGAGTTGTTTATTTGCTTGTTGGCCTTTTAGGATGGAGTGGAAGGGGCCGTGAGCAATGGGCTAAAGGACTGGGATGCCGGAGAGACTGAAGCTGTGAGAGAACAAGATTCTTTTTCAGAAATCTGTAAAAATGCTGGGTTGGAGAGGTAGGTGTTGAAGAAAGGGAGGCAAGTTCAACTTTCTGTCAATCCGAAGGGGTTAGGAGAGACAGGGGTCCTCGAAATTCCTAATATCATGGCCCAAAATTCATTTCTCATTGATAAACGTCACTACAAGCTGGTGAAGCCTTATGTTAATTTATGAATCATATAAATCGTTTGAAACATGTCAGAGTGTTTCAGAGTAAGTCAGCGAGTAAAATCTTCAGTGAAGGAGGTTTGCTCTTTTGTTTTCCATTTGGCGCCTTGTTTTCCTTTCCAGCATTCATCTACAGAAAGCATCCTTCTCTGGTATTATGCAATGATGTGCTGTAAACTGTGAATGGAGAGAAGTTTGTGCTTAGGAAGAAGCAGAGTAGAGAAGAAAAAAATGAAGAAACCTGAGCTCCAGTAAGTCAAATCTCTGTGATTTTCTTAACAATCGGAGTTACAGAAACTTAGCTACAAAATTGAGGACAGTAAAGTTTTGAAAAGGAAATGTTGAAGAAGCAAAGAGAATTTAGACAATCCACCCCCATCTCTTCCTTTATATTTAGTCTTTACCCATTTACCCATGGGACCAATTGAGAGCAAGTTACCCTCACCGGAGAGAATTAGACTCACTTCCCACGCCCACTCACATAGTTGTTTTAACATATGACAGTTTAGATGTGGTTCCTTGTCTCCTTAAAAGTCTCTCTAAGACCATTTACAGTTTTTATGGCCTATTTTAATGTACTGCCATGTTTTCAGTACTAGGCTGCCAGACACTATTTTAATACTGGCATATCTCTCGCAAGAAAGCAGCCTGATTCATTATTATTAAGTTATCTCTGTTGGCAGTGAGTTCGGCTTGGCTCAAAGATTATGTAGAGGAAGAAGAATGCCTTTTCACAATCATGGTTACCTCCTTGACGTTTCTCTGATAAACTTGTTTTGTATTATCTCCTGCTGTCTTTGTAGAGCCTTTCTTCCAAGATTTCATTACAGCCAGGGTGACAAGGGTTTTGCTGTTGTTGTTTAGGTAAGTTGGCCTGTGCTAAATTGCTGCTGATAGGAGAAGAACTCAATCAAAACTGACATTGTCTGTCTAACGTCTCACTAGAAGCCAAGTAGGTTGTGATATGTTTTAATGTTTGGATTTCAATTCTGCAATGAACATTAAATCAACAACTCCAGTTTGTATATCATTTTGGAGAATTGGCATGGAGCTGGAGGAGCCTTGAATAAAGAAAGGTATGACCCAGCAGTAGATAATTCTGGCTTCCAGGTTTTCATGGAGGATATATTAATTCATTAAGTTATTCAAGCATGCTGCATACAAATGCTGTCAGGGACTTAAAGGTTTATTGTCTCCTACTAATCACTTTATTATTCATATCATTCTTCACTAGAGTCATTACAATATGTTTGATTAATATCTTGTTTCTGTTGTTCTTGTGAGCAATATTCATTGTCTCCGTTCCCTAGAACTTTGTTTCCTTTAAGAAAACGTGAATGGAACAATAGATAATTATCAAATCTCAGTGCTACTTACTGTGATTGCACAGAGTCTCCCAATAATCATGGTCATTACATCGATTTATTCTGGGGCTAGGAGGATGATTGCAACCTCAATTTTTCAGATTGTGAAGGGTCTCTAAAGATCACTTGGCTTAGCTGGGCCAGATGGTGCAAGCAAGTAATCTCAACACTCTGGAAGGCACAGGTAGAAGGATAGTAAGACCAAGCCCAGCCTGGGCAAGTTAGTAACTAAGTAAGAGTCTGTCTCAAAAATCAAAACCAAAAATCAGGCTGTGGCTGAGCACAGTGCAAAGACCCTGGGTTCTGTCTCCAGCTCACGAAGAAAAAAAAATTACTTGGCTTAAGGTGAGTGTTAACAAACTCTGAGTGTTCCCAGCTGCTTTGCTGTTCTACCACTTTTAATCTGTCTGACTATAAGCTCAGATTTACAAGAATCATGTTTTTTTTTTTTATCTGCTCTGCTAAACATAAGGGTGAGGGAAAATATCAAATGCCAAACTGTTGAGCTTCATACGGCATGTACACCTTGATGTAATCTTGAAGGCAAAGCCATTAGACAAATCTTGCAAGTTTACAAATATTACAGATAATGTTTTTCAAAGCATAATTTTTCCTGAAGTACATACTGCATTAATTTGATTTGTATATTCTATGTACAAAGATAATAAAACCAGCTATATGAACTATTACCAGGTTTTGTTTGTTTGTCTGTTCTGTATTATTAGGGTTTTAAACTTAGAGTTCTATCATGCTGGGCAAAAACTTTACCTTCAACTACATTCCTAACTCTGTGAATTAAAAAAAAAAATGCTATTAAAAGAGACAAGAAAACCAAATCTAAAGAAAAAGGAAACACAATGTATTCAAAAACTTTCTCTTTTGTCAGAAATATTTATTCTTAGTCTCTGGGTCTTTCTTTCTTTCTTTGTTTCTTTCTCTTCTTCTTCTTCTTCTTCTTCTTCTTCTTCTTCTTCTTCTTCTTCTTCTTCTTCTTCTTCACTTTCTCCTTCTTCTTGTGGTGCTAGAGATCATCCAAGAGCCTTGTACATGGAAGACAAGTATTTCTGGACTGAGCTATAATCATAGTCCTAGTTTCTGATTCTTCATTTTTTCTGTAATGTTAGAATCAGGTAATAGGCAAATGCCTTTTTTGATGCCAAGGATATTGCCAGTGACAATGGAGTCCTTGATGCTTTCACCTGCTTTGCAATGTGATTTCTGGTCTGAGGGCTTCACCACCGACAGCATAGCGATGTGAGTTCTATACTTATCCTCGTATGGCTCCATCCAGATCTTTCACCAGCTTCACTGCATTTAAGCTGTATCTGATGCTTGTTGACCCTGTTTCTGGCTTTTTATCTACCTCATTTTCCTGATGGCTTGATGTTAGTCTTCCCTAAGTTAATTAATAATCAACCAATTGTGTAAGGAACTGCCCCAGAGAAGTTCTGCCATCTCCCTTATCCAGATAAGAAGGATTTCTGGCTATCTCAATTCTACAAAATGTAAATGGACAAATGGAAAACAAATGAATGAAAGCTTAGACCTATAAGCCGAAACATAACAACGTAAGAAAAAGATGAATGGATAGTCTCCAGTAAGTGTGGCTTTGTGCAAGTTCCCTCAGCTCTTGGGCACTACTTTTCATGTCCTTTATGGGATTATGAGAAGGGTAGGAATGAAGAGGAAAGAACACGGTACTTGGGGAGAGAATATATGAAAATGGAAAATTTATAAGTTTTCAATTCAGAGGCAGAGTTCCGAATCTGTCAATCTCTGTAACTTAGCTTATTGAACACGTTATTAAGAATCAAGTTTTATCTCTTTATCTATTAAATGAGAAAATATTATCTACGTGGCTTTTTAAGGTTTTAGCGATTTGATCTAAGGTTTATGACCTGTGATAAAGCTTAAGTAATCGAGATTTTATGTTGCTCTTTCTTAAAGTTTTGAAAATTCAATTTCTTTTTCCTAAAATGCATGTCACTTCCCTCTTCACCTTTCCGACACATCAAGGGGTGAAGCATGTAACACACACGTTCTGTGGCTATGTGAATGAGTATGAGACCTGTGGCACTTCTTCAAGGAAACAAATTTCTTTAAGATCTTCTAATTGTTGAGTATTTCACAACAGACTTTGATCTTGATTCTCAGGATTTAGCGAAAGTGGGAAAATTAGCTTAGATTAAACTTGAAGATCACTGGGAAGACACAGAGAAGAGTGAGGCTACAATTGCCTTGCGAAGCACAGAGAAAAATAAGCCGACCATTTGCATGTTGCTCCTCCTACATTTCTTTAGGCAAAGATTCCATCTGGTGTCCTCATATTTCGGAACAGACTGGCACACATACAGACAGGTACTTTGCGTGTTAATGGAAAGGTAAAATTATATTAAACTCATTTTGCTTCAGAGTTCATGGTTGTGTACAATATATTTCAGAAAGATTTCTCTGATAATGGATCTATTTAGTGCTTGGGAAGGTAAGCTTCAGTTATCTGTGAAATTAGCACATGTGTGCAGATCACTCCCCAGCAATGTCAGGTTAATAGAGTGTTCTATTGTCATTACCTGCTACAGGAATGAATAGTTCTTCTTGTAGAGGGTTCCTTTTAGGAAAGTTGATAGTAAGGTGGCCTCATTAAAATTAGCAAAGGCCATCCTCGACCAGTTTCAGTTGATCATTCAAACTTTCACGGTTTTCTATGATGTCAATGAGCATCCCAGGCTGAGACGGGTCAGTGCTGTTGTACATGTTTGTAATCTGAACTAGACATCTGGGAGTGCACTAAGCCCGCCCCAGGGCAGGAAGGCTGGCATCTTTCAACCTGAATGACTGTTTTAAGTAAAAGCAGCACAGAGTAGAAAGACAGGGCAGTCTGTTTTCTTTGTAATTGGTGTTGGCTTGAATGTATGCAATTCATAAACTTGCTCAAAGGCTGTTCGTTTGCAGGAATGCGTAAATCAGCAAAGAGCTGGGAGATACAGTAAAGGTTTAACTGCATGAGCAGTCCGAACTGCCTTACAACTCTTCTTACCACAGCCTTCGCCTTGCTTGACAAGACCACCACAAGACTCACCACGCACATGCACGCACACATAGCTGAAGACGTGGCAACTTTCTCTCTTGGTTTATTTCATAAGTATTTTTATATCAAGCTAGGCTCTAGGTCCCCTCATTGAATCACCGAGTGGAGAAATTTAGGGATGAACCAGTGAATATTAAATATGAAAACAAAACAAACCACAAGTTATTAAAAACATTATATGTTTCATCATTCTGGTACAAATTAGAACTTAAATGTGTAAAAAAGTGAAAGTTGTTTTGTATGATCTAAATCTCAAAAGCAAACTGGAAGCTAAAATCAACAATTATTTCGAACAGCAGCCTTAATCTATTACTGTGAATGGAGATGCAGAGGATTTGACATAGCCTAGAACTGCCAGATGTAGTAATTAGCAGGTGCCACTTGTAGGGAGAAGGACATTGCCTGTGGCAGAGATCTGCACTGTCACGGTACTGGTTAGCAGGTCCTTTCTGCACCTCTGTCATATTTTTATGGAGCTGAGCAAGGGTCGCCTTGACCTCCGACAATAAGTAGTAAGTGTGAATTTGCTGGACCTTAATTTCAGCTTTGAGAAGACCACAAGGAAATGCCATCTGCCTGATTCTGGTGAACCTAGGTGCCTGCAGCTCTTGTGGGTGTGTTGGATGCGGACATGTGTCTGTCTAGTGGGAAGGGCAAGTCGGGAGCTTAGCCAGGTCATCAACAAACACCAATGAGTGCTGAATTCCTTCTTTTGGTCTCTTTCACTTCCAGTCTCCACAATTACTGACATTTATTATCCTTTAAATTTGAGATGTTATTATTTTCATTTAATGGAAACTCCAGATGTGATAAAATTCAAGTAGCAGGCATGCAAGTCAGTAGTTAGTCATTTTTTGTGGAACATCTTATTTTGTATGTGGAAACATGACTTAAAGAGCTCGGGGATGCACTGAGATTCTTGCTTTTCGTGGTTTGGTGACTTTATTTCTAAGCCGTCTTTTCCTTATCTAACCAAATTTCCAAGAATGAAGTTTATCATTCATGTTTTAGGTTTTCCAGTTACAGCTTCCCTTTTTCTTCCAATACTTATTATGTTTTGAATATCAGTATTTTAATAGTGTGCATTAATTTTTAAAATGATTGCATTTCATGGCATTTTCATGCATGCACACACCACTGTTTGATCGTGTCTACCTCCGACTGGTCTCTTCACAGCCCCTCCCAACCTCGTCTTACCCCTTTCCTCTTACCAATAAAAGTCCTCTTATTTTCATTTCATCTTTTAATATGTTGAATTATCTTTACTTTTTATTTTCTGTGTTGCTTTTTGCTTTCCGATATTGATAGATGATACTTTTTTATACCTCCTTTTCATCTCTTTAGATTTTGTTTTGTCATACCAGGGTTTATTGACAGATTTTATGTAAGTCAACCAAATTTTCTACTCTTCTGTCTTATTGAGGTGATACGTTATACAAGATGGAATTATGGGTAACCACATAAATGGACCAGCACTGTTTAGAAAAATGATTTAAATTTTTTTTCTACTTAATAAAAAAATCTCATTTTTTTGGTGCTTACTTTTTATATTTACAGGTATTGCTATTTTGGTGGACCTAAGTCCATATTTTACACCATATGATGCAAGTGTCTGAAGTCATCCACTGAATTCATCTTCCAATTTCTAACTCCAAACGAATACACTGAGTGTTACCACAAATATTGCAAATCTGTTTCCTCCTTTAGTTAAATTCCTCTAAATATTATAACTGCGGATTCTATTGCTTTCTCAGGGACCTCTATCCTTTAAATATTTTTTTCTCTTATTTCTAGCTAATCCATCCAGAAAAAAATTTCTTCCTCAACTTATAATGTTGCTTCTTTGAATATGCTTTGTTTTTAAAAGTTTTACTTTTTTTTCCTAATCTATATATGGAGACAGAGATAGATATAGAGAGAGATGGAAAGAGAGAGAGATAGATAAAGAGACAGAGAGATAGAAAGATGTTTTGGTGCACATATATATTACATGTGCACATTGTTCAGTGATCAATGATCGAATCAGGATAATTTAACATATCTGTCATCTTAAAAACCATTTTGTGATAAAAATGTTTGAAATATACTATTCTCACAATTCTGAGAAGAGTAAAATAAGATTATCTAACATCAAATCAATTTTGAAATGGGACATCTCTTCATTCTTGTTATTTTGGTTCTTAAAGAGATGAGCAATAACAAGTGTTGGTGAAGAAGTGGAGAAAATAAAACACTTGTACACTATTGATAGTACTGAATAAAACTAAAAATAGAGTTTCTGTATCATCTCTTAATCTTTCTTCTGGATATGAGTCCAAAAATTATAACCAGTACTTCAAGATGTTTAAATGTTCATAACCACTTTAATTCACAATAGCCAAGATGAAGCAGTGACTGAAGTGACTATGAACATATTGATTTTAAGATGCTGCACATCTTCCAAATGGAATTCTATGCCATCCTTCAACTGGTAAAGATGCTTCATCTTCCTCTCATCTAAAAGAAACGACCTAACTGACGAAGAAAAATCCACGCCTCTTCTATAACTATTGTTTACTTTCTTCTTTGTATTTTGGAGATCATTTTCTTCTCATTTTATCATTTAATCAATTCCTATTTGTTCTTCATTCTAAATATTATCATGGAACTTTTCTCACTATGAAAAAGGGATTTCCAAATAAAGGTTTATGGTACAACCTGGGAAAATATATATAGGCAAGTTGTTCACAAAATGGGTCAGGATTCAATCTGCATGCCTGACACTCAATACTCTTGAATTAAGTATATTAATAACATCTGAATCAAGCACATGACACACAAACCCTAAAATAAAAGTTCATAAATCTAGGAATCATGACTTCCTTTTTCTTTACTATGCTATTAACAAAAGGCATAGTGTCCAAATCTAGTTGGCTTTTCAAAAGTAATCATTAAGTGAATAAATCAATGACACAGGTGATGTGGAATCTGATGAGAATTTTAATACTCTATTAATACTAAGGGTTGTTTAATACTGTGGATCATACAGTGCACTAGACTATTCATTCTACCCATGTAATTCACATGAGCGTCAGAATTATCACCTGTCAGTTACCTTGGGAAATATTCAAACTACTAAGTTCAGAAAAAGGAGGCATTTCAGTCATTACATTGTGATCCTCAGAACATATGAAAAAGAATGCAATTGCTAACACCCAGAAACATTCCCCAGTTTCTTAATTTTCAATCTAAACTTTTTTGTGACACTCCTTTTCCTCATGCGAAATACTACACGTTCTCCTAACACTGTCCTTCACCTGTTCTTTCTCTTAATTTCATCATTTTTCTTCCTCAGAACTTAATTATTCAGATTGATTTAGTCCTTTTATCTAAGTAATTTTCTTTCTCCTCAAGACCTAATGACCCTGGATTTTTGTTCTTCTTACATTACACTGTCCAAAAGTCAGGGTTTGCCTGAAAAAAGGACAGAGCATGAGGGAAAAATACAGTATCCTATTTCTAAATCTGAAATAATGAAAGACTTCCTTAATATCTTTCTCCAATTCACCAGGACAAAAATTCAAATACATAAAGCGACTTACCCACAGGCTCCCAAGGAGCTGAGTCAGGACTTTCTGATCCATTTGGTCCTCTAAAACATTTTCTTTAAATAGAGTACTTAAGGTCTACTGGATGCTGCCCCTATTCCATAAACAATTAGCAAGAGCAATTTGTATTGTAGAACTTGGTTCTTGTTAACGAATAAGGAGGATATAGAAAAAGAGTAAGCAGATAATGGAAAGGTATATGATTGACCTTAGATAAAAAGAGGGGATCTAGAAAGTTGGAGGCAGTGAAAAGTTTGAAAATTTGAATAGATTTTTTTGTGACTGTCTTTATGGAAAGTGGCATTTCAGCAGTGACTTCATGGAAATGTGAAAATGAAACAGAAAATCCGGAAGTAGGACAATTTATGATAGATGGAATAGGAGTTCAAATGTGCTAAGTTGCTCCAGTTATTAAGAAACAGCAAAATAAAAAGAGTAACCTGCCCAGAGCAAAGCAGGAAAAATGAAAAATGTATGCATTGTGAAATATATTATATAGTGGATGGCTTTCCAAATGACTGTCAGGTAGTTTTAGGAAATTCTTTAAATACTATGTGAATTACAAAAGTTAGATTTCACAATTTTGAGGAAAAGAGTTTAACAAGATAGGTCGTGTAGTAGTGAAAATGATCCCTTGGGAAATAGGAACACAGGTAAGCACACACCTCCACTCAAACACCTCCAGATCAACACACCCGTGCACAAACACATATTTACAGGTACAACACTGGTGCCAACATAAATGTTATTTACATGTACAGTGTGATCAAAATATACAACCGATGTTTTAATAAAAACCTATCATTACGATAAAAGACTTCAACTTCAGTCAGTGTCAACACTCCCCTTTGGTTCAGACTCACCCCTGGCTCTTCCCACTCTCTCTGTAACAGTCCTGGAAGTCCTTTCTGTGTTCCTTTAGAAGCTGTGGCAAAAAAAATATAGGATGAAAGCTAAAGCTACAGTTAGACCCCATCCGACAGAAAAGCAGGCTAATAAAACCATTGCAGAACGTCCTCACTTACCTTACTCAGTGGATCTGTAATGATTCAATTTCCAGCTCCTAACCAAAGTTAAATAACTGCTCATGCTAAATATTTTGAATTCATCCAGGATATAGAATCAGTCAAGTAAGTGCAAACAGATACTTATGCAAGTGGACTTGCAGAATTGCTTCAGAAAGTGGCAAGAATGATGGGATAATGCTGATTAGTGTCTTTTTTTCAATTTAAACATTTACCATACTTTGAGATCAAACTATTATCTATCTAGCTACCTGTCTGTCTGTCTGTCTAGAAAGAAAGGACACAGAGATAGGCAGAGATAGAGATAGAGAGTGACTTACTACGAGGCACTGTCTCACCTGGTTGTAGACTAAAATGCTCTGTACAATGCAGGGCCCAAGCTGTAGACCTAGAAAATTTGTACTGTAATCATCTGATCTGAAAGGCCTGAGAACGGAGAAATCAACGGTGCAATTTTCAGTCTGGGGGTTAGAGAAGCTCTACTGAAGAATTTGTGAGCTTAAAGAGTGAGGCAAGACCAAAGGATGCGTTCCTTCTTCCATCGCGTTCTGTTCTCTTCAGGCTTTGAAGGGATGCAGTAATCTCCACTCAACAAAGAGGAGGGTGAAACACTTCCCTAAAACCCCAGATTCAAATGTCGATCTTATGAAGAAACATCCTCACAGAAACCACCACAATCAATGTTGATAACTGGCACAATGTTGGCCAGTCAAGTTGATAAAAAAAGAAAAGAAATCCTTGCTAGGGCAATTATTGCACTGACTTTAGTTATTTGCTACATTTGACTGTTTTACTTGTCCATGAATTTTTTAGTCTTAATTCTTAAAATAGCTCATGATCTTGCCATGCTTCAGAGCGCTTGGGATTTTCAACGTTTTTCTGTGTTGCTTGGACTTTTCAACTTGTTTGGCAAAAATGTTCATTGAAAGCTTCATTCATAGAAGTAAATGAATCAAATATTTAGATGTTGTATATTTAAAAAGAAAGTAGAATATTATGACTTGAACCATACATTGACTTTGACATATCAGAAGTTTCTTTTTTTCTTAATGACTGAAATTTAAGAAACTCAGAGTTGCTATGTTCTCACAGTTCTATTGCTGTCAAGAATTAATTATGATAGGTGGCTTTTGGAAGTTAAATTTTAAATTTTGCCCTTGACTTTTATAAGATATTCATAAGACATATCTGTTAAACAAACAATATACCTTCTCTAGGAAAATGATGTTCAAATACATTATTTATTAAGCTATCAATTCTCCCTTCCAAGAGATATAATTTGACTTTTTTCCCCAAAACTCAGAACAAAGAAACATTTATTTTACAAACCAACTTTCATGCTTTTTTATTGTTTGTTAAGGGAACAACCTAAAGACACCTCTTTTTTCCCCATCTTTCTCTTCTCTAGATTTTAAAGATCTACTAAAATTTACTGAAAATCTATGCTGCGGAAGATGGTGGGAAGAATACAGAGATGACTGAACTCCGATTCTGTCTTCACAAAGCTTACTGAAAAGTATCAAATTTATGTGGAAACATCTATAAGATAAAGCATACTTTCTTTAGTGAGATACAGGAGATAGATTAAACATTGGAAACCAAACACCAATTAACTCCTAAATTCATGCAGCCATTATTTTAAATAATTTTTTAAAACATTCTAAAATTATGCAATTTCATCTTTCATTTAAAAAATATTTTTCAAGTTAAAACTAAATCATGTTCATCGTAGAGTTAATCAGGGATTGTATCAGTATTTATAATAATTATAAACCCTCATCATACCTGCTATCTGATAACCAGTTATGTGATTTTTTAACTTTTGTCTTAATTGGATGCAAATAAGAAAAATTTCCCTACATATAGACTATGAAATTACACAAGAAAAAAAGATCAAAAACTTTTGTGAGGCTTTCCTGGGAAAAATAAAATTACAATTTATTTTAGAGTATATTATTATTCACCTTTCTGAAGTTAGAGAAAAGGAGTAGACAAAGTCTGGGCCAATGGATTGCATAACTCTCTGTTTATACTTTTCCTTTCACATGAACAGCATGGCCCAGCCCCTGAGTTTGCTCGCACGTTGACATGGGTAGATTGTGTCCTGCGTGTCATCTGTGTACCTTTTCTGTGTTTCTCTTTGTCTTATATCCATGTGCATGTAGAAGCAGCATTTATCTCATGTAAAATCTGACACTTTATTACAAATATAATGGCATGTAAATGCCAAGTCATCGGTATGAAATAATTAAAATCAACATGAAGACAAACATAGATGGAAGCATGTTTTTAAGAAAAAGAGACAAGAACGTAAATATTTTCAAGATTGTACATATAATTAGGATATGCAATTGGTAAATAAGGCTTGTGTTTAAATATGAACATATTTTTGTTCAGAGACACATTTTCATGACTTCCGGTCAAATCACTCCCCCTCATTTCAGACACATTTGTGCTATCATTCTTGCTGCCTTGTGAAGTTCTACACTTGAGTGTCTTTAGTTCAGCTGCCATGGCTGTCACCACGCTCTGAGTTTATTGAAAACAGTTACATTTTTGGTGAAGGATAATTGGAAAGAATGAGAAGTCACAGGAAGTCAGATTTGATGTCAGGTGGATGAGGGGACATCATAATGCTTACATAAGTTTGCTTTTTCATTGGATGGCACTCAATGCTAGTATTCATTGTAATTTTTATCTCTTTGCATATGGAGAATTCTAGGTACAGACACAAGAACTTCTAGAACAGCTTCAGAAACCCCTGAGAATGGTAAGTGTGTGAAGTGGGGGTGTTTTGAAAGGGGTTAATAGCAATGTCTCATTTCTTTTAAGAATTTCTTTTTTAAAAAATTCCACATTCTCTGTATTTTTCCATCACTGCTTCCATGTGGCTTCTTAAAAAATTCTTTGTTTAGATATTATCTATATAGGATGAAGTTTTGATGATTTCCACATCTCAGGTGTATCTTCATATATTTAAAGAAAAGGTATATTTTTCACAAGGACATTATTAATTCAATATTCCATTTAATTTAACAAAGCTAGCTTCCTGAGCACCTTCATTTGGACATAAAACCTTTCCTCTGTTACTTGCAACAATGAAATGTTGAAATCATTATGAGGCAAAACAGACTAAATTGACCTCCAACATAATGGCGTCATCTCTGTGTCAAGATGCACCAATCTGAACCTCTTGGAACAAATTGTCTTATGATTGTATTTAACTTTTATCCAAAGAGGCAGAATTGGTACTTTTATCTAATTGGACTAGTGCAGCTAGAGTCTCTTCTTGGCTCAAATTTCCCCTTTTTAACACCATGATCAAGGCTTCGCTTTCCTTTGTATGACACAGAAGCTGTTAGAGTGTTGTGACTCTGGACGTGGGATAACCACAGTTAAGGAAATGTGAGCTAGTTAACTCATCTCATTTCACAGTTTGGGCTAGGGCGGGGCTGCTATGTTTAGAAGTCCTTTGGAGTAAGGGTTCTGGAGAGTCTTTTTGTCCACACAATCTGCTTTCCATGATGAAACACAATCATACATAAAATACATTTATGATCTTAGGAAGCCATCCTCATTACATTTTTAGATCTCCATTTCAAAGACAGCATGCCTACTTTCCTCTCATGAAGTAAGACCTTTGTAATGTGCATCAGAAATGAGCTGCTGCTCTCCAGCGCTGGGTCATAAACTGCATATTGATTGATTAGAGCAAAAGAAAAGGCAACGTTGGGATTGACTCCCTTGGAAGTTGGTATTCTCGCCACCAACTTTACCCTTTGTCTGTCTGTGTCACCTCTCGCAGCACTCCATCTAATTTTTGTAAGATCAATCTGTTATAAAAACATCCCTGTAGGTGGCTTTATTCTCCTGGTAAAAGAGCTTGTGAATTTGAATCCTTTCTGTCACAAGAGCCTGACACATGCTGCCTTCACTTAGCTTATGAACAGGGTATTAACCAGCTAAACAAGGACAGCAAAGAGTTTGAAGCTGACAGGCTTTGCATAGATTTTATCTACAAATAGAAGATCATTTTAAATAATTTGAACTTGACAATTTTAATGAAAACGCTATTAATTTGTTTCTTACTACCATTTCCAGTTTAATTCTCAAAGAATAGAACATTTAGAACAAAGCCAGTTGGAACTGAAGAATAAAATGTGTTCATATTTGAGAAAAAGTACTCTGGAAAATGCTACATCTTCATTCGTCATTCATTGTCCCTGTAGCTCAACAGCAGTAGATGCAGCCTTCTACACACAGCAGCTGTCTATGTTGTCAGAGTCTGGCCACTTTAAATGAAAGGAGAGAAGAAAGTGAAAATTAAGTTACTACATAAGAACAGGGTTCACAGCCAAAAGATTTGAGGATATGATTGAAAGAAAGAACATACAGTAGATCTATTAATGACAAGGGGATTACCAGGAAAAAAAAAATCTTGAACAAGGAAGCATGGATGTCAAATACTCATGGATACATACTTGAGAAATGAAGCAAAATGCTGAAAATTATTGATATAAAACACAATTTGTAGTGAAAAGTATGTAGAAATGTACCCATATCCAGACAATAGGAAAATACGTAGTAATACTCAAATATAGATAAGAAGGATGGTGTGAATTTAAAGTTCTTGTTCTTGAAATTATATTTTCCACAAATTATGACAAGATGAGAGTGTGTGTATATGTGTCCTCATTTTTCCATAATACCTACAAGTAGTACGATGAGGGACTTGGTGAGAACAGGTGGTGAACAATATTTTTGGAAAGATAATTTAGAAACAGCTGCTGACAATTTTCCTATAGTATTATTCATCACTTTAAAAAAAATCAACGTAACTGTAATTGCACAGATATGTCACATCATATGTGAATGAGGACAGAAAATGGCGGCAGAGTTGAATGTAAAATTCCACGTGCCTGGAGTAGGGGCCCATTGCTCTGTAGACTCCTGACACAGCTTCCCAGAGATGTTGCCTCAGTGGATGATGCTCGGGTGAGTAATAAAACAAAGCAGAAGGCCAGAGAGTACCACTCACCACCAGATCAGAGCTCGCTTTATTATTGTCATCACTTTGTAGCAGCGAGGCAGTTAATACCCAGTGTACTTGACACCTGCTATGTTAAATTAGTACATGCAGAATTAACACCTGCTGTCAGCTACCCAGCATGAATGGTGCTTTCTTCAGAATAAAAGGGAAATAAATTATTTCCCTAGGAACTTGTGTAAATTATTTTTGTGGGTGGAGAATTACTTGGAAAGATTTGGGGACTGACAATCAAGTTT
The DNA here is from genome assembly GCA_004027205.1 of Ctenodactylus gundi. Classification (NCBI taxonomy): domain Eukaryota; kingdom Metazoa; phylum Chordata; class Mammalia; order Rodentia; family Ctenodactylidae; genus Ctenodactylus; species Ctenodactylus gundi. Next base: position 366,054 of record PVKB01001522.1, read on the forward strand.
TCTTATTTTTTATAGTTTTCAATATTGTAACTCAGAATCCCTTTCTATCATTAGGCAGGTCTTGAAAAAAGGTGTAATATCATTTATAGCACCAAGCAAGACACTAGAGTATGTTTTGTGTAATCTGAAGGATATGCAGGTGTGAAGCAATATGCTTAATAATAATAATAATAATAATAATAATGTTGCCATTTTCAGTTCTCATTTATTTTTAATGAACCAGATGATATTTTCTCCACAGATATACATTTTTTTATTTTTGCAAAGTACTGTACTTGTTTCTGTTTATAATGTATGGGATATTACATGGTATCTTTTTGAAATATTTATCTATAATAATATTACTGCTATAAAATTCAACATTAAAATTTATTGTATACACGTGCACATGTCGTATGTAAAAATTAATGTCGCTATTATTTACTTTTTACATAACTGTGGTATAATAATAAAACGAAAACATAATGGGCACAAAGCTGATTATGTAGGGAATCTACCTATCTGATAAAACAATAACAGAAATGACACAAAAACAAATACAAAGCATCACTATTTTAGGAAAAGATTTGTGTGATTGAAATGAAATAATCAATCTTCAAGACTAGAAATGTGCTGGGTTTGCTTTTTCTTTCTGACTTAGTTAGAAAAATACATTAAATACTGTGGAAAGTACTACTGAGCAATTTCTGACTTCATGGTCCTTAAAATAAAATTGGTTTAGGAGTTTTATCATTCCCTATAATTTTCAAAAGGGTAAGTAAATACACTTATGAAGGAAAATGACAGGAGAGTGGAAATTAGGGAAAGTTTTCTTTTGAAAAGCACAAGGTAGATATTATGAACTTAGACTCAAAGCAAGAAAATTTGATGATATCTAGTAAAAATAACTTTTCTGTGCCTCCATTTCCTAGTAAAATGGGTGGTGTGAGGTATTCATGGTATAAAGTTGATAAGAAAAGTGCTTCAAACAAACGATCAGCATATCATACATATTCTAAAAGTGTTCATTGAGTAATCAAAAAACAAAGAACTTACAATAGGCTTTATCAATACCTTTAATCTGGGCTATGCTTCCCATCTATAGACTCGGTGATGAAAAATATCTTATGGGCAGGAAACTGGGAACCTAATCGAGAACTTGGGCAGCAGTGAATTTCTGGGGTAAACTATAGTAAGTGACAAAGCTGGAAGGAAGATTTGAGGCCTGCTGATGATAGGCATCTGAAAGCCACAGTCAGAAGGTCACTTTCTATTCCACACGTAATGATAGCCCCGGAAGGAATTAGCACCACATGCCTCCTGTTTTCAGAGGGCCAGAAGCGAAGCAAAAGTTCATATGCAAACTGAATGCATTTTAAAAAGAAGTCATTATAATAAAAGTGTTGAACACTGTAGCACATCGATAGTGATTTTTGTCAGGAATAGACTTTGCTTAGTAATCGTCACTGTGATAGTTCCGGATAAACCACTTGATCTCTGCAACCTCGAATTTGAACTCATTTGCTTCTCTTTCCTGAGGTTCAGTCTGTGGTCATGGACAAGGAGCACAACTCTTTGAGGGAAAATTATCCAAATAACTCTATCAGGAGCTTATTGGTATTATAACATAAGATTTGCGAAGATTATATAAAACTTGAAGAAAAAGATTATATAAAACTTGAAGAAAGAACAATTTCAGAAATTAAGTTGTCTAAAAGCTACCACTTTGGTGTCACCTAACGACCTTAATTGTACTTGCAAAAACCCCAATTTAACAATGTTTTTCTTAATGCCACAACACAAAGGGAAGAAGCAAGTTTTTAGGAATCAATTTAATCCAATCATTTAACATTTTTCATGTTAGATAGCAGAAGCCTTAGATATGATACTAATCTGAGCAACTTTTGTGTATTAATGCCTTATTGAAAAAGTAATTATCAACAGTTTAACTAATGTTAACAGAATTGGCTATCTGCTTAGAAAGTAGAAAATTCATGTCCAAGTCTTCTTCAATAGCTTTCTTGGAGAAAAATTATTGTGCAGGTTGAAGGAGAAGGATTGTAATATTATGCAAAAGCTGCACTTCAAATCTTTGCTTTCTTTGCTTCCAGGATGTAGGTTTTGGTACAGTAGAAAGACAAATCAGATTTTTTTTTAAATGTGAAGTATTCATGTTAAACTCTGAAATATAGTTTCTATTGTATTGGAAACCCCTGGAACTAACACACTGCAGTTTGTTTACTGCTATGTATTTAAGCAATGTTATGCCTACGTGAAAATTAGAACTACCAAAAGGGCCTGTGGAGCACTATAAATGTGTTAGCATAGGATTTGGAAAGTGTATCTTGTGAACTATTAAAATAAACTGTAAAGGTTTCATAAATGAAAAGTATCAAGTCAGTAAACATGAACATAACCTGTCAGTAGGACTATTATGTCTACGCAGCCCTGGAGTGATTTTTCAGTCTTATTTAGGGTAAATTCAAAGTTTTTACAACAGCATTCAAGGCCCTATATCATCTGATTCCTTCAAGAATACTCTGTTTTCTCACCTGCTACCAGAAGCACCTTCCTGAGCATGTGTGAACTACAGAAACTGCTCGTTGTCTCTGTTGAAAATAAAGGTCTGAGCTTTCTTAAACTTGTTAAATATTGATAAGTTTATATTTCAATATGTACTTTGTAAGGCATGTCTGTTCTGCTTCATACTTTCCGCACCAGACATTAACAATGACCTGTAAGCACAGAATTCTGGAGGTGACAGGTGGCACAGGGCTTCAGCAGGAATCCAAGTGACAATAGGAGGTGCGTGTGTGACTATAACTCTAAGAAGATCCTCTTACATTTTAACAAAAACTTGTTTGAGAAAATAAAGGCAATAATATTCCCAAAAAGACAAATAATCATGGAACTTAGTTTTATCTCTTTCTCCTTCTGAGAAGGTTCACGCGTCCACTGCTTTGTTAGCCGGCATCCATGCTGAAAATGCTCAGGACAGAAAGCGGAAGACAGAGCCCCTCACAGTTTCTTTCCTTTTCGGTCTTCTCTTCTCGTTTACAAGGTGGATAGACAGTGCACGTAAAAGGAACCAAAGTGAGCCCAAGGGGGTCCAACTATGCACTGCTTACAAAGTAACAGCATGGTACACATGTGATTCACAAATTCGCGTCCAGTGCATTTGCAGTGGTTTTGCACATGAGTTAAATGCTTTTACATTCATACTTTATTGCCATGGTATAACATAGATAGCGTTAATATTAATAATCTAGTTTAATGTTCTCTCTTTTAAGACCAAAAGGCACGTTTAAAAACACCCTGATGAATCAGGAGCAAGGCCACTGATGAAAGGAAAAGCCTTATGTTCATATTCTTGCTGACATCCCCCCCTCTTTCTGAACAAGGAGCCTTCCATTTCCATTTTTAATTGAACAGTGCTAATAGAGTAGCTTGTCTTGTCCATGGAGATGCCAAGTACGTTACCTTCCCCAGTCGTGCCTGCTTCTTGCTTTTCTTCCAATGTTCCCAGTGTCCTCCCCTTCCGGTCTTCATTGTTATTACCCTGGCCGCCCCTGGCATGATCCCCTCCACCTGTCCACTGACGTGCTTTCTCTGTTCTCTCACATTGTTTCTGCCATAGCATTTCCCCATTAGAATCTTCTCTGGTCCACCTAATTACAACTCTCATCTCCCTCAGCAAGAGTAATCCTAGGTTATTTTTTTTTTTTCTTCTCTCCTATGGCATTTCAATGCTCGCTTTCTAACTTATTGTGAATTTTACTTAAGTAATTTGGTTTTAGTGTATCTGTCCCATAAATACTTGCAAATATGAATGAATTACTACTCTTAACCAGAGAATCAAGATTAGTTTATTCCTGGCTTTTCCATAAAGAAAACACCATTTTAACCAAGTGACAAATTTTAGGCTTCTTCCCTTCTCAGTTATTAACACTCAACATAAATTAAGAGATTGAATTTGGTGATCAAGTAGGATCTGAGCATGTATATAGAATATAAAGCTTAATTATTTAGCAAGATAATGAATTCAGATGTTCTTTGTGTAATACCAGTAGAATTTAATTAAAAGATATATATTAATAACAAGATAACACTTTATAATGCACTCTAATTATAAATCTTCAACCACTGTACATCTTTTTATATCATTCTCTAGTATTTCTTTAGATCATTACGCAGTAAGCATTCTGAGTGGCAAATGACAGGTGTTCGCTCTAATTTAACAAAGCAGGTGTCAAATATTGTTTACTGGGGATAACTGCTACTCCTTCTGGAACACTCTATACTTTGGGGTTTCTACTAATTAAAAATATGTAGCCATCACCTGTCAACTTCATCTCCATGGGACAGTGAAGCCTTCAGGGAACATGGCTTGGACTATCTTTTCAGATAAAGAAAGAAAGGAAAGAAATAGAATGTCATGAATTATTTACAGATAATTCTTTTTCTACTGTCAAAATTAGAGCAGCATAACATAATTCACTGCTCTGGAGAAATAGGATAAAGATCCTGAGATTTGTCCAATTTGATAAGTGAACTAAATACGAAAGATGGTGCATCAAAGAACCAAAAATGTAACATTGTAAATTTTATACACCTCACATTAGTCTATTTCATATAAAAACACAAGTAAACAAGCACAACTAACTTGTCATGAAAATCCCAAAAGAGAAATATGGGAATAGAGTGTGCAACTGAATAATAATTTTGGTGTTCTAGTATTAAAAAATTAGGATGTGCAAACTACAGAAGAAAAGAAATTTCCTAGTAACTCCTGTGGCTCACTCATTGACTCGTGACTGCGGTATTTTAAATGTTACCTGCACTCTGGCTTCTGTAATATGAGCAAAGCATAAAAGTTCATCTTCAGAAACTAAAAGTTAGCTGACAGAATTATTTTCATAACGAATTATGTCATGTATTTAATAAAATTTTTACTGATCAGTAGCTGAGAAATGTTTTGAAAAGGTACATTTTTTTCCTTAGGAACAAAGTTAAGGTTTTGTTAACTTTGGCAAGCCAAATCTTTCTTTGAATTCCATCTGAAATTTGCATTTGCATTATGACTCACTTGCTTAAATATCTGAATCCCAGTTCTTCAGTTCTGCTAATGTCAGGAAATTAGGTGAAATCACATTAAACTGATGAACACTGAAAATTTAATGCTTATCCTTATACGTCCTGACCTCTCAATTTTTAAAAATATAAGACACAGTGTTCAGTTAAATTTATGAACCTTTATAATAATCCACTCAACTGTATTTATAAGGAAAGTACAACAAATAAATAAAATTGCAAATAAAACTGTGCATATATTTTCTACTCCCATAATTGGAATAATTTGATCTACTGCATTATTCTTAAAGTGTGTGTGAAAAAAGGAGAGTGATCATTTTAACAATTTTGATGAATTTCCATTTGTTCATATCTCTTTAGGGACTCTCACAGGTTACTGCCTCAGACAGCTGGGTATTTTTTACACACATATTCCAGTTTGTGCGTTAAATCATATTAAATACATTTGTGTAATTTAGAACAAGTTCTTGTTTGCTTCATTTGATTTAATCATTAACATAGTGTGAAAAACTAAATTACTGTTCACGACTTTTAAGTAGGTTGAGGAAGCTTTGATGAGATTTCTAGTTAGAGTTTCCTAAATGAATGAAAAGTTTAGCCATTTAAAATCTATTGATGAGCAAATCACAGCCTGGACATGCATTGAGGGAAGATTGAAGTCACAGGAAGAATCTCACATTCTTGCATCAAGACATGCGATGAAGCAGTTTTCTTTACTGAATAAAGAGCATCACATTGTCACCCCCAAAGTCTCAAGAGCTAACTCTTGCATTAGAGAGCATACGGGGAGAGTATAGGAGCGCTTGAAGTGATGAAATTTATTGGTTTGTTGAGTTACTCTTGTTCAATATGACATGCCAACAATGAGATTTCACTTGACTGCTCCATTGAAAATTATTTTTATAAGGAGTGTTACATCCAAAGAAAGACAAAGAGAACCTAAGAGAAAGAAAAATAAAATAAGTTTTAGTAAATCTACATCTAATATGGTCCACTATTAAATAAAACCTAGTTATTCGCTCAGGTTTGAATAAGGAATAATTAAGTATCTTATTCCTTTCACAGTGAGAATACATAAAATAAGATTCTGATGATCCTGTGAAAATCACAAAGTCCATCAGAATATGCCATCTAGTATAAAAATATCGCCAACTTTCATGTGTATAATGGAACAACTGTGTTATCATATGCAATTGTTTCTTGAGAAACATTAAAGTATACAATATACATATATGTATATTTAAAGGCAGATTATTTAGACTCTCTGGAATCTCTATTTTAAAACAGATTAAGATTTGCACTATCTGACAGTGAAATTTTTTAGGTTTTACAAATATAGGTATTAAAATAATAACACAACTGAATTGAGTGTCAATACAAATTTATTTCTGATTGCCAATTAAAAAGAATCCTCATCCTTAAAAATAACAAGCTAAGAAAACTCATACTAGCAATAAAATTAGTTAATTTGAATAAATTCAGAATGAGCTCTATAAGTGATTCTAGGAAATTCTGCATTAAATATCACTTTTAGAATCAATCTTCTAACATTTCAATCCATAACCATATAATATTCACTCAAGTAAAATTACAATGCATTTCTACCCTGCATAAGTAGGTTCATACTGAAGTTTATAAAGGTATAATTTTATGTAATTTTATCTTCTCATTGCCCACAATAACAGCCAGGCTGTCTTCGTCATTTAAATATTAGAACTATTCATTTGAATCAGCTGATTATAATGAGATTGAGTACTTAGTGTTTGGCATTAAATAGCAATCCATTTTATTACAAAGGCCCTGCCTTACGTTTCCCCTTATAGCTATTAAAATTTAACTTGTCTTATAATTTAGGCAATGAGGGATCTGTTTAATCAGTTGTAATAACATTAAGCGACTGTGTTTGACAAGCAAGCCCTTTCTGCTTTCGACTAGTCCCGGATGTAGACAGGCAGATCTGATAATTCGAAAGTGGATGTGTGGGGCTGTGTGTATGCTTTAATCTGAATTATCTGGTTTGGTTTGCTAGGTTAGCCAAGTTAATTGAAAAGTTGCCAAATATTCGTTTCATGCTGTGCAGTGCATACAGAGCAATAACACGTTTGATATACTGAATGGTCTGGGAGACAGCATGAGGGGAGAAAGAGATACTTCATTGCCATATTTATATTTACTATTTCAAAAAAAACCCAACTCTTAGAAATGTGATATTTCTTGTTGGTTCTTTTGTGATTCTTCTTACTGTAAAAATCAAGTTGATTAGGTGATGATTTACATTAATCATCTGTACTAATAATTTGTATATTGTTTGAACAAAACAATATTTCAGAGACTAACAGCATACCAGTGCATGCCTAAAAGTTTAGAATCAATTCAGCCTAACACATTTTATTCTTTGAAGCCTTACTTTCATTATTACATCACTGCATTAAATAATTTATGATTCAATAGATATTTATTTTGCAGTGTTGCTTTTGTCATGATTTTTAACTGATAATATAAATACTACTGACCGGCCAGTGAGTTTTTTTAGAGGTTATACCAAACAACAGTCTTGCTTGTCGTCTTTTTAATGAAGCTTTCTGAATAAATGAGAGTTATTTATTTCCATTATTCTTTGTACGAAACCTCTCTCTCTCTCTCTCTCTCTCTCTCTCTCTCTCTCTCTCTCTCTATATATATATATATATATATATATATATATATATATATATATAATTTTCTTGATATCTGGAAACTATGCTTTCAGTTGTCTTTTGCTTAAATTGTACATCCTAACAGCAAGTGGCTAAGGGCACATGATTTACTTCGTTGAGAAGCTTTTGTGGTTTTTTAATACTATCTCAATTTTAGGAAATGAAAGTTTAATCAACTACAGCTCTTCTTTGACATTTATTTTTGCAAGCAAATCATGTACATTTGGGCATTCTTTTTTCTTGGATAGAAGTTCGAATTTTTCAAATGCTGCAGTTGTTCTTTTCTCATTTGGTATAGGAATTCTGAAAAACATGGAGCCCAGAAAATCACAGAGCAAAATAATTGACTTGAGCCTTTAGTCCATAATGGCCACCGTTCAAGTGGTCCTTGACCTTGAACATTCTATTCAACCTATTCCCAACTCAGCAGCAATTCTCTTTTGCTTTGCCATTAAAGTGACTCAGTATCCTACTCTCAGCTGTTAGAGTTTCTTTTAGGCTGAAAGCAGACTGAAGTCTAATTTTCTAACATATTGCAGAGGATACGCATCAGGTTCTCAGAATAATACTCTTAAAGCCCTTTCCATTAGACTCTGAGTAGAGGGTTCTCTATCTGAGATAGGAGAAGCTCACAATAAGGAGAAGATGGAACTCACAGCACATCAGTAGCCTTGGAGAAGAGAAAATCTCAATATCTAAGCATCTTTGAATTAATGCTCACTGCATTTTTCTTTCTGATGAAAATCAACAAACAAACTCTGTTTTGGTCTTATTTAAAAAATGGTAGATTGTCAAATGTCTTCATGTTTCTTTTGCTGAATATTTCAATGGAAATGTCAATTTTACTATTTGTTGAATTTGAGACATCTGTTAAATGAGAGCAATTTTTATCATATTGAATGGAAATCATTTTCTGTGTATAGGTCAGGTTTTCCATTCCTGGGGGAAAATATCTAAGATGCCTGACAGAGTTCACAGGACATGAAAGTTCACAGTGTCGGTGGATATGGTCAATGGTAGGCTGCCTTCAGAGTAGAAACATCATGGCGGAAGGAGAAGAAAACCTGCTCACTTCATTGCAGCTGCGAAGTAGAGCAGGGGAGTAATACCAGTGACCAGCTATACATTCACATGCAGTGACTTCATATCTCAGCTAGCGGGAGCCAAAAAGGTGCTTTACTAGGCCTGAATAGGCTTGAAGCCCATTAATTCAACGTCCAGGTTAAATGTCATCTAGAGTGAGAAAATTAAATGACTTTATCCAAGATAATAAAAATAATACCAGAATATAGGAAGTATTTTTTTAAAAGTTAGATATTTTCCTCCCAAAATATTAAATGGGCCTGCATTAGATATGTATTTTAAATTATAGAATCTCCATTCTGCTTGAATTGAGACCGTTACCTTTTAAGAACATGCATTGATATATGCAAATATAAAATCACATTAGGTATTTAACCTCTTCTTTTCTAATACATTCCAGAAATTTCTGGATTCAAATAGAGAAAGGAATTTGTATACTTGAAGAAATTAAAATACACACAATGAAAATAAAATAGACCAAAAGAAATATACAATACTCTGAAATTAAGGGAAGTAAATACTACCAAAATGTATTTTAAAATATTCTGTATTGAAATGAAACAGACACTTCAAAAACCAATCAATATTTCTAAAACTAGAGCTGGGAGAAAAAAATTAAAAAGAATTGCATTGAAAACTTCAAAAAATCATTGATACCTACAAAATCGTTACGGATTCAGTAGAACAGCACAGAAGTATGTCTGAAAACCACTGATCTTGGAAATAAAGAATAAAAGAGAGAAAGAAAAGAAGGAGGAAAGGAAGAAAAGAAGGAAGGAAGAGAAGAAAGGTAAAGTTGATTTTTTTCTATGTTGATGGGGCAATAGAGAGATCAGAAAGTAATTCTGATCAAATTGATCTTTATTAATTTAAAATGATGGCAGCAAGCGATTTAGTGAGTGGTACATACGCTGTTACAAATAGACCTTTAATTTTGAACACAAAAATAAAAAACAATCACAAAACAAATTCACAAAAAACATGTTAATAATCACTATTGCTCTGAGTCTACTAGAGAGTAGAAGATTAAAAAAAAAGAAAGCAAAGAAGTATTACACTGAGGAACCTGCAGAACATAACCTTATCTTTTGCTTGTCTGTGTATTTTTTTGTTTTTAGACTTTCAACACATTGCCGCTTGCGAAACTGATAAGAGAAAGCAGAACCACAGCATGCAGGCTTCTGAAAAAGGCTTTCTCCTCGGTCTCTGGATCATTGAGTAGCTTTTGTTTCAACTGTTAAATTAACTGCAGGATTACAATGAATTGCACCATAGTCATACCCTAAAAGGAAAAACATTGTCAGGTACAAGCTCCAGGGCTCAAGGAGATCCTGTCGGGAAATGAGGATGAAGCCAGGAGATATGGAAAACAGCAGCGACTCATTTATGTGGAGATGGTTATGATGAAATGAGTCCCAACCAAGTCTAGGCACAAGCCTGCCTGGAGGTCCTGAGTGCCTTGAATGGAACTGTCCAGAGGGAATGGAGTGGTGACAGTGCGTCCGTTCACCAGGGCTTAGTAGGAAAGCAGGAAAAGAAAATGAAATAAACCCCTCTGAGGTAAGTGAGGCCTCGCTAGATGCAACACAGCACTTAGTGAAGCAATTGTTCATGACTTGTTTGCAGCAAAAGTCCTGAGATCGCGAACAATCAGAGATTCTGGTTATAGATTACTTTTCCAATATTATTTTATAACCAACGGCCTTGGTATGCAGAAATTGCTATAGAAAAAAAAGTTAGTTACCAAAAGTTCTTTTATTAAACAACTAGACCCTTGATATCAAAGTCTGTTTATTAAGAAAACAGAGTTAATGAGTAACGTGACTAATGCAAATGCAAAAATCTTACTAAAATACTAAGTAAGTTAGTATGGAAATTAATGTATTTATAAAACTGGATAACATGATGGCTTGTTCTATTCTGGGAATGCTTTTTGTTTTAATAATTACAAATCAATTAATGTAGTTAACCACATTAGTAGAAAGAAGGAGAAAAAAAACCTACAGTCAGCTCAATGGAGAAAAAGCATTTGATAAAATTCAACTTTATTTATGATCAAAATTTCATAGAAAGCTATAATTAAAATGAAACTTCTTTTATCTAAATTAAGGTACTACTAAATAGTAATAGAATGTAACTATTCTTTAAATTTTGAAAAAAAATTAAGAATAGGAACAGAGTAAACTTATTTTTACTACCATGTGGCCCAGTATTGCAGGGGACATACTAGTAAAAATAACAACAACAATTAAAGAGATAAATGGAATTAAGATCTGGAATGAAGAAATACAATGTTCATTATTTACAGAGCGAAATTGCCTGAGATAAAATCAATTAGAGTGAAAATCCAGCTATTGACCATGTGCTGTGAATGTATTCATATATTCAAGACTGTTGAAGGGGGTCGTTCTTCAGTCGCACGACAGGAACATTTATAACTAATATTTGATATCAAGGCACACCCTAACGTGGTGCATACACAGTGGAGCATTTGTTTAATTGAAAGAGGCCCAGGGTTTGATCCCTAGCAACTCAATCTATAAGTGCACTTTCTTAAAAATAAAATCAGAAGTTTTAAAAAAACATATATAGAATTTATCTTCTTTCATATTTTCGATATTTTAGTTCCATCTTTTGAATGTCTACGAAGAATTAGTAGAAACATAAGCTCTCATTTTCTGGCCCATAGGCTTCAGTGCGAGGTCAGACTGTAAGGATTTCTGCAATATTTGAGCAGCTTCCATTTCCATTTCTAGAGAAGCAGCATCATTTACCTCCTACCAGTGTCCTGCTGAGATTTGCTTTCGCCATACCTTTGCCAGAACGCGGTCTGGTAATTCTTGTTAATTTTACTTGTTCTAATGGTTGTGAAGTGATATGTCATCAAAATCCTAATGATGAGCGATGCTGTGAAAATTTCATCTGCTCTCTTGGCAACTGTATTTCCTCCTTGACAAAACATCTCTTCGTGTCTCTGGGCAATTTTCTGAATTCTTGTATTTTTCGTTTACAGCTCTTTTTTATACTGTACATAATACTGAGAAATACATATATGGTTTGCAAATATTTTCTTTCAAACTGAAGCTTGTCTTCCATGTTCTTAACAGTATCTGATACAAAACCAACTTATTGACTTTTCCTTTAATGAATTATGCTTCTGGTATGTAGATGTGCTGCACCGGGCCCCTCCCCAAATAACAAAGATCATCTCTAGTGTCGAATTCTAAAAGTTCTAGAGTTTCATGTCTATATGTTCAAATATATGCTAAATTCTGAGGTATTTTTTATAAACAGTGATATACAGACCAATCTCTCGTGAGACGTTTATGACTTACCAGTTGCGTTGGTATTATTTCCTGAAATTATTTCCTCCTCTCTCATGCTTTTGAGTCATAGTTAAAAAAATAATCCATCCCATATGGAACTAATTTTTGCTCCTCTATTCTGTTTCTCTGATTTGTGTTTTATTTATTCTGCTTACATAACATTTTGTACTGATATGTACTGAAATTTCGGAGACCAATCTTACCATAATTTTGGTAGAAATCTTCTAACTTTGGGACCTTAGCTAAATAAGATGTGCATTTGTACCAGAATTCTCTATTCAATTTTCTGATTTTGATATGTATTTTCTATAAGATAACTAAATAAGTCGCTCTTATATGTAATAAAATGGTTAGAATTATATGAGCTCGACATCTCTTTATGGATATATTTATAGATAAAGATGACATATTTTGAATTACATAAATATTATGTCACGTGTCTTGTATATAAAGTACTAAATAATATAAATATAACAAAGAATAATGAAAGCCAATAATGCAATATATATTTTGATAAATGACAATAATTTTAGGAAATATACAATTGGCAAAAATAGAACCAATAAATAAAGACAAGAGATTTCTGAGAAGATTTCCATACGACAATACACAAGGAGTTATGAAGACTAAGCAAAATGTGATAAAGAGTTTAAGCAATTTTGGTATGATTAATTTACAAGTATAAGCCAAATTATCATTGGAGAAATGAAAAGTTTATCCATTCTGCATCTGAAAGAAACTCTAACTCAAAAACCAAGCTTCCACTCTCAGGAAAAATATTTGCACAAAGTTATAATAGAAAAATAAATCACATTTAAATAACCTCTATCAATTTCTTATAAGAAAATACATTAGGTATCTTTTTTTATAGATCAGCTTTCTTTGGCAAGCACAATCACTGTCAATTACGTATTTTTTTACTCACACATTTTCACTGAAAATATGCCCATAAACTAGGAAACTATGAGTTTTTTCTTTTGCATGGCATTGGAAACAACAATGAACTTTGCATTAAAAGACCATGGGGTGATATTTCTCAAGGAAGAAACTTTTTCAGGGTCAGGGATTCTTACCTCAATTATTCTGTACATATTGTTCGATATTTTCATAAGCTGAATAGAACATAGGTTATTTTAACCAACTTTGAAACAGCCAGAGAATGAAGTATAATTGTTGTATAATATACAGGTTAACATTTTTGAGCAACTCAAAATAACAGTGTTATTTGCATCTGATCATATAGAAACACTCCAGATTATCAGGAAATATCATTATGCCTGGGAGAATTTTCTCTACTTTTTATTTTACAGGTGAGAAGGTCAGACTGTGAAATCTAAATTCTGAGTAATTTAAGTTCAAGGTCATATAAAATAGAATCTAGTTCATTCAAATGGATGGGAATTAAATCTGAAAGGTACATTGGGTTGCATAGACATTTTCTATAGGAAAAAAAATCAAGCGTTAGAAAAGGTCACTTGAAGATTATGCCACCATTTTGAGTGGTGTGCTGAAATAGGGAAGATTTGACATTTTGCTGCAATGTTTCTACAAGAATGGGGAGAGGGAGCAGAATAATGCTTGGAAACACATATACCTTGACACAGCAATATAAAATAAAACCTATGTATTTTTTATCCATTTCTGAAACTAAAGGATAGTGTATGCCTAAAAAATCTATAAATAATGTGCCAGTTGGAGTTTTATAATCAATGCATTTCAGTACATATCATGAAGCATTTCTGAAATTTGTGAGATGGAGAAAACCTGTATTGTAATCTCTGTGAATCTTTTTCACTGAGGTGATATTTATGATGCATCTCTTTCTGCAATGTTTCTCTCTGAACAGGACTTCTAATATACTCACTTTATGCATCAAAATCATCTGATATACAATACTCCAAGACGCACTGTTCTTGTTTTGGATGATTTATGGATATGAAGAAAGTGATATCTACACCAATATTAATGAAAATTTTAATGTTGGTATGGACTGATTGTTTATGAGTCTCCCAAATGTTGAAACCACAAACCCAACATGATAGTATTTTTAAATTTTGTATGAGGACTTTGAAAGAAAAACAAACACTAAGTCAATCTCTTACTTCCTCTCTCTTCTTTTCTCCCAAGGAAAGATGAAATGAACTGTCCACAAGCCAAATGATCCTGATGAATCTTGTGTAAGCACATGGGCAGTTTGATCTTCAACTCTCCACCTCTTGAGCTGTTTGACGTACTTGGAGTGAGAGATGTTTTTTTTGCTACAGGGGCTGTGGTGATTTGGTATCTGGAGTGTCCCCCAAAAGCCTCATGTTCCTGCAAATACTGTGTAGGGTTGGAGGCGGAGCCTGGCTGGAAGGGGTTGGTTTTTGCGGATAAACCTGGAGGGTGGGTGCTGGTTCTGCCTTTCCTGGCAGTCTTTGTAGCACCATGTAGTGAGGATCTCTGCTGCTGTAGCTCTGGCACTGCCATGTGCTACCATTAATTTTCAGCCACTCACCTGTGAATGGGGACTGAGTGAAATTATTAAGGTGATTCTCTTGATTTGTATTAGAATGCCCAACGTTAAAGTAATATCAGCTGTAATATATGGATTCATTGACTGTCCAGCTATTGTATTCAAAAGTTGATGTTCTTGTTATGTCAGCATTCTTATGTTTTCAAGAATAATTTTCTCTTGAAAAACACAATTATTATGATTGGAAATGTGACTGAAATACTCAGAATATTTTCATGAAAATATTTTATCTTGTTAAGTGAAGAAATTTGGTTGTTGTAGTTGGTAATCAATCAAATCCCTTTCAAATACTATGAAGAAAAGAGATATCACAGTAAGCTACAGTTTTATTGATTGATTGATTGATTGATTGATTGATTTTTCTTCTGGGTCAAAGTCTCTTTCTCCAGTTGAGGCTGAACGTGAACTCATCATAGAGCTCAAGGTAGATGAGAACTCATGTCCATCCACCTGCTTCAGCTTCCTGAGTGCTGGTATTTCAGGTGTGCACCCCCATGCCCAACCATTATGCGGTACTGAAGGATTAAACTGCAGGCCTTGCATTTTCTCGGCAAGCACTCTAATCAGTGACACGCTCTATTTCTATGTACCTTTATGCGGGTGTGTGCGAGGTCTTGGTAGTGAGCTTACTATGTGAAAACGGGTATTCCAAAATTCGGAGCACAAAGTGAATCTGGGTATTTATTTCAATCTCAAGTTCCAATAATATCCAAAGGAATTCTTATACTAGGATCACTTCAGTTATGAAGCCATTGTATTTCTCTTCTTCTTGTCCTAGCTTGGGCTATATTTTGGTTACTGAAAACAAAATTATTGATTAATATTAACAACGCATTTAGTCTATTTTACTGTAATACCTAAAACAGATATTTTTAAGTCTAATCAAATGAGTGTAGTCATTTTTATACTTTCAGTTCTTTGGACAAGAGTGGCATTGACAGTCTTCACCAGTTAATTTATTATTTCCTGTTTTCCACCTTAATTTTTTTTTTGTAAATTACTTTATCTTAGCATTTTTAAAACTCCTTTAGCTGAAAAAAAATATTGATTCTGTAAATGATGCTTCTTGGCTTTGTTCAATGGAATCAGTTTAATTTTTCCTCCTTTAAAAAATCCTTTTAAATATAATTTTTAAAACAGAAAAATGTATTTTCTTAAGCCCTTAGCCATGGACCTGGGCCACTGTGATGAGCCTAGATACAATCAACCTAATGTGACGTAACTATCACTTCACCATGTCAGGCTTTCACTGTCTTTATTTCAGGTCTGTTGTATGTTTTCGTACAGGTGATAACTGACATTGTTTCCAAAGTTCTAACTTTCTTGAGTGATATTTTCAATGTAGATGATTCATACAGTAGATCTGATTGGTAAAGGGTGTCATTATCCAATCCAAATTAATCTTACAGAAAAAAAGTCAGCATAGCATTATCTGTTTGACTGGATAGGCATTCTTTTGTATTTCTTCCAATTGTCCTTAGACAAGTGAATGAAATAGGGCATATATGGAATAGAAGACTTTGTGACAGAAACTTGAAAACAGAGAGGTATTATAAGAGGTAGATAATATAAAATTTCAGAGGAAGTTACTTTTTCAGTAATTTTACACAGCTCAATAGATGAATCTTCCTCAAGATTTGCCTGAAATGAAACAAGTTCCATCATACTTCATAAGACTTATATCTTGCAATTAGGAACTTACTATACCTTCTGTTCCAATCAATCTTTCCTTTCATAATAAACTGATTAATTTATACATCATTAGCAATGCATGCAAATTCCATTTTCTGACCAAAAAAAAACTTAATTGCATTTAAATTCCTCACTTTTTAACAGAATTTGTCATTCATTTGACATAATATCATGAAGAGATACTAAGTTTATACTTATTTGTATTTTTATATCTGGAGTTTTCAGTTTATAGCCTGGTCATTTTGTTCTATTGATCTGTTTCCCTATTAGTTAATTATTTAATTAACTGTATGCCATCTGAATGCTTTGACTTCGTAACACAACTTAATATGTGTTTACTTTGTTTCTTTTGACACTCTAAGAGCTAAAAAGTATATATATTTTCCTAAATAATTATGCTTCCTAGAACTGATTTACATTTGTGATTATTCAGATGTATTTGTTAAGCACTCCAGAACATTGTTGAATAGCATTAATAACAAACATTTTGCTTTGTTACTGATGTTAATTTTAAATTTCTGAGTTTCATCATTTCTGTATGTTTTTCAACATAAAAATAGCACATTTTTATTTTCTCTTTAGGAATTATTTGTTGTGGTTTTTTCTCAATTATCACCTTTTATAAATATTGAATTTTATCCAAATGCCTTTAAGAAATTTATTCAAAGTGTCTCAACAAAAATAAGTCTGTTATTGTCAACTAATATATATTTAACTACTATTTATAGCATTCATTGCATACATTATATTTGGTCTTTTAAAATCCTTTTATTTTTTTCTTAGTCTCCATTGTATTTGCAGTACTTTGAATGTGTTAGTGCTAATTTTGTTTTTGAGTGTCATTTATTATGAACTTTTATATGAATTTTCACATTATCCCCTTTAATTGTAGGGTGGACTCAACTTTATCACTAAATATCTGATTTTTGAAGAAACTGTGCTGACAGAACAAAGTACTGAAAATTTTAAACATCTGAGAAATTTGAAAATTTTGGAATAAGGTAGCAGTAACAGAGTATCTTAGTTATTTATCCATTGCTCTGACAGAACACAAAATAACCACAAGTTAAAGGAAAAAAGACTTATTTTAGCTCATGGTTTCACAAGGTTTCATACAGTCCATTCATTCATGAGTGACTGACAATGGTGGAAGCACATGATGGAGGTGAGTCAGAGGAAAGCTCCTCATGGCCTGACAGAAAGCTGAGGGAGGAGTGAGTCAATGTTTGGAGGTTAAGGTGAAGGCCAGAGATTTTCCCAAGAAAAAGCTACATCTGTGTTTCTTCTTTCTTCCTTTTGTTTTGTCCAAGATGCCAGCTGGGTCGGCCACGCCAAGGTTGGATGTTTGTCTCTTATTTCCTGGTCCAAAAGTCAACTTTGCCCCGGACATTTCCTAATCTCACCAAGTTGACATAATCCCTCCAGGTCAAGCTCCAGGGTTCTATAAATTTCCCATGGGGCTTTTGTGGAAAATATCAGATGCAATGCAAAGCTTATCATTACATAAAGAAGCTTATGATTGCTCATGGGAGACACGAGTAATTTAGGCTTCAGAAACAAGCCAAACGAAACCAAACCTAACCTCAAGTTGGATGCTTTGGTGGTAAATGGATGCAACCTGAGACCATCATGCTTAGTTAAGTGAGACGGAGGCGGAAGGTGAAATATCAAATGGGTTTCCTTCATATGAAAAACCCAGATCAAAATTATTTCATAGAACTTACTGTGAGGAATAACGGGAACTGGAAGGGTGAGAGGGGGAATAGTAGAATTGAAAAGGGAGAGGAGAATTCATAATGTTTTGCATGATAGATAGATAAATAGACAGACAAAAAATACTAAAGATCAATGCAAACTTCATGCATTGCACTTAAACATAGCAATAAAATGGGCAGAAAAAAACAAACCTCAGAAACAAAGAATTAATACCTATTCTAGTAGAGCCTAAAACTGTTTTTTATACTCCATCTCGTTGTCCTTACTGACTGCGTATAAAGCCCTACAAAAGTCTTTACAAATACCAGGTGATGATCCCACAAAACGTTACTGCTGGTGTTTCCTGTTGTTCAGGTTCGAGGACTTTCCGTATGATTAAGAATAATCAGTCAGAGTTCACATGGAATATTTAAAGCAAGAAGGGGTTTATTGAGAATCCAAAGCTCTGGAGGAGAGGTCAAGGGTTGTAGAACGACGTAAGCCTGCTAATTTCCTTAGAGCATACAGAGGAAACTGAAGGGGCGGGGATAAGCTGCCTGTCTTAGCTACTTCTTCTTTATTGTTCCTAGGGGGCCAGGCCCGCGACTGGGACCTTGACTCCACCTTGATTCCACTCCTGCTCCCCTGGCCACTGGAATGCCCTTGCTTAGCCCTGCCTATCTCACCTAGCCTATTCTCCCACTTAATAAAGTCAGAACAAAGGTTCGTTTGAGGAGCATTAAGTCACACATTGTAGCACCAAGAATCACCAATGGAAATTGTGTGAAATATTTAAAATGAAGAATTTCTGATAAGAAGACTTATCAAATAGAATGGAATTTAAAGAATTTGAAAAACTATTACTATAAAAGAAATCTCTGCTTTACAGATTCAAAAAAGTAAAGGCTAAATACATTGAATGTAACATATATTTAATGTGCTCTCAATGTTGGTTTTATGCTGTACACCTCTTGATTAACCTAAATTATTTAATCAATATTATATGTAACCTAATCAGTTATTTGTCAAAACAAGTTGTTGGCAAATTATATGTCCTAAATCAGATCTTGAGCACAAACTATCTTTGAACAGGTGAGGCATTCTAAATAGCTGTCTCAATGTTATAAGGTTGAAAAGTTTCAAAATAAAAATAAAGTTTTGTGGTCTGTAAAATTATATGAAATTCATATTTATATTAATTTCACTTTATTTTAACATACTTAATGGTGTTTGTCTTCCATATTGTTTATGAATACTATAAGACCAGCAAAACAGACTTAAATCATAGAAATAGAAAACAAACAGCCTGTAAAACTTAACGTATTTACAATTTACTCTCTCCGATAATAGTACACAGACCCTAATATAAAGTGAAATACTCTTCTGCTAGTGAAGGTTTGAAAATATTTGAGCTCTCTCTTCTTCATCCAAAACTGTGACATGTTCTGCATTATATGACTATCAGTATTCTCAATAACGTTACTTTTAATCTAGTAACCAATTCATCAATTAATTTTTCAGATAATTATAGTAAATAATACAAAGTAAAATTCCTTACTTAATGTTTAATTTTATGGTTGGCATATTTGTGTCACATGTCTTATATCCTTTAATGTATACTGTTATTTATTATGAATATAAATCACGGGTCTCATAAGATGTATTCACATGGAAATAGAAATATCTCAAGAATTATATTAAGATGCTAACTTCTACATACCTGTCTTTACACACTGAATATATTTTCTGACTTTTCTTTGTTTCAGTCTACTCACCACTTTTCCTTTCCTAGGAATAAACAAAAGCTTCTTTGGACGATGATGATGATGAAGATAATTTTGTTTAGTTTTGCTAGTGTGAGGATGATCTTCTGTTACAAAGGTAAATGCAATTTGTCTCAATTACATGCTTTATTTTTAAGGATATACTTTAGTTTGTCTCAGGTTAACAGTTAATAACTGATACAAATCTGAGTTTTGTAATTAATGAAATTGTCTTTAGAACTTGACATCATCACGTTTAATGAAGTGAGTCAACTCTAAACGTAAAATAAAACATGAATTGTGAATATTAGAAACCCAAAATACAGGCAATTTATAGAACCAATTGTGTGTTATAGTGTGAGTCATGGAATGAGGGAGGGGATGGGAGGCTGAACAGCTGGGTGGAATGGATTGTATGTTTCACAAAAGGCTCAAGCTCATAAAACCACTGTATAATGCATATATAAATATATACATATGCAAATATATATATACACACACACACTCATAAATAGCGGGTGGGGAAATAAGTTTAGATAATTGTTTACTTTTTCTTCATAAACCTAAAAAGACTTATTTTGGTAGTAGTTTATCTTTGTTGCTTTTACATGAGTTATTGATAAGTTCATGTTGCTGTAATCTCTTAATATTTTGCTTAAATATTTATAAAACATTTTGGAAATAATATTTTTGTGGTTTGTATCTGAAATTGGTTTGAGTCAATATGAAATTCTTATGCTTTCTCATAAAATTCTTGTGGAAATTTATTACTAAAGTATTCATTAAAATGGTGGATGTGGCTCTATAAAAGGTATATGAATTGATGAAATGAATATAACTGTCAAATAGACTAAAACGTGATTTAAATACAATTTTTCAATGAGTTAGGATGGATAGGTGCCAAGTTATTCAGTCTTCCAATGTAAAGAAAAAGAAATCAGATACTTTGTTTTGACTTTTTCTGCTTTGCTTAGTTTTCAAAATCTAGTGATTGTGAATACCATTATTGTTCAAAACTATTTACTTAAATTTTTGTTTCAAGACTTGAATGAATCAAATTGCTTTTTCTTCTCAGATCTTAAATTAAGAGGGTCCTTCTCATGATAGCAGCAAGCAGGGTTCTGAAAGAAAGTAAAGTATCTTGTTACAGGAAAAAATGAGTATGTGAAATCTTTCCCGATTTTTTTTTGTCTTCTCAATTTGATGGACTGCTGACATATTAAATAGTGTTGTGTACTGGCATTGTAAGATACTTTGTAATGATGTAAGTTTTATGAGTATTTTAAATTTTCTACTTCTCTCTATATATGTGCTTGTATAGCACAAAACATATTTAGATTTTATTATCTTTATCATCATGGAATAAAAATTATCCCCAATCTGCAAGAAATAATAACACCTTCGTCAGCTCACTAGTTTAGGCATAATTTCACTTTCCAAGTTAATGTGTTGAAATAATATTGCAAATAGTTTATAAACAGGTAAACAAAGCATCAGCATCTGTAAGGAAATGGTTCAATAAACACCTGATGATTCTCTGAGGAATTGTTTTGATTGTTCATTCTTTATTCTGTAAACTTCAAAATCATAACTCTCATTGTAAATTCCCTCCCATCTTTGACATTTATATCCAAGTCCGAGAAAAAAAAAATAAGAAAGTATGTAGTGAATAGTCAGAATGGATAGGACCTTTGCTCCATCACTGATTAAGAAAAAAGATTGGGGTTACCAAAAAGAAATTAGGCAACACTAGGATAGTTGATATCATAGGTCCGAGCTATTTTTACCAACAATGAAAGACCAAAGCAAACAGCGAGGATGTAGAGAAAGAGTTGATCATGACTTAAGGCATTTAAAAGATAAATGCCATTTACACACGGGACCCTAATTGTTCATATTGTTTTTTAAAAGCAGGCAACCATGGCCAAAATCTGTTACCCTGCTTTGGTCAACTGATAGGTTTTGGACTGTTCTGCATATTTAAGACCAAATTCGCTTTAATTTTTGAAATTGAATTGTTGAGGACTCACATCCACATAGCTTCAAGCTAAAAACAAGAGCACTGTAGTCTACAATTAGCTTATAGCCAAAAGGAATGTGTTTTAATGAAACCACAGGTAAAGAAGAATAATCTTTTTGCTGAAATCTTCACAAAATAGCATTTTATTCTAATAGAAGTGATACATTAAGCCTTTCCTACTTAATTTTTCAAATACAAAAATAACTTTAATGGATTATCTTACTCTTCTTTAAAAACCAGTCAATAACAATACCTCTCTTCTAGAGATAATTAAAGGTGATTTAATTAGATTGCCTTCACTAACAAACTTGTCATGTACAAAAAACGTTAATTTATTAACCCACACCATTTACTTTTGGGGATTTTAATAGTGTAATAATAAAATAGTTGTTGTAGATCTTAAAACAAATTATGCATACATGCCTGTATTTTTTTTGCCTAAGATTCCTTTATTAGCATGTTGTATAAATCACAAATACAGCTCAATCTCTGTCACATTAAGTAAATGTGGGCATACACATATCTGTAGTATGTTCAACCATAAATACAGATAAAAGAAAACCACACATTATTTACCCCATGCAGTACTTAAATTCCTTTGTAAATTTTTATATTCAGAAAATTAATGTCGTGCTCGCTTAGGCAGCACATATACTAAATTGGAAAGATAGAGAAAATTAATGTCAAGAGTTAAAAGGAAAGACTTAAAACGCCATTTTCTTTTTTATTTGATACTTGTAATTATTCTAGAACTATCAGAATTTTTTTTTTTGCATTGAAATAAACCAGTGTTCTGCTACCATGTCTCGTTACAATAGTGTATTGCCCTTGTTTAATTCTGCATTTCCATATTGTGGACTGCTTTTTCTTATCCTCGTTGGACACATGTCTCTTTTCTGTCCAAGACTTGTTTTTGAAAGATTTGGTCCTGCAAGGTTGAAGAATTCAATAAAGCCACATGGCATTGGATATTTCGGTCTCTAAGCCTCAGTTTTCAAAAGATCTTTGATGCATGTATTCTTCTAAATTGCTCGCACTAAATCAAGATTACAAATACGTGCACCTAGCAAGAGCCCCCTTTTTTGTCTCTTTCTATTGAATTTAATCTCTATTGTAAGGATTAATATTTTTTTACAGAAAGAGAAATAATCTAAAATTAACATTAAAATACAGGACACTGACTAGAAAAGGAATTTTTCAAAAGGGAAACACTAGAAGCATAATACTTTCTCACTTCAATATGTATCTCAAACCTACAGTAATTCAAAGAATCTGGGCTGCCATAAAGAAATATGATCTAATGGAATCTAATAGCCAAAGATAAGCCCATGTGTATGTGATTAATAACATGTTAAGAATAGAAAAGAAGAGCATTTATTTGACAAATGGTATAAACAAAGCAGTATGTCTATATGCAAAAGAATGTTATATACATGAAAGTTTTATCTGTTAACCTTCCATGAGATTTTATTTCCCTATCACCTGTATATTTCACGATTTATTTTTTAATTAACCATCTTAGTCTTCTTCTTTTGACTTGATTTCTCTGTCTTCCCTCACATATTATTATCCCTTGAGTTTTGTCTATGAGTCTAGGAGTAACATTAAACAATAAATTCTAAATATATTTTTCTAAGTTTTTGCCATTGTTTCCATCAGGAATGAACAGATACTACACACCAAAGATCACTTGAAATGTTTTTTTTTCTTGTTTTTCAGACCTAACAGGTTAAAAAAAAAATCCTTATGAAATAGCCATGTGTGGTTGAGGTTCCCTCATTTTTTTTTAACTTTTAGTTTTATCTCTAGTAATATTTTTGTTCCAAAGTGTACTCTGAATTCAGTATAAATAATGTTGCAGATCACATCATCTTCAAATAGAGATATCTAGCCTGAAATAGTCTAAAGTTACTCCAAGATCTTATCACTAGTATGTATGTTGCTTCCACTCCAATTGGCACTTTAAATACTTTTTAATGTCTGGCACAGATGTGTACACATTCATAATAAACAACACATTTATATTAGTATGCAAAATTAGGTGAACCAGGGGATTATTTTTGTGGATGGATGAATTTATCCCACACTTT
This sequence comes from Ctenodactylus gundi, assembly GCA_004027205.1. Lineage (NCBI taxonomy): Eukaryota > Metazoa > Chordata > Mammalia > Rodentia > Ctenodactylidae > Ctenodactylus > Ctenodactylus gundi. The sequence goes on from PVKB01001522.1 coordinate 390,004, forward strand.
TTGAAGCATTTTACTTCGTTATCCATTTAGGAAGACATTTTTTTCCGCAACTTTCCTTCTGATGTATGTGTTTTCTAATGGTCTATATCAGGTCTCAAGATCACCACTTGTCTTGGATATTGGTCACTTCTACTTATCCTCAAAGAGCAAAAAGTGTGGAGTACCATTCATATTCTATTTTCTGATCTGCTCTTCTCTTTCTTTCTGCCATAAACCTGACTTGTTGCTAAATTAAGCCAATCATAATAAACTAAAATAACCTTCTTAGTTTGCATTTATGTGATCAGTAATTTATTGCCATTTATGATTTTGGATTCTGTGTCCGTTGATGGGATTATGTCAACTTGATGGAATTAGGACCCACACCTCCGTTAGGATTAGGATCTGTCAACCACCCCAGACTGGGGCTCAAGAACTTGTCGGGATTAGGGTGTGAGTCATTTGTGGGCTGGCCAATGAGAGAAGAACACCCACCCAGGTGTGGGAGGGCCAACTGGAACTCCAATGGCATAAAACGGAGGAAGAGAGACAATTGTTACACTTCTTGCTCTGAGAAAGCTCTCACCTTCGCGATTGTCTTTGGACGCCACAGGTCGTCAGATCCGCTCCAGTCTCGACTTGAGCCTATCTGTCTGTTGCTGCCCTTCAGTCTCCCATCTCCAGTCTCCAATCTTCACCTGAGATCTACAGCAGATTTTCACCTCACCGGCTGTTCTGCAGTCCTGAAAGGGAGATCTACTGCTTGACTGAGCCGCCATCTTGGACCACCGCTGTCATTGGACTTGTAAGCTTTCCTAATAGACCTTTTTGTGACAAGATCGGTAAATTCTGTCTTTTGAAAAGAGGCCAAACTAATACAGATCCCTTTCAAAATAAAAAAGTAATATGATCACACAATTCAACAATTAAGACTAGGATACCTTTCCAAATTTGAAATCTTTGGACAAATGGAAGATCCACATATTTATATTTCACTACCATAGGATTGGGTTTCATTGTGGCACAGTAAATATAACTCATTGATTATGCTTCATTTTGATAATGTCTTGGCATGAGTATTTCCTAAATGGTATAAGAAACAGAAAAAAAATGTTTAAATTGTGAAGTTTGTAGCTGAAAATACAAACTTGCTATGACTTCTGGAAGAAATGGTACCTAAGTTGTGAAGTGTTAGTTTTAAAAACAAAAATTCAAGCAGAAAATTCATCAGAAACAATCACAAAAATATAAAGCAAATTTGTGGTTCTAGAGAAGTTTCATGTGGCCAAATAGAAACAAGCAAGTGCTGTTAAGAGATTTCACTAATACTTTGCAGATCATGCAGTATCTTCAGAAGCACATATGTCCTTTGAAAGAAGTTTATTATGAACATGGGTGTGCATGTGACACTCTTATATGATGATTTTAACTCTTTTGGGACAATATCCAGCAGAGGTATAGCTGGGTCGAATTTTATTTTCATTTTTGTGAGGAATATTCATACTGCTTTCCATGGTGACTGTACTAGTTTACAGTCCCACCAGCAATGGATAAGTGCTCCATTCTCCTCTCAACCACATAAGCATTTGTTGTTTTTTTTTATTTATTGATACGAGATAGTATTAATGGAATTAGATGGTGCATCAGTGTTGTTTTAATTGACATTTATCTGACAGCTAAGGTTGTTGAAGGTTTTTTCTTGCATCTATTGGCACTCATACTTCCTCTGAGAACTATCTATTGATTGAAGCTGCTCATTATTGGATTGGTTATTTTATTGTGGAGAGTCTCCTTTTTTCAGTTCTTTGTACATTCTTCATAATAGTCCCCTGTCCGAGTAGTAGCTGGCAATCCCTTTATTCCATTATGCTAATTCCACATTTACCCTTTTGATTGTTTCCTTTACTGTGCAGATGTTTTTTTAATGTGATGCAATCTTATTTATTGATTGTTCAATAAATAAGATTCTTTCAATTTATTTATTATTGATGCTTTCTTGATTGATATTTTCTAAAGTTCTTCAAGAGTTTTATCTAGCATGTCCTTGTCTATGCCTGTTCTTTCAAGAGTTTTGTCAATTTTTTTTCTTCCAGCAAGTTCAGTGTTTTCATTAATATCTACATCTTTGACTCATTTCGATTTGATTTTGGTACATGGTTTTAAAAGACAAAAAAGTATAAATTTTCATATGCTGTGCAAATTAATGACTAAACTAGATATACCCTATAGGCCTTACCCCTTGTAGAACTACAATGGCTAGTAGCCTCATGGGAGTGTTAAGGGAAAAAAAAGCAAAATCAATTATTAAAATATATGTAAGAAATAATATAGCTTTACACAAAGCACTGGCAGTAAAAATAGAGAGGAGGCAATGATTTTAATGACTGACATTCAATTATGTTAGCAGAAATAAGAAAAATCAGAGATTTGGAAGTTTTCTAAGTTACTCTCTTTAAACTTAACATGGTTCCTGACGAGACCCATTCAAGATAAAGATATAGAAAGTGGAACAGAAAGACATACACAGGGGATAATTAGGGTTCCAAACATATTGATTCTGAGTAGGTATAAAATATTCCAAGAGTTACTTAAATAGATGGGTAGAAACAGATATGTCATTAAGACCACTCACAAAAATAATTTGCTTATTGCCATTGTTTTTGGGACCTCAGAATGGAAACTTCATGGCAGATAACTACATACTTCACTTACTGCTATGCTTTCAGAACCTAGGCAATGGTCCTCCTCAATTAGGAGCCAAATAGCTATTATTTTGAGAGTAAATCTCCTTACGTTTTACATATAGGAACTGACAAAAGCACATGAGAGGTGATCTGAAAGTCAAAGAGAACAAAACACAAAGCCAAGAACAAAAGAGACAGTTTTGCAATATCCATAAATTATAGAGCAGTTGAAATTTGAGGAGGAGCCATCACTGAGATAAATGGAGAGACTGAATCGAAATAATATGCAACAAAAAGAAAATGATTCCATCAATGTTATTTAAAGCCACCTCCAAAGTACATAAAAAAATTAAAAAGAAAAAGGTTTTGGGGGGATTCTAGTAGTAATACCAAGACCAGGGAATATTTATCAGAATGATAAATAGGGGATTAATGTTGGAGAACCAAAAACAAAAAGAAAAGAAAGAACAATGCCACCGGCCCTATCCATAAAGTGAAAGGAAACTTTGTGTCACAGAAAGCAAAGGACCGAATTTTCTACTATATTCTAAAGTAAATAAACCAATAAAATGGGATAACTAGAGAATGTGAGAGGACATATTCGTCAAAGAAGTGCAAATTTTCACAACTTAAGTTTACATGGTATTTCTGTGTTGTGTTAGTAGTACATTTTTGAATGTATGCATTTATTGAATGGGCAGTTATACATAGGAGGTTCAGATATGTTTTTAATTAAGGTTTTGGTCAGTGCCCCGCAGCGAATGCTAATGAGGCATATTGCATATATTAAGGCTCATTTTCACTTGGGCATCAACTCTGTTAATAATAGTATCTAATTAAGGCATTCATTAAAAGTCTATAATGTTAACCTAATGGGAAAAAAATTCAATAGAACTTTAGACTTTCCTTGTTACCTTAGAATTATACAAGTTTAACAAATGCCTTAATTAGTTAATAAAGAAAAATAATATTAAAGAATTTAATTTAGTATTACTTAGTGTAGGTTACAGCATCTACTAGAGCTAAATGTTTTAATTATATACAATGCAGAGGAATTTTAAACTTTAACACTATTATAATATCAGATAAATCATTTCATTTTTTATAAGGAAAACAAATGCCTGTAGAGAAAATGGGAGAAAAGTGACATAGAAAATAAAATTTTACAGAGGCCTTAATTAAATATTGCGAATAGTTCTTGTATAGGTAGAATTCTCATTTTTTTTTTCCTTGTGATTTGGAAGATAAAGTTAACAGTAGAAATGTGTTTAGTTTTCAGAGCTGGTTGACATTATGTTTTCTTAAAATAAAGATGAGCAAAGAAAGAAATAAAAATTATTTCTAAGACTTGTTTTTCTTCAATAGGCTTAAGCACCATGTTTTCTGTCCCAGTTCCCTCTGTAGTTGCATTTTTCCCTTAATTTTAATTCTAGTTTCCTTTGTCTTTCATGTATTCCGCTTTGCTCTTAAGACGTGTGTTAATACCATTTTATCACCATGATAATATTAAATTATCCTCTGTAAGTAGTCCATAACAAAAGACTTGATACTCCACTACAACCAAAAAGTGAAAAGTTTGGAAAAAGTCTGTTCCCTCCATTCTCAAGAGTTTTCGATAAGCCCCACATCCCAACACTGTTACGCTAGTTCAAGGTTTTTTTTGGAAACTACGTTAAAATCAGACTACTTAGATCTGTCAATTCATTGTGATAGGTTTTTAATTAATTTAGCATTTATTAAAACACAAAAAGTATAAAAGTGTCAGAAGACCTACAATAAATATAGACGAGTGCATTCAATACATTTTTCTGAGTTAAAAAAGCATCTCATCTAAAATCATTAGTTATATTCTAAAATGGTTTCTTTAATTTTTAAAACATAAATATGTAGTACTATTCATAGCTCATCACAGATTTACTGAATTCTTTACTTTGGAGCAGATACTCAAGCTTTTGAACACATGAAAAAACACACTGATTTCTTTACTTAAAAATGTAGGACAATATTGCCAGGTTTGCTATCCAATTAGGTCATTGTAAATGTGGGTAGGAATTTTCTGAATGTATAAAGCAAGATATAAAGTAATTCAGAATCAAACTGATATAAATGTATGGCAATCAAAGGAAGCAAATAATAATCATAAAACTCATATGCAGGCACAAGTAGTAGCTTAAATCAAATGGTGATTAATGAAGGACTTAGAGAAGGTAGGAATTGACAAAAGATGCTCACTGAATTGAAGAACCAGAATAGTCTGAACAAGGTTTTAAGACTGTGAGCACAGAGGACGTAACCGTGCGGGACCAGGCGAGGAAATGCATGTGTTAAGAACGCAGAGGAAATTGGGTGCTGTTCCTTACAACGGAAAAAAATAGCACAGAATTTTAGGGGAGCAAAGGAAATGGTCACAACCTTCCTTAAAATCTAAAGTAATCACTTTCTTTAGAGAGCAGAGGTATTTGATAGGATTCTGAAATGCAGAATAATATGAACAGAGTTGATTTTCTAACAGTGTCACTAGCCGTTGAATAGTACTATATGTCAGCTTAGTTCATTTTGTACAGTTGTAGCAGAATATTTTTGAAACTAGTCATTTATAATGAGCAGAAATTTATCTCCATACCATTCTGAGACGGGAAATTTAGGTCAAGGGATCACATATTAAGGGACTTTCGATTTGTAAGTGGGGATTGAACCCAAGGCCTTGCATGTGGCAGGTAGGCGCTCCACCACTGGGCTACATCCTCAGCCCATAGGGGACTTTCAAGACAGAATATAAAAGGGAGAGAAAGAGAGGTAAGGAACTCACCCTTGGATGCCATTCGTATGTCTACAATAATGCGCTGATTTGTTCCCTCCATCCTCAGGAGCTTCCGCAAGGCCCCATATCCCAACACTGCTACACTGGTTCTAGTTCAAGCTTAAAAAAAAAAGAAAATTCAACCACACTACTTAGAGAAGAGATTTGGAGAGGCCAATTAAGCGACTATTATAAGGTGGCTCTGAAGCAGTGACAGTCTGGGAAAGTGAAATGGGAATGTACAAGAGACAAAAGAATAAAGAAAAATGGTATGTGGGTAGATGCTGCTAGAATCTGAGACGTGTGAATACTGGAAACAACAGGACGATGGAGAAAGGACAAGAAATGTTTTGGCAAAGCGTCAGCGACAACTTTGGATGCTGTTTGCTACAGCGCTGAGCTGAAAATTAGGTTTCCAGAGATGTGAATGTCAGACAGAAATTTCAGAAGCAGAAAATGGCAAACTAAGATTACCAACAAATAAGAGGTTCGCCGAGAGGAGGGAAAAAGATAGCAAAAAAGTTTTTACAAGAACAACTGACACTAAGTCTAGAAAAAGCTCATTTAAGGGTGGGAAACATGAGTTTATGAAGCACTATGATAATAATCAGTGAAGAGGAAAAAATCAATTATCATTAAAACGATTTTTTACACATTGTCATACTTTTTAAATAATAAAGAATTCTAGAAGATGTATATTCTGAAAATTCGATCTAATTCAATCTCATTAGCTTGGATTCATAGGAATCAGAATATATTAGCACTTCAGTTATATTTTTTAAACTTCATAAACTATCAATTAGGACAAAGTTAGACATAACATAAGGATCAAATGGTCCTCTAAACAAGCCAACTTTTCAAAAAATTTTACTTAATACCTACTATGTAGTTAGGAATACAAAAATGAATCAAGCAATGCTTATATTAAAGCGATTTTACAATATATTTTAAAATACAACATAAATTGTATAAACAGAATTTATATAATTAACATCTAAACAATAGAACACAATTATTAACACAAAAGCTGTAGAGACCATGGAAATTATGTATCTCAAATCAATATTGAAGCTCACATCGGTATGCTATTTAAAAATATTTGTACCTATTCTGTCTCCTTTGTTTGATTCTACTATCAAGTGAACCATTAATTCTTATCTATCATAAAATTCAATAAAACAGAAGTTCAGAGTATAACATAGACAAAAAGTAAATCCACAGTTTGAAAGTCAAGATGCAGACCTGCTAGAGAATGAATGAAAAGAGCCAAGAAAAATTAGAAATAGATGTCCACAGTACTAAGAAATCAAATGTGCATGTGTGTATTTGTGTGTGTGTGTGTGTGTGTGTGTGTGTGTGTGTGTGTGCATGCACATGAGTGCAAGTTCACACAAGAACAGAGTGGCAACTGAGTTTGAGGTGTTCCAGGAGGAAATGCTTTCTACTCTTTGTCATCCAAAACTTTAGTAAAAAATAGTTCTGTAATTGGAATAGAAAATAATTGCAGATATCTGGGCACAGAACTCGTAGATTTTTTCCACTGCAATTACATCATTGATGTCACCGTAAAGCTAAGTTTTATTTCTTCTTTTAAGAAACAAAGATGTACGTGTACGTATATACATATATATGTGTATATATATATATATATATATATATATATATATATATTTAATGATTATTAGATAAAAATAGCTGTGCACATATATTTCTAAATATGTATTGCAATTATGTGTTCATTTATGGGTAGGCTCATATATGGCAAATCTATGAAAATAAATATATATCTAATAAAAATATTATTATTATTCCAGCAGCATGTGAGACTAAGCATTGTGGTAGGCTGGGCAAGAATTTTTATATTTAAGAAAAGATTACAACCAAAAACTGAAGCCAGGTAATAATGCTGTTGTATGAATGGGAGAATTGGTACTCAATAAAATATTTCGCAGCAAGATGGAATATGAATCTAATAAACCATGGCTTGAGAGTGAAATACATAAATGTAAGTGTTTTAACATGGAACTGTTCATCTTTACTGAAATAGAGGAAAGCAATTTAATGTCAAATGTCATAGACGAAGTCAGGAAAATCTGCCCTTTCTTCTGTGAATGGTTTGAAGTCTGCATCACAGTGTTTCATGCTAGCAAACATGTTTTATTTAGCACAAAATATTTCCAAGGTATTGACCTTTCACACCCATCCCCAGACGTCAGTGCTGTCTCTCTGCATTAGTATGTGGTACAGCCAAGGAAAGACGTGCTTGTACCTGAGCTCCTGCTTCAAGGGACAATACGATGCCTTTCCAGAAGTAAGGCGAGAGCTGTGCGCGCAGCTCTCTTGTTACGAGTTTCCGACCTCCACCAAAAAAGATTGAGCAAAAGTACACTTGACTCCAGAGTTCATTTTTCTCACATTTTATGTATTATGGGAAGATTTATGAACAGAAACTTTTTGTAATCATTGTGCTCTTTGGCTAAGCTACCTTACACAACCCTTTTTTTTTTTTTTTCCTTACAGAACAACATCATCAAAACTTTGAAGTTAATTGCAGCTCTCACAGAGACACTGAACTTTATCATCAGGGCACAGGGAGGACAAACACTTCCTGAGAGGGAGTGGAGCAGCAGAAGATGTGATGTGGTCTGAGTGGGAAGTGTGGCAATACAACGTGCCTGTATCCGTGCCTTTCCAAGTCACCTTTCTCCCGTCACTTATTATTCTCATTTGCTGTATTTTTCTAAGCCTTAATTCTGAGGCTTTTGTTTTTATTGTAAGTATATTCCATAAGAAGCAATACACATGAACTGCCTTACCTCCCGAAGAAGTACACATTTTATTTTTATTTAGAAAGCCAACCTTTATGTGGAAATAAAACACTGCCTTCAAACCACACCTAGCAAGCCTAGATTTTAGCAGAACAGAAAAAGGGTATATGCATCAGCTTTTTTGAAAACAGAAAGCAAGGAATAAAAAAAAAACGTTCATAATTTTTCAATCCTTGAGTGTTTCTAGGCAGCGGTGCATGGTGACAAATCAAGTAACATGTAACAGACACGAACTGACGTGAACTCTAAGCTCCTGGCCACCGTAATCGTGATGAGTGAAGAAAAAACAAAGTAATAATAGTAGCAATAAACGATAGGCACGTGGCCTTCTTAAATGTCTTTAATTGTGAGGTGAAGTGTTAATGTTTCCCTATCTAATTTGAATTTTATCTCTGTACCATTACATAGTGTATTTATAGCAAAAACCACCTCAATTTCATTTTAGTTCTTTTAATAAGATAATGGAGCCAAATATAGCATGTGTGATTCTATCCCTTATTAGTCTTTAAAAATATTTTTATGACTTTCTTTAAAATTTAAAGGCATCATCCTAAAAATAAATGCCCTAATCTCGATCTAGAGTCGGTGTGCCGAAGTTAGCTTGATATAGACATTTTGTGTCCATATGATTCAATTTCCTGTTTCAATAAAAACTTTTCCCTGGATTTTTACGATCATAACTTTCTTTTTTTAGAAATTTATTTTTAAAATGTGTTTATTAATTGTGCATATAACAAAGGTTCAGCATGGTTATTCCACATATGCACACAGTATGCACTGACGAAATGTTGCTATCCTTTGGCTGCCAGCCCCCCAATTCCACATCGCTAGTAAGGAATATTGTACACTGCTTAACTATTTTTTAGGTTCTACATATAATAGAGAATATTTAATCCTTCTCATCCTATGTGTGATTTATTTTCCTCAATATAATGAGCCCCAGTACCCATTCATTTGGGTAATTCTAAGGTAATCTTCTGGTGGCTAAATGATATTCAATGGTATTCATTTTGCATATACACCATATTTCCCCTAACCACTCATCTGATGAAGGTCACTATGCAGATTCCAAATCTTAAGCATTAAGGATAGTGTCACAAAAAATTGGGTGGGCAGACACCTTAAAATATTTTAATGGGTAACAGGTTTCCTGCAAGCGCTTGCACTACTGTCAAGTGTCTCTATTAAACCATTGTAACTTTATTTTTTAGTATAAAATAATTTCGGTTCGCTCCAATAACTACGGTTTGTCCCTACAACCTGAGCTTCAGATCACTGTGCACTCTTTAAGGACCCATGTCATTTTCTTGTCCTCTGAGGTTGGTGATTTTGTTGAGCTCTGTCTGTCCGTGGAAAGGAAATGCTGCTGATTCTATCTTGATATTCCCAAGTGGCTCTCAGTTCTAGTATTCGTTTTGGCTTGCCTGTCTCATAAAATGTACAATCAAATGAGCTCCTGAGGATGAGGCAGACGCAATCCATAGTCTGACGTTGGTGTCTCACTCATTTCTGTTTTCCCTGGGAAGATTTCGGCCCAATATTGTTTTCACTTCTGTGAGTTTCTTTGGGTACTAAATCAGATTTTCATAGGTCCTCCGTCCACATCGTCTCCTCCATCACTTCTCCTTACACTAGTGCTTTACACATGACAACAGGAATTCCTTTTTAACAAGGGAGCTGATTGGACACTAAGTTCCCTTTAGCATAAGCCAGAGCTGCCATATCTGCCCCATTACACCTGGAAACCATGAGGGGTTGGGGGGTGGGGAGGGCTGAAATCTTCAGAACTTCCTAGATCACGTGGGGCACTGTGGCTATTTTGTGGGCATTATGACCTTTCACACTTATCTTGACAACACTGTGAAGTATCGTTTCAAGTGTTCCGAACACAGGGGAAGACCCAGGCTTTGAGGACCCCCTGCTGGCTAGCAGACGCTTTCCCCTCTCTCTTTCTCTTTGCATCTTCCTTTCCTTTTCTGTAATTTTCTCAATAAAGTGTTCTCTTCATGACCTAAAAAAAAAGAGTTCCAAATATAGTGTTAATTAACCAAAAAGTTCTCACCTTTAGGAGTAGTCAGAAAAAAAAATCCTAACTTACCCTCATCCATTGCACCAGAAAACAGTGACCAGAGATTACTGTCTCACTTCTTTTTCTCATCTTCCCTTTGCAAATCACCCCTCTGATAAGAAGATGATGATCTCCTTTTGTTCTTCTTCTCATTCTTGAGATTTTTCCATTGAGCATCTTTCTTTGTCAGGACAGAGGCCTCCATATCTTATACCAGGTACAGAAATGCCATGTTTTCATCAACACTGAAACTAAACCTGAGTTATTCACTTAGATAATGATATAACGAAGAATTTCAGATTATATTTCTATCTTTAGAGCATTGCTTTCAAACGTGTTGTTGTAGTGGAACATGGGTCTCCAGTATCATGGTTAAGGCTATAAAATATCTTTGCACCAAAATGCAAAACACTTTCTTTGGACACTTTTTCTGTTTGTATCTAACTTTTCCTAACCATTCTCTTTCTAAAATTAATATAGAAAAATATCGCCACTCTTAGATAAATAGATGCTCCTTCTAATTACACAAAAACACTGAAGCAGAGATTCATTCATGTTTTTAAATATATCAGTCATGTTTCACTTTTCAATTTTCTGCTTACATCTATGATTAATCCATATTATATCCATGTTGTGAACATGGAGATATCCATTTATCACTGATTCTATTTATATTATGGTTACTGTCTCCAAACCACCCCCTCAAAGTTCAGACAAATTTAGGCGTATATTTTAATTATTTTGTGAAAGTTCTGTTGCTTTAAGAATCATCTAAATCTGAGGAATACATTTATGAATATTAATGAGCAGAAAATATCTTTTTTGTCGGATTTTTACAAAAATCTGTAGCATAAAAGGCATTAAGACTATCTTCATTAAAGAAAACAAGGCCAAGTAGAGTAGCAAGGTAAATTTAAAAGGATTAACAAGAAACATGAAGGAGAAAAGTGCTGATTATAATGGTCAAGATACAGGTAGGTTGATGGGGAATAATTAATTTTTGATTATCTTTGTTTAGCTGGTTTTTGTTTATCTTTCTCTCTTGTATAAATATATGTCAGCTGTTTCCCCAGCCTCCACCCACTGTGTTGTCCAACCCACTTCCAGCACAGCTGTCAGAGAAATCTTCTCAAAATGCAAATATAATCAAGTCACCACTCCATTGAAAGCACTCTGATGGTTTCTCATTGCACTCTGAAAAATATGAATTCCTCATTATGCATATTGGAAGTTTCTTTTTTTAACTTGGCTGTTGTTAAATTTTCCTATCTCATCTTGTGACATTTTGTGTCATATATTGGACTTATTTGGAGATCTTTAAGTCTGTCCCCCCCTTTAAGCCATAATATTGCACCATGCTTCTGCCTGGAACTCTTAGATAATCAGCACTTATGCTAAATATATCTAACTCAGAAATCAGTTATGTCGCTAACCAAGTTATTATCTATTTTATTAAGAAAAACATATAATTCTCAACATGATTATACCCTCTAATGTTAGTGTATTAATTGATTAAGATAATGTAAGGATGAAAATATTAAAGCCAGGTTGACGAGGACACTTGTACTTTAAAGGTAAACGATAAACCACGTTTTTATTATATTTTCTTTATTCTAAATTGTCACAGTTTATTGATTTTGAGCATGAAATTAACACAAGAATGTTCATTAGTCTGAAGATAATTGGTTGGCCCAATTAATGAAAGACCTAAATGGTAAAAATAATAGATTGCAAAGGTTCTAAATGGGGCCACTTTATTGGAAACTAACAAAGAATTGTGAATCCATTTGGCGGTAACAACAGAAAGAAACTTTTGAATAAATCCCCTCATGAGCAAGTAAAAGAAAACAGCAGTCACCAACACCCCAGAAAAATATGGTAGCTTTTAGGAAAAAGACAAGCAAATGCAACTTACAGCCTTAAATATATAGAAGAGTTCAGTCACCACTGTTAACTCTCAGAGGATCTGATGGGAGGGAACTGGGGAAAAACAAAACAAAACATTGGACTTATTTGGAGATCTTTCTTTCTTTCCTCCCACCTTCAGTTATCTGTCAGGTCTTTTCTTTAGTTTCAACTAACCAAAAGGCGGGGAGAAGGAGAGTTCCCTCTGCCACTCTGGGCCACAGAATATGATGAAAAGGGATAGCGGATCTGGAGGAGGAAAGGGCAACTAAGTTGGAAGTATAAGGTCAAAGTCAAAGGATGGAGGAAAGGCTCCACAGCTAAAACGCTTGCCTAACCAAAAGCAGAAGGTGAAACATCGAATGGTCTCTGATGTGAGAGACCCAGATCACAACTCTTATGAAACTTAAAACGAAAAACTAAGTGAA